>SJYO01050415.1:39866809-40368335 GCA_006410555.1 Capra ibex
TGACACTTTTTAAGACTTTCTCTACCCTTATGGTCTGGTGGACTGGACGGAGAACTCTTTAGAGATACGTCCAGTCCTTCGTTGTCGATCTTGACCTGTACCTTGTTCTCTGACCAAGGTTTATCCTTTTCCTCATGTAGTTCCGACATATAACAGTGGGACGAATAAATTGAAGATACGTCTCATGTAGTACTCTTTGTGACCTGACCTTCTTCGTGTTCGACCTTAGTTCTAACGGTCCTCTTTATGGTTATTGGAGTCTATACGTCTACTGTGGTGGGAAGACCGTCTTTCACTTCTCCTTGATTTTTCGGAGAACTACTTTCACTTTCTCCTCTCACTTTTCAACCGAATTTCGAGTTGTAAGTCTTTTGCCTTCTAGTACCGTAGGCCAGGGTAGTGAAGTACCCTTTATCTACCCCTTTGTCACAGTCTGAATTAAAAACCCCCGAGGTTTTAGTGACGTCTACCACTAACGTCGGTACTTTAATTCTCTGTGAGTGAGGAACCTTCTTTTCAATTCTGGTTGGATCTATCATATAAGTTTTCGTCTCTGTAATGAGACGACTGATTCCAAGCAGATCAGTTCCGAAACCAAAAAGGACACCAGTACATACCTACACTCTCAACCTGACACTTCTTCCGACTCGCGGTTTCTTAACTACGAAAACTTGACACCACAACCTCTTCTGAGAACTCTCAGGGAACCTGACGTTCCTCTAGGTTGGTCAGGTAAGACTTCCTCTAGTCGGGACCCTAAAGAAACCTTCCGTACTACGATTTCGACTTTGAGGTCATGAAACCGGTGGAGTACGCTTCTCAACTGAGTAACCTTTTCTGAGACTACGACCCTCCCTAACCCCCGTCTTCCTTCTCCCCTGCTGTCTGCTACTCTACCGACCTACGGTAGTGCCCGAGCTACCTGCACTCAGACTTACTTGAGGCCCTCTACCACTACTTGTCCCTCCGGACCGCACGACGCTAAGTACCCCAGCGTTTCTCAGCCTGTGCTGACTCACTGACTTGACTTGACTTGACTTGACTCAGATTTTCTACACACACCCCATGGAATAATTATAAAATCAAACGTTAAGGGATTACTGTATACTACACGTAGAAGAATATACGAACAAACGAGATAGATATGGAAGAAACAAGTCTAGAAACGGGTAAAAAGTTGACACAATAAAAGAATATCAACTCAAATTTACAAGGAATGGAGTGTATCAAACTTGGAGACAACGATCATTTTAGGTCTCATTCCTAATAAATATAGAAGAATCTCTAAACTGAGGTAATAGTAATACATTATGGGGAGATTTCTTTTAAGGGAACAAGACTTTAGATTAAGTTATATCGTTGAGGACGAAAGAAAACTAATCACTATCGTACCATATAGAAATAGGGAATTGAAAAATAGATAGTCCCAGAAATATAAATTTCACACAAAAAATATTTATCATATGTTCACCTAGATTAAAAAAAAATAGGTGAGAAGTCAAAGACTCAGATATCAACCACATAAATCCTGTAAGTGTAAATTAATAACTATATCAACCTAATTTTTGTACAAATATTGATAAAACAAACGACATGAAAGAAAAAATAAAGGAGAAAGAAGAGACTAAAATTGACTCGTAAAATATAGTAAGATAAAAGAGAGGAGAGAATTGTACAACTACTATAAAGAAATTTTTTTAACATCACTAAAGGAGTCTCAAATGTTATATATAAAGGAAGATTAGGTTTAGGTAAGAATTTAATGTGACATAATCAAGTACCCATCACGTCCAAGGAACATTGTCTCATAAGAGTTTAGGAGATAGATGGAATACTGTGACGATTGTAAAAGGGTGAATAGGTACACAATATTTATGGGTTATTTATGTAAATTTTTTAATAAAACTTGTTTCAATAATTACAAAAAAGAAAGAATCTGTAAAGTGAGGTCAGTAAAGAATATACGTCAAAGGTCCCATTAAGAATAGGATGAGAAAGATTTTACCTAAAAGATGTCAAGTTTACACTGTACGGATTCACATCTAACAAATCATAAATAGAACGATGTCCAAAAGACTCGAAGGACCTAGACACCAAATCACATGTAGTAATTAAAACCTTTTAAGAGCCGGGAACTAAACTTCATAAAGAAGACGAGGAGAGAGAAGAGGTAGACCATAAAGGTAATCCACAGTAAATGTAGAAACTATTAACAAAGTATCGAGAACCTACAAAGTAAGACGTAAAAGTAAGAAATGAGAAAGACGTCTAGGTAAACCCTTTAAAGATAACTGTATAGAAGTTCGGGTAACTAAGAAAGAAGTCGGTACGGGTCGGATGACTACTCGGGTAGTTTCCGTAAGAAGTAGACAATGTTACAAAAACTAAACCCCGTAAAGGAAAACTAAAAGTCGTAAAGGTAGAGAGACTAATATGATGGGTAGACAAAAATATACAACAGACACGATGGAAATAGTTAGGAGGTGTCAAGACCCTATTTGTGAGTCGTAGAAAAGGTATAGTGTTGGAATCGTTCAATAGGACACAGGAATCAGACTAATCGTCTCCGTTATGAACTTCGGTCCAGAGAGACCAGGTACCAGACACACACATTTAAGGTACTGAGGAGTGTTATTCGTACACTTCGTAAAGTTAATAGACAACAAGAGTATAAATAAAGTCGGTGAGAATTCGTATAAAGATTCCTGTACTCGTTTCCTCGTCTCGACAGTAGTGTAGGGAGTGTCTTTTCCGTAGACTCCACCCGACTGTGGACGGTACCCCCTTGTGTGTTGTGTGCAGTGTGAGTACTGGAGAGACCAGAGGAGTGGGGTCCCCTTCTCAATTATAAGGGTAAATCTGGACTCCTTTACCTCCGGTTCATGTTTCTCCCCTTGAAAAGTTCCAGTGTCCGGTCCCTACCCCGTATCGGTCTTAGATGTCACACAAAAGGTCTGATGACGAACACGAGAAAGAGACGTCGAGTAGGGGTTTTCTGACACATCAGTCTCCTAAGACTCCTCCGGGTAAAGAGAGAGACCATGGGACCCCTACTCCCCCAGGTCGTTTTACTCCCCCGACTCCGTCGTGTCTCCTGTCTCCTGACCCTCTTTATACCCCTTGTGTTCCCCGGTCCCCGTACCTCCTGTCTCTTACACCAACGTCGATATCACGTTTTTACCTGGATTAGAGTCCCTAATTTACTCCGATGGGGAATGGATCCTATGTTCCCACTGTGAGTCCACAGTCGGCCGGTACGTCGGTTGACGTACGGGTGACGGGTGGTCCGAACCCAGGTTGACCCAATCTTACCTCCCTTCTCGTACTACCTCTCCTTCACCCTTTGGGTCTCAGGGTCCTCCCGGGAACTCGATATTTGTGTAAACGAAGAGAAGGGGTCCTGGACAAACGAAGGGTAGTTCTGACCCTGAGGGTCTAAGGAGAGGATAAGTCTGATAGACGACTCGGAGTCTGGTAATTGATCAGTATAACGTTGTAGAGGTCGATCCCGAGAGATTCGGGAGAAGATACTCAGAAAGACTTTTGAAAGATGGGAGTGAACTTTTGATAAAGGTACTTACCACAGTGGTGGAGGTCCCGTAAGGATTGTCCCGGTGACTACAGTGGGTTTACGTAAGAAACGAGAGTGACAGTGTACGTTGCTAAGTAAAGATTTCAGGATAACCAGTAGGGGGTTTACGATCAAGTCCCTTGGAATAGGGTGTCCAGAGTTATGGGTCGTGAGTGAAGAGTAATAGTGACAATTGTGACACCTACAACCCTCTCTGAGACTTCCTGACTCTTAAAAACTACACCGGGACTGTACACAACCAAGGAAGTACATGACACAATATGCACTGAAATGGGGAATCAGAGTATGAATAGGAAGACCCATCCTACGTTTTACGGGTTGTTACTGAAAATTAGACATTTTTGTAAGGGACGGAGATAATCTTGGTGGAAACTGGTCACTAAGGGTTTGACCGATTTACATCTGACTGGAGAGGTCCTTTTGGACACTGTAGAGACGGGATAACAGGACTAGTCTAACGATAAAGGTCCGGAAGAGTCTACCGTAAAGTTTCATTTCCGAAGACGATGGACGAAGTTCGAAAAGAGAAGGGTGGTACACAGGATAATACGAGTGTAAGTCAGTAGTTGATACCCACTCAGAGACCCAACACGGTACTACACGTGGTACCAAGGAAGAAAGAAAAAATTTTAAAAAACGACCTGATCCAGAACCAACGACGAACGTTCGAAAGAGATCAACGTCACTCATCCCCGATGAGAAACAACACCACGTGTCCGAGGAGTAACGTCACTGAAGAGAACACCACCTGTCGGAGATCCATATTCCCAAAGTCATCAACGTCGTGGACCCGAGTCGTCCACACCACGTACCCGAATCAAAGGGACTCCGTACACCTTAAAAGGACCTGGTCCCTAGTTTGGGTACAAGGACGTAACTGTCGACCTAAGAATAGGTGACATGGTGGTCCCTTCAGGACCAAGGGACAATATTAGGGGTAGTCACGTAGTAGTTTAGAAGTCCCTACCTCCTTCAAAACAAGAGAGGTTCGATCTCCCAAGGACAGAGTAGTTAGATACCCTTGAGACACTAGTGTCGTACACCGTAAGGATAGTATACGGACAGAGATCTCAGAGGTACCTCATAGATACAGTAGTATGAACGACGGTACACAGTCATGAAGGTAGGACAGAGTATCTAGTGACCATGTAAAATGTACAGTCAACTTACACAGAGTACAGACAGTGTGTAGAATAGAGATGGTCATACCATTAACACAGACGCAGGACAGACAAAACTTCTGATAATTGTAGGTCGTGGACAGTATGTCACAGAGTTCCTAAGGTTCCAACTTGAGTCCCATATAGTGTTTGGGTAGTGCGTACTGGGGGTTTATATACACATACTGAAAACCGAGACGACGTCATAGTGATGTGTAGACCGTGTAAATCATGGACTTTATAAACACAAAGATCTGACACGAAGTCACACGATCGTTTTGTGACAGTATGGTGCAAAGGTCCACACACTTGTAGTGTGGACAGGATAAGAACATAGAGGTCAAGTCAAGTCAAGTTAAGTCAGTGAGTCAGCACAGGCTGAGAAACTCTGGGGACCTGACGTCGTGTGGTCCGGAGGGACAGGTAGTGGTTAAGGACCTCAAATGAGTTTGAGCACAGGTAACTCAGTCACTACGGTAGGTTGGTAGAGTAAGAGACAGTAGGGGAAGAGGGTGGAAATTAGAAAGCGTCGTAGTCCCAGAAAAGTCTACTCAGTCGAGAAGTGTAGTCCATCGGTTTCAACTAACCTCAAAGTCGAAGTTGTAGTCAGGAAAGTTACTTATAAGTCCTGACTGAAGGAAATCCTACCTGACCAACCTAGAGGAACGTCCGGTTCCCTGAGAGTTCTCAGAAGAGGTTGTGGTATCAAGTTTTCGTAGTTAAGAAGTCGTGAGTCGAAAGAAATNCTACCTGACCAACCTAGAGGAACGTCCGGTTCCCTGAGAGTTCTCAGAAGAGGTTGTGGTGTCAAGTTTTCGTAGTTAAGAAGTCGTGAGTCGAAAGAAATGTCAGGTCGAAAGTGTAGGTATGTACTGATGACCTTTTTGGTATCGGAACTGATCTACCTGAAAACAATCGTTTCATTACAGAGACGAAAAATTATACGACAGATCCAACATAGAGGTTGACAATGATAATGTGTACACAGTCGGTCCTCGTCTGGGGTTAATAGGTAGAGAAGTTATAAATCAAATATCCTTTCTACCCTCTTCCAATTCATACAATTTAGTTTTTCCACATTTTTTGGTTTAGATCTTACTCTAGTTAAGATTGACTGATCACTGGGTCGTTTAAGTTGTTTATTTAGTCTTATTTTCCTCCATTCACCGTGGATAAACAATTCTCTGAATACTTTGTATGAATAATTCACATTATACACCCATACAAAATCTATAACTAATATGAAGTAGTGGAATTTTTGTTTGTATAAAACCTTTGTTGACTCTTTTGACTCATGACTATTGTATATTCTAAAATTTCATAAAAATAAAACACAATATATCGGGAATGTAAAATCTTTACGGAAAAAAAAAAAAAAACCGACACAATCCAGAAACAACACCACGTATCCGAGACGAAACCACGTACCCGAAAGAGAAAAACACCATGTACCCGAAGAGAATAACACCTCGTGTCCAGATCTCACGTTCCCGAGTCATCAACACCGTGTGATCGAAGAGATCAACACCACGTACTTGAGAGATCAACACCACACGACCGAATCAAAGGGACGTCGTACACCTTATAATCGAGGGGTCGGTCCCTAGTTTGGACGCAGGTGACGTGACCTTACACCTAAGAATTAATGACCTGGTGGTCCCTTCAGGGATCTTTACGTAGAACTTCTCTAATACTAATTTACTGTAAGTCAAGTCAAGTCAAGTCAGCGAGTCAGCACAGACTGAGAAACGTTGGGGTACTTAGCGTCGTGCGGTCCGGAGGGACAAGTAGTGGTTGAGGACGTCAAGTGAGTCTGTGCAGGTAACTCAGTCACTACGGTAGGTCTGTAGAGTAGGAGACAGCAGGGGAAGAAGAGGACGGGGGTTAGGGAGGGTCGTAGTCTCAGAAAAGGTTACTCAGTTGAGAAGAGTACTCCACCGGTTTCATCACCTCAAAGTCGAAATCGTAGTAAGGAAGGTTTCTTTAGGGTCCCGACTAGAGGAAGTCTTACCTGACCAACCTAGAGGAACTTCAGGTTCCCTGAGAGTTCTCAGAAGAGGTTGTGGTATCAAGTTTTCGTAGTTAAGAAAACACGAGTCGGAAGAAGTGTCAGGTTGAGAGTGTAGGTATGTATTGGTATCCTTTTTGGTGTCGGAACTGATCTACCTGGAATCAACCGTTTCATTACAGAGACGAAAACTTATATGATAGATCCGACCAGTATTGATGCACATACGAATATTTATTGAGTCATTATTCGTACCCATATCTCCCATATCTACTTAGTTCTTACCGGTACTTGATCGTTTATGTACTTTTCTACGAGTTGTAGTGAGTAATAGTCTCTTTACGTATAGTTTTGGTGTCACTCTATGGTAGAGTGCGACCAGTCTTACTGACGGTAGTTTTTCAGATGTTTGTTATTTACGACCTTTCTCGCACCTCTTTTCCACCCTTACGTTTGATCATGTCGGTGATACCTCTTGTCACACCTCTAAGTAATTTTTTGACTTTTATCTTGACGGTATACTGGGTCATTAGGGTGACCACCCGTAAGTGTGACTCCTTTGGTCTTAACTTTCTCTGGACACATGGGGTTACAAGTAACGTCGTGACAAATGTTATCGATCCTGTACCTTCGTTGGATCTACAGGTAACCGTCTATTTACCTATTCTTTCAACACCATGTTTATATGTTACCTTATAATGAGTCGATATTTTTTCTTGTGTAAACTCAGTGAAGATTACTCCACCTACTTTGATCTCGGATAATATGTGTCACTTCATTCAGTCTTTCTCTTTGTGGTTATGTCATATAATTACGTATATATACATTAAATCTTTCTACCATTACTACTGGGATATACGTTCTGTCGTTTTCTCTGTGTCTACAGTTCTTGTCTGAAAACCTAAGACACCCTCTGCCGCTCCCGTCCTACTAAACCCTCTTGTCGAAACTTTGTACATATAATGGTATACGTTTTATCTGCTGGTCAGGTTCAAACTACGTACTTTGTCCCGTGAGTTTCGGTCACGTGACACTGTTGGGTCTCCCTACCCTAACTCTCCCTCCACCCTCCCCCCAAGCCCTGCACCGCCCACCCCCTGTGTCCATGTGGATACCGACCAAAGACAGTTATATACCGTTTTTTGTGGTGTTATAACATTTCATTGATCGGAGGTTAATTTTAATTAATTAAATTTTTTTCTTACCGGTACTTTACTATTTATTACCTTCTAACTCCTTATCAAGTACCTCGAAGTATTGTCAAGAGAGGTCAATATACTTGTACACACATACACACATATATATACATACATATATATGTATATATATTTTTTATAGATAATGTTTTCCTTCTAACACAGGAACGTTATTATTAAGATACAATTATTCTACCTAATTTTTCTCATCCTCCTTCATAAAACCAAAGTCCTCACATTCGTATATAGTTTTTGTAGTTTAATATGTGAGAATCACATAAAATAAAATTCACTTAGTATGGAGTTATTTCGATAATTTTTTGGTTTCCATGATTTATGAGTTTTCAACAGAAAGCATCAGTAAAATGATAATACATACAAGAACCCAAATGAAGACTTTTAAGATAGTCATATCACCTTTTTTTTATGTTACTACTCGATGACACGTAGAGAAGAATAAGGTGCAAGTCACTGTAGTAAAACCGTAGAACTTTGACCGGTGACACCCCTGGACGGTCCACACTTCCATTCTACCGAAGATGTTGTCTTTGTATGTTACTGTATAGACCGTTCTCGGAACCTATCCGGTCTTTCGTGTTCTTTCGAACGGTGTTTAAACATTGAATACCTCTTAGAGGAGTGACACCTGCAAGCATATATTTTCCAAGTTGTAATCCGTCTACAGAAGTAGTGTTTCCAAGAGGAGGTCACAACAATATGACTCGTTCATCTGACGTGGTAAGGACATACAGATACCACTGAGAAACACACTTAAAGGACACTAAAAAAGTTACTCCAATTTGATAGTGGACTTCCGAAAGGATACAAGTAACGTGAGTATTCCAGAGAGACATGACACCTGAAAGGACCACAACTTACTCCAATCTAGAAACCTACTTCTGAAAGAATTAAGTGACATGAGTATTCCGAATATACTAACTTATAAACCACGACTTAGTCTCTTCTGGAAACTGACTTCTGAAAGAGTGTAAGTACCGTGAACATTGTGGAAAGGGGTGACACCTAAAAAAGAACGATTTATTCCTATCTGAAAACCGGATTTCAAAAGAGAAGTCCTTTCGAAAGTCACTATTTAGTCTCGTCTGGAACTTGACTTTCAAAGAGATGAAGTACTCCGAAAAAGGATCACACGTCAGAGGTCACGATTTATTCCACCCACGAAGTCGATTTCCTAAGGGGTGTAAGAAATGTAAGTATTCTGGAAGGAGATTACACTTGATAGGTTATAAATTACTCCAACTTCGAAGGGATCTCCGACAGGGTATGGGTGACGTAAGTCTCCCAGAAAGAGATCCTACTTTAGAGACTACAAGTTCTTTCGATCTATTTCTTAAAGGGTATAAGTGACGTAATTATTCCAGAAAGAAGTCACATTTGAGTGACCACTCTTGTCCAGACATAAAGGTCGACTTCTAAAATGGTGTAAACACCTTTCAAGTTCATGAAAAAGGAAAAACATCCCAGAGACAATAAACACCAACTTCCGAAGGGACGTGGGCAGTGTGAAGATTACTTAAAAGGATGATACTTACCAGTGGGGTGTGAGCCACGACGACGTACCGAAGAAGACAACCTTCACCTGACCACGGTGTCCTTCGAACTTGACTGGTCCTTCGTGAAGGGTTGAAACATAGTCCACTTCCTTAAAAAACCATATCCCTGAAACATCGATAAGTGTTTATTCCGGGACGGTGTAACGAAGACTTTTAAAAAGAGATGACACGACGAAGACCACTTTCAAATATGATTTTCTTACCAAAGGGTGTACGAGGTATTCATTTGCCGAAAACGAACCCTACACACGGGGAAAGGAGTCGGTTCACGTTTTACAGAAAATTCTATCTCTGTGTATGGAGTGTCCTTACCCGAAGCATCCCTTTCCCTGGACGAAACCCTCAGGACTGGACACTGTCAGGAAGATGTCTTTGTGAGACGAGTCTTCCACGGAGGAGCAGAAGGGGAGGTACGGTCATTGGACCTTTGTTTCTTTATGTCGACTTCCTGTTGACTGAGACCACCCTTCCTCGTTGAAGGTAATGTTTTCACGTAGGTTGTGTGATTACTTACTCACGTGTCCTCAGGTTTCCTAACAACAGTCCTCCTCCCTCAACCTAAGTCCAACTCCTTCGTCGACGACACGTCGTTACCAGGAGATTTCCAGTGTCGTACCCCCTGTATTTCCTGTGTCACTTCTTGGTTCACGTCCTCTTTCCCATCCCATGTCGTATTTCTCCTCTGCGTCCAGATGTTGAATGAGACTTACCAAGGATCGTGAAGAGACGACTACTGTGTCCTCTCGATACGTCTTCCTACACGTAGTCTCATCAAGAACAAGTTTCTGATAAATCTCTATACACGTGTAGAGTGTTGTGTTATACACACCTCGTCACTACCTCTTGTGACACTCTTTTTCGTCACCTCTTCTTACCCACCTTAGGTAACACTCTCAATTCTAAGTGGGACTGTCTCTCAGTCACATCTTTGCTGTTCAATCGTTTCACAGTTCTTACCTCCTCTTTTCCATCTTTATTTCACACCGGTGACCATGACCGTGGTTTTACGTCTCCTTTGTCTTGTCTTAGTGCCATCCTTGACTTGTGTGTCAGGACTCTAGTGCGGGGGAGTGAACGGTGAGTTATCACGGTCCCTGGGAGACTCGGGTAAAACACCTCGACCTCAGTACGGGTGGGACTCTTCGTAGGTATCCAGAGGGGACTGGGGGGTACATTTATATCACGGACCTACTATGTTCGAGATTCCTTTTCTGACCCGTCGACTCACCGGTCGTGACCGGATCTCGCTGAGTCTCGTTGTCTGTATCCTTTCTTTTAAGTTGTAATGGTTTTAGTTGGAGTCCCCTCCTAGAACGTTCTTATCGGATACCCCGTGCATTCATCACTGGTATAGTCATATAGTCACTGATGTTAAGGATCGTATCCGTCTTTGCTCCTATGTATTCGATCTCCTTACCTCATCTTGGATCGCGTCTCCACTGTGGACCGGTGTCTTTCCCTTTCGTTCCACCCTAGGTTTCCGATTGACTCTCTGAAGACTGAGGAAGGGACTTTCCGAAACCCTGTCGTCCATGACCCTGACTCACTCTTTTTCTGTCCTGTAACGTCTGTCGAGTCACGATCGTTGGTCTCGTGGATGGGTCCCTTGACCCCTTCCTTCGTTACGGACACCAGGACTACACTCTTTCTAAACTAGACAGGTACACCTTTTCCTTTTATATGACCCCGTCCTTACTCCCAGAATGGATCTCTCCGGTATTCACGTTTCAAGAGGTCGTAGCGTAGCGTCATATCCTCAAAGACCCGGAATAGTTCCTCTCGGGTAAGGAGGGTCCTTTTCATGTGACGGTGTAGGAGTTTCCAATACGACGGGACGGTACTACTTCTTTCTCCTTTAGTACTTGTCGGAGAGCCAGTTCCTAGGGGTTAGGTATAGGAGGGTATACATAAGGTGCGAGTATGAAGAGGGGTCGAGGTGTTGAGTCTACTCCATAGTCTGGGACCACGGTAAACACAGACAAGGGAGGATCACCAGGATAACCAATGACATAGATCGGGAGTCGTTGTAATCCGTCCACCCACGTTCCTACGGTAATTCTAGGTCCGGACGGTACGTCCCGAGGTGGACAGGACGGTCCGTTAAGGACCCTTCAGAGGGTCTACCACGGAGGGTTGGTGTTGGTTTGAACCCGGGTGGAAAGTAGGAAGTCAGGGATAATGGTCCTGTGGCCATTGTAGTGAAGTATGAAGAAGTACACGTATAGTATGAAATCTGACATGGAGAGAAGATAGAGGTCTGGGATGACGGTGGTGGTGGTGGAGAGACAGTGTACGACATTTGGAGACGGACCGAAGGGGTAACCAATGAATGGAGTACCACAGTTCTAATACGTTTACGTTTGTCCTAAGTCGTGATGAGATCTGGGAGTAACCGAGGGTGACGGTCTCCGTCGGAACTTAGGACGATAGGGTAGGAGTGAAGGACCGAATAACGAACACAGTGGGAGTCGGTAAATCTCGGTGTACGTAAGTCTAGGGTGACCAGGAGAAGGTGAAGGCACACCGTGAATGACAGGGGGACAATCAGTGTTGGGAGAAGAGAGTTGGATTGTGAGTAAGTTTCGGGTTGCAGTACCGAGAGGAGGATGTCCAATCACTGAGCTACTTTGTTGGTGTAAAAGGGGACTGGCTTAGATGGTCGGACTGACTTTGTGAGGTCCCAGTGGGTTTTAGGATCATTCAGGTATCTGGACTCGTATACTTAGTCGGAGTCGCAATCGCAGTACAAAGGAGTCAATATAGATCCGAAGATGTAGTAAAGTCACAGATGAGAAGGGAACCCTCGGAACTGGTGGACGGTCTGGTAGGAGAAGGGTTCGGGGGAAAGTACCGGTCAAGAGAGGGAGTTGTTACGAACACTAACGTACAATGGGGATTAGTCCATAAGTTTGTTCTCTGGGTCAGAACCCCGTGGTGGAAGGGAAAGGACCGGACGATTATCGTAATGGTGGTATTGGAGGAGGATTTACACTGGGTGTAGAGGTGGAGTAGAACCTATGTGTCTCATTGGTGGTGGTAAAACTACAGAGGTGGAACTTAGTAAGGGGTCAAAGTCTATAAATTCAGATTGACGGTTAAATTACAGAAGTTCGTCATAAAAGACTCTGTAGAGTCTAAGAATTGTACCGAACGGCGGGTGGTTCTTTATTTTGTTTTTTGAAGACTATAAGGGTAACTTTTAATGACGGTCGAAATAAAAGAAGGAAGGTTTTGGAGTCTCATTAGGGGTTTAGGATGGAAAAAGAGAGAGTAGAAATTGTAATCTTGTAGGTCAGTCAATATGTAATTTCCCCGAAGGGACCACCGAGTCTCATTTCTTAGACGGACGTTGCGTCCTCTGGACCGAAGTTAGAGACCCAGTCCTTCTACGGGACCTCTTCCCTTACCGATGAGTGAAGTCATAAGAACGGACTTCTTAAGATACCTGTCTCCTCGGATCCGCCACCCCACCCCACGGATATACCAGGTACCCCAGCTTCTCAGTTTGTGTTTACTTACTGATTGTGTAGGGAAAGTGAGTGAGTGAGTATATAATTTTTTTTTTTCTAGGTCTTAGGTTGGTGAAGAGGATGAAAGTACCGGTGGTCTGACAGGTCAATGGTGGTTATGAGTAGACCTGATGATATGATTGTAGTGGGGACCAGAAGGACGGAGGAGGGAGTGAGGAGACGTCAGACTGTCTCGGAAGATTCTGGACTCAGTGTATTGGAGGAACAAGGATATGGTAACGAAGATACGAAAGGTCCTTTTGTAAGTTGAAGAGTCCGACGGTAAAGTCCAGACTTACAAAGAAAGGACTAGTGGTCTCCTTTCTCTTTACACCAAGAGACTTGTGAGGGTCGAGTTGAAATGGAAGTTCGTAAACCTGGATGACGATGAACACGGACCTTATTGGACGGGATGGAGTAAGGGAACCAACGGTCTGTATCCTTGATAAAGTGTATTTGTTACTGGATCCCGAACCCCAAAGAGTTCTCAGGGGTCCGGTTTCCCGATCCTCTCACTGTCAGACGTAGGATCTCGTAGTGTTAGAGTCTCTTGGACACACAAAACCCACTCCTTCAACCCTGACCACTCTAGGGTGAGTGGAGCGATCCCAGGAATTCGTGAAGACACCGGTACCTTGGACACCCTTCTCCCTCCGACACTCTTAGTTCAGTGGTACCTTCCCGAGGTACCCGAGTTTGGTGGTAACATGTGAACGGACCAAGACCCCGGTTCACTGGACCCGAATGACAATTGAAGAGAAAAATTTTTAAAATAAATAAAAACCGACACGACCCAGAAGGACGACACACCCGAAAAGAGATCAACGTCTCTCGTCCCCGATGAGAAGTAACGTCTCGTTCCCGAAGAGTAACACCACCGAAGAGAACAACGTCTTGTCCCCGAGGTTTCGTGTCCGAGTTTTTCAACGTCGTTTACCCGAATCAACGAGACTCCGTACACCATTGAAGGACCTAGTCCCTAGCTTGGACACCAGAGGACGTGACCGTCCACCTAACAAATGGTGACTCGGTGGTCCCTTCGGAATAACAATTGAAGACATACGATCAGAAGTTATTATGGAGAATGGTCGACACACTGAAACCTCTTCCCGAGTTGGAAGTCCACTGAGACAGGAGTAGTGGGGAAAAGGACAACCCCCTTTTGAAATTTTTGAGGTTGAGTCTGACACAAGGAAGAGACAAGTGTTGGGAGGTACCAAGGTTCGTGGTATTCTCGGGTCCATGTGGAGGAGGTGTCCTGTACTTCGGGTCCAAAGGGGTTGTCAGGACCTGGTCTTCGAGGAGGTCCAAAAACGTGTGCGCTAGAGAGACGAACATTGTGAGGGTGTAGAGTAGTGTGACTGAAAGTCTTTACCCGGGAGGGAAGAGTGTGGGGACGTCCACGACCTGGGAGACTGGACGACGACGACGACGACGACGATTCAGCGAAGTCAGCACAGGCTGAGACACGTTGGGGTATCTGCCGTCGGGTGGTCCGAGGTGGCAGGGACCCTAAGAGGTCCGTTCTTGTTACTTCACCCAACGGTAAGGGAAGAGGTTGCGTACTTTCACTTTTCACTTTCACTTCAGCGAGTCAAGTCGCTGGGGTACCTGACGTCGGAAGGTCCGAGGAGGTAGGTACCCTAAAAGGTCCGTTCTCATGACCTCACCCCACGGTAACGGAAGAGGCGGGAGACTGGATCCGACGCCATTAAACACGAGGGGTATACACCCCGAAATCCTAAGTTTTCACCCTCACCAAGTTCACTCCCGGACTTCTGGAGTCGTGGTTGAGTACTGTCCAGGTAGTCACTCCGGAGACACGAGACTCGGACACCACTTGTCCCTGCCAATACTGTCCACTGATCACACCCTTGAGGTTGTAGTGGGGAAGGTCGGGTCGGGATTGCACTACAGGAGAGTCCACCGGGGGTGAGGTTCGGAGTCTAAGTGGAGACACGTCACTCCTGTTGTCAAAGAGAGCTGGAAAGTCAGAGACCAACGGAGTCTGGGCTGAGTCGCTAGTCCTCGATGCCTCGACGACTTGGACGGGGTTCGGTCGGTTTTGCTGGCGGTGTTTTTCTCTGGCCTTCAGGGCGGGGATAGAAAACGGTTTGTACCGAGCGGGGAGAGGGCGCGGAAGTAACCCAGTCGTGACGGCGAGAAGTCGCGTCTCGTGAGACCCATTATATCTGTGGAGACACGTGCGTCGCTTCTCGCGTACAGGGTAGGTCAGGTCCGGCACCTTTTCCGCGAAACGAAAGAGAGTTTTCTTTGCGTGTACCTAAACACTCGTCACAACAGACGTCAGATAGTGGTTTCACAACTATTTCTAATAAAGTGTCAAGTAGTTCCAGTCGCACGAGAATCTCCGATTCGCAAAAAAGGCTACGAGGTTTCTGACGTTTAGGTTTACCAGTAAGGTACCACAATGACTCTGAGTCTCACGCAGGTGTGCATCGACCCTCGATCATTTGAATTGAACAACGAGAAGTTTACGTACAGCGGATTTCACAATTAGTCAAAACACGTAAAGTCATACAAGACAGTCCTTGATTTCCTTTTTTTTTTTCGGTCTAGTTTAGTTTACGTTCTCCCTACAAACCTCCGGGAAGTTGCTTCATCGGGGTGACTCCTACCATAAAGGTTCTCACTAAGAAAAAGTAAGAACTTTTATAACATTTCTCTTGTCACTTTCACTTGTCCCTAGACATCACAATACAAATAAGTGACTAGATTGTTTACAAGTGACTTCTACATCCACGTACCCTCTGTAGTACTTCGTCAACTCTGTTTTTGAGAACGGAAGTTGTCTCGAATATAATATAAGTTCCTTCTGTCTGTTGTCCATTCTTCATGAACTCCTGAAGGGACCCCTAGGTCACCAATTCTTAGGTGAAAGGTTACACCACCTGTACACAAACTAAGGACCAACCCCTCGATTCTAGGGTGTACGGAGTCCGGGTGTGCGAGACGTTGGGTACACGGTGTTGATCTCTTTGGACTCGAGACGATTCTTCTAACGTGTACGACGTTGATTCAGGTCTGTGTCGTTTTGTTTATGTATTTAATTTTTTTTTTTTTCTGTCTCTTCTTTATGATTTAATATATTCATCTTACATCATCCGTCTTACCTCTCTTCACAAATACACGACTCTTTACCTCTCCATCAGACATTATAATGGTGTTCCTCCTCGTCCTGACTTCGGTGGTCGGACCGGTGTGGGGAGAGGGTGGACGAGGTGGACGACCAAAAATCCTTATCATGGGAAACTGTGGTTGCCCCTAAAAAAACAACAACAAAAATTGTTGAGTCCCAAAACAAAAATACGTCTAAACACGTCATTCCATCTAGAGGAATCATTCTTCTATTGACTCATTTGTGAACTTCCTCCATTCCTTACTCAGTACAACCCAAATAACAAAGTCCGTCAAGGTCCGTCTTCTTTGTTCACTAAACCCCCGAAGTCACCCACCTCGGACCACCGCCAAACCAATGGACGTAGGACCCCGAAGGAGTGACCTAAGGAATCGTCACCTCCCTGATCCTGTAGGTCTCCCTGTAAAGAGACAAAACCAGTGACGACTCTGGAGGTCCCTACAGTCACTCTTGAGACCCTAGACGGGACACCTCAGACGTTTGGAGGTCGGGACAACGGACCCCGTACTCTGTCGTAACGGAAAGGATCTTGTGATGAAGGGACTCAAACGAGACACTTGGTCGTCGTTCTCGTAGTGTACTATTGTGAAAAAAAAAATTCCTAAAAAATTTAATCATAAAATAAATAAATTATTAAAACCCGACACGACCTAGAAGTGACGAAGAACTCAAAAAGGAGATCAACACCTCTCGCCCCCGATGAGGAATAACTTCACGTGTCCGAAGAGTAACTCCACCGAAGAAAACAACGAAGTTTGTCCGTGATCCCGTGAGTCCGAAGTCATCGACACTAAGGGACCCGGGATCTCGTGTTCGAGTCATCAACACCGCCTCCTCGAATGAACGAGACTCCGAACAACCTAGAAGGGTCTGGTCCCTAGTTTGAACACAGAGGACGTGACCGTCCGTCTAAGAAATGGTGACTCGGTGGTCCCTTCAGGGTGTACTCGTATGAATTCCTTCACGTTTGAGTCAACAAACTTGGATCTGGATGACTTAGTCTGTAAGATCCCAATTTCAGGTTTTTAGACGGAATTTCCCCGAAATCGGTCCCTACCCCCTCGGACCACCCGACGGTAGAGACCCCAACGTGTCTCAGCCTGTGCTGACTTCGCTGAATCGTCGTCCATTAAACCACGTTCAAATTGTTGTGACATAGGAAGACGACACTAAGGATCCTTACCCTTAGTACGCCAAAAACAAACAAAAAACGATGATTGTCCTTAGTGAAGATTTCCGTGTCCTCAAAACTTGACTCTAACGTTTTACGTAAACACTTACAATAAAAAGGATTATGAAATTGTATATTTTACAGTTGGGATATGTGTAAAGATTTTATGTTTCACTTTTCAGACTATTAAAATCGAAGACCTCGTTACAAACGTTCGGAGATAAAATGAAAATCTTGACTCAGAAGTGTACATTCAGAACGAGATACGCACACATACATGCAAGTCTATATAAGATATGCGCAACAAAAAGAATCATTTTTATTTCAATATGAAACTTACGACTAAACGTCAAGCGCAAAGAGGTAAATAGAACCAGTTGGATTTCGATGAAGAAATAAATTGAGGGGTTTAGAGGAATACTTGTGGAACACGCGGAGTTCGGCGGAGGAGGAAAATTTTCGGCGGAGCACAGTAACGGTCATACGTGGTACCGACGGGTCTTCCCTACCCCAGTCGGGACGAACCCCAAAACGCTGCCACCGAATTTAGGCGACCGACCCCGTACTCTGTCGTAACGGAAAGGATCTTGTGATGAAGAGACTCAAACTAGACACTTGGTCGTCGTTCTCGTAGTGTACTATTGTGAAAAAATTTTTCCTAAAAAATTTAATAAAATAAATTAATTATTAAAACACCGAGACGGTGTCGGTACTTTGTCCTCCAGGACACTTACCGCCTACAAGAGGCTGGAGGTTCCCCACCCCTTGCGCCAAACTCTCTCACCCTCTCCGGCCAACCCTGCGGAAAGCCCAGAGTCGCGAGTCTGCGTAGGCCCAGACCGGATGACCAAAGCACAAGGCAGCACCAGGGGTAGAGGTGCAGGTCCTCGGACCGTCACTGCAGCGTAGTGGAGTGACGCCGACGCGGGACGCCAGGACCGGTCCAAAGGGCTCCAACGTGCCTGTCCACAACTCCCTCTTCCCCGGCGAGCTATGCGCGAGCCCCCGCGGGAGATGACCGTCCCTGACCGGTCCGACAGTGCCCAGGGGTCCGTTCCAGAAAGCGTCGAGACTGGACTGGGACGACCCCGGACCCGCGGCATTCAGGGAAAGATTATGAAAGGACGAAAAGAGACCTCAGAATCTCGCTTTGAGTGACGATCTTGGACAACCTTTTCAGTGCTCCGCCCTACCGGCAGAGACCGACCGATCGGCGAGGAGACAGCGGAGGGCCGTCGGCGACCAGTTCCAGTCCTAAGCCAGATCCTCGATCGGACCTCGTAAACCGGACACTTCCCTCTACACCTCTGAATTGGAGACCTCGGTTTCCAGTTCTAAATCAGAGTCCTGCGTCGAGAACTCCCTCACGACCCTCGAGTCGATGACTCTGGTCGTGACCCGCTCAATCCGGACCACGGGTCTCCTCGGTCCCTGTATCCTACCGTGGGATAGGACCCTCCCATGGGGGCAGCCATGGGGATGATCATCCAATAGGTGTTCTTGACTATCCCTTTCAACTTTTCTTGGAATTTCAGAAGACACCCAGGCTTCAGAAGACGCCGATCAGTGAGTCTTGGGAAGATGGTCGTTGACAGTCGACGACCGGGAGACCTCTTTCCCGTACGTATGATTCCGTGTCACAATGAAGATTCCCCACCAGAGAGACCCCAAAGGTGCCTTACGAGTCCCACAAGGGGAGACCGACCAGTCCTAAGTTTACTTAACGTGTGACATCCGGAGATGTTGGAGGTAAGTAGTAAGTCGGGGGTCGTTGACAAGAGTGGTCTGGAATATGTTTGAAAACAAAAAATTAGTTATAAAGTAAATGTATTAAGAAAAAGAACGACAAAAGTAACGTAATTCAACCCATAAAAAATTCGACGTAATTTTAAATGTAGAAAACAAAAGTATCTCACCAACGTGAATTTCATTCTTAGTGTAAATATAAGTATAGTTAAAAAGGGAATTTCTTTCAGAGGATGTATACTTACTCAAGACAAGGTTCTCGAGTAAGTACAGATTAAACAAGTATTTAGTTTGTTTCTATCGGATGCATGGATTGATTGTGTTAACCGATCTATCATGATATGACATTATCCAAAATATTATGAAAATTGTCTTCGTCTTCTATAATTCTTCTCCACCGTTCTTATGTGTCTTCTTGACATGTTTTTTCTAGAAGTGCTGGGTCTATTAGTACTACTACACTAGTGATTAGATCTCGGTCTGTAGAACCTTTCACTTCAGTTCACCCGGAATCTTTCGTAGTGATACTTGTTTCGATCACCTCCACTACCTTAAGGTCAACTCGACAAAGTTTAGGACTTTCTACTACGACAAGTTCACGACGTGAGTTATACGGTCGTTTAAACCTTTTGAGTCGTCACCGGGGTCCTGACCTTTTCCAGTCAAAAGTAAGGTTAGGGTTTCTTTCCGTTACGGTTTCTTACGAGTTTGATGACGTGTTAACGTGAGTAGAGTGTACGATCATTTCATTACGAGTTTTAAGAGGTTCGGTCCGAAGTCGTTATGCACTTGACACTTGAGGGACTGCAAGTTTACCAAAATCTTTTCCGTCTCCTTGATCTCTAGTTTAAAGGTTGTAGGCGACCTAGTACCTTTTTCGTTCTCTCAAGGTCTTTTTGTAGATAAAGACGAAATAACTGATGCGGTTTCGGAAACTGACACACCTAGTGTTATTTGACACCTTTTAAGACTTTCTCTACCCTTATGGTCTGGTGGACTGGACGGAGAACTCTTTAGACATACGTCCAGTCCTTCGTTGTCAATCTTGACCTGTACCTTGTTGTCTGATCAAGGTATATCCTTTTCCTCATGGAGTTCCGACATATAACAGTGGGACGAATAAATTGCAGATACGTCTCATGTAGTACTCTTTGTGACCCGACCTTCTTAGTGTTCGACCTTAGTTCTAACGGTCCTCTTTATAGTTATTGGAGTCTATACGTCTATTGTGGTGGGAATACCGTCTTTCACTTCTCGATTTTTCGGAGAACTACTTTCACTTTCTCCTCTCACTTTTTCAACCGAATTTCGAGTTGTAAGTCTTTTGCTTCTAGTACCGTAGACCAAGGTAGTGAAGTACCCTTTATCTACCCCTTTGTCATCTTTGTCACAGTCTGAAATAAAAAACCCGAGGTTTTAGTGACGTCTACCACTAACGTCGGTACTTTAATTTTCTGTCAATGAGGAACCTTCTTTTCAATACTGGTTGGATCTATCATATAAGTTTTCGTCTCTATAATGAAACGGCTGATTCCAGGAAGATCAGTTCCGATACCAAAAAGAACACCAGTACATACCTACACTCTCAACCTGACACTTCTTCCGACTCGTGGTTTCTTAACTACGAAAACTTGACACCACAACCTCTTCTGAGAACTCTCAGGGAACCTGACGTTCCTCTAGGTTGGTCAGGTAAGACTTCCTCCAGTTAGGACCCTAAATAAACCTTCCTTACTACGATTTCGACTTTGAGGTCATGAAACTGGTGGAGTACTCTTCTTAACTGAGTAACCTTTTCTGAGACTATGACCCTCCCTAATCCCAGTCCTCCTCTTCCCCTGCTGGCTCCTACTCTACCGACCTACGGTAGTACCTGAGCTACCTGCACTCAGACTCACTTGAGACCCTCTACCACTACTTGTCCCTCCGGACCGTACGACGCTAAGTACCCCAACGTTTCTCAGCCTGTGCTGACTCACTGACTTGACTTGACTTGCCTACATGTATTTTTTATTTGTTCGTGTTTTTTATTTCCATTGTAAAAATTAGAATGTCATGGAACTCTTCATCTCATCCAAGTCATGTTGTCAACCGTATTCCCCGATCGTACGTGAAAACGTAGAAACTTTCAAACGTTGAACTTCCAAGTATACATCCCCTGAATGACAGACACGTAATCAAACGATCTCGACGATACTATTTCATGGTGTCTAACCCACCAAATTGGTTGTGTTTAAATAAAAGAGTGTCAAAACCTCGGACCTTCAGGTTATCATTCGATGACCGTCTAACCGGAGAGAAGAACCGAACGACATAGGAGTGTACCAACAGGAAGTCAGATACGACAGACACAGGGTTGGAGGAAAATATTCCTGTGGTCAGTATAACCTAATCCCGGGTGGGTATACTGGAGTAAAATGGAATTAATAGAGAAATTTTCGGGATAGAGGTTTGTGTCGGTGTAAGACTTTGTGATTCCCAATCTCGAAGTTGTATACTTAAGACCTCTTTGTGTCAAAGTGGGTATTGGATCCCTTTACACTGTACGTGTATCCTTTAAAATTTTATAAATCTAAAATTACTTAGAAGGACTTCAACTATGGATACATTGATTGATCGTGATTTCCGTTATGTTTTCTTGTAGTCGTCATGGGTAACAGGACTCACCCGAAGGGTCCACTAAGTCACCCAGTTCTTAGACGGACGTTACGTCCTCTTCGTCCTCAACACCCAAGCTAGGGGTCCAGTCCTTCTAGGGGACCTCCTCCCGTACCGTTGGGTGAGGTTATAAGAACGGACCTCTTAGGGTACCTGTTTCCTCGGACCACCCGACGTCAGGTGTCCCAGTGTTTCTCAACCTGTGTTGACTTCGTTGACGCGTACGTGGAACAGGACTCACCAGGTAGGTTCAGTGGTACCCCAGGAGGGGGTTGTGGTTCTCCTTAGGTTATAGGATTAGAATTTTCAGTCATAATAGACTGAAAACTTATCAAAAAGGATACCAAATACTCAGGGGGTTTATCTTAAACCAACATCGACAATAACTAGTAACATACTGACCTTAGTACATAATACCCGAGACAAACCGGGATATAGAAGAAGTTTTACTTACGAACATTCGAAACAGGTACAATAAGGTACATAGACACATAGTAGGTAAAAGTGCCGACAACTCGTTCGTTCATTGATAGGTAAGATGACGACTACGTGGAAACATAACGAAGGTCAATGGTCATTGGTATTACTACGACGACACTTTCAAAGACAGGTGCTTAAGACTACGTATATTTTTACATAAAAATATTGTAAAATGTTTGAGAGGTCAAATGTTTTATATAAAAATATCGTCAAATATAGAAGTATTCCTTCTATATTTATAGAATTTATAAATACTTGAATTATCGTCTTGAAGGTCTCTTCTGTTACCGTGGGGTGAGGTCATGAGAACGGACCTCTTAGGGTCCCTGCTCCCTCGGACCACCCGACGGTAGATACCCCAGCGTGTCTCAGTCTGTACTGACTTCACTGAATCGTCGTCATCGTCGTCGTCTTGAAGTTTTATATTATTCCGTTCTTGACTGGTTTGGTTTCCTACTATATGTTTAATGTTGGTATTAACCTCTACGATTGTAAAGAAAGAGTACTTGTCAATATTGTTCACCTGTTTTTTTGCATGTTTTTAAAATAGAACTGAATTACCGAATATATTTGTTAAGTAGTTGTAATGGACTTGTATGTAAGAAGAAGTTCATTTCTATCTTACAAGTGTTTCCATCCGTGTATACTCCACTTTTTTATTCAGTCGTTTAAAGTTTTCTGTCTTATGTATGTTACCTTACTTTCATCTTTGGTTTTCGATTGTATAGATCTTTCAGGAAATATTCGTTTTGTACGAAAATGTATTGGTTGCCTAGTTTCTTTATTGTTCCTTTTAATCCTTTAATCATTACTTACTATTAATTTTTGTCGTATAGTTTTAAACACCTCACACCGATTTCGTCACGAATTTCCTTACAACGTCGGAAAAATAAAAAGAAAAACCGGTGGGTGTGTCGGACACTCTAGAGTCAAGGGGTTTTGTCCCTTGGACATGGGGGATGTAACCTTTACGTCTCAGAATTGGTAACCTGGTGGTCTCTTCAGGACCCTTACAACTTCGAAATTCATAAATATAATTTTTATTCTAGATTTTTGTTAATAAATCGAAAGGTAAAATTTTTGTCTTTTAGTTCAATTTAGGTTTCATCTTTATTTCTTTATTGTTTATATTTTCATCTTCTTTTGGATCTCTTTTAATTGTTCGTTTCGACCTAAAAAAACTTCTAATTATTTTAACTATTTTTAAATGATTTTAACTAGTTCTTTATTTTTCTTTTAAGTTTAACGGTTGTAGTTCCTTCTTTCCACCCCCGTATCGATGACTAGATCTCCTAATTTTCGTATTGTTAGCTAATAAGGTCCTTCTTTGGATGTCCAGGTCTATTAAAAGGACCACTTAAAGTAGTTTATATATTCCTTCTATAAAATGGTCACAATGTATTTGAGAGTCCTTTATCCCTTTCCCCGTCGAAAAGGATTGAGTTAGATACTCCAATCGTAATCTGATTTTATGATGTTGTGTCATTGTTTTGTATGTCTAATTACATGTAATACTTGTATCTATATTTTTTAGAAATTGTAAAAATCTTTAATTTACATTGGTTTTTACTTTTCTACTAGATGGTACCGGTTTACTTTAAACATCGTCCTTACGTTCCAATCATAAATTTTAGTCACATTAAATGGTAGAATTCTCTTATTTCCTCTTTTCGGTTCACTTATAGAGTTTATACACATTTCACTGACTGTTTCAAATTGTAGGGAACGGTTTTTTTTTTTTTNCGTTTTTTTTTTTTTTTTTTAGAGAGTCCTTCCATCGTTAACCTTCCTAAAGGAAACAGGGTCTCGTTTCGTCCCGACACCTCAATAGTGTTTAAAGTTCTCTAACACGGAACTCTGTATTTTGAAAATTTGACAACACGTAGAACAGGAACGTACACTCTCTTCTAGTGAGTGTCTATCGACACACCAACCGGTTTCCTGAGTTTGTCTTCTGTTCCGGACTACCCCAATACGACTGTTAACAACTAGAGATAGGATGTAGACTCTTATCGTCTCTTCTCCACCGGTCACCCACAGAATACTCAACTTGGTTAAGTCTGGAGGATGACACGTGACGTACACGAGTAATCTCCACACGGTACCACGACTCAGGGGACTTCTGATATTTTTACCAGTGAGTGCCACGGATGTACTTCTACTCCGTGGTGGCAGAGAGACCTTAGTCTGTCTCAAGTTTAGGACCGAAGAGACGATGGTACGCACACTGGACTCCTTTCAAGATTCCCAATTTACGATAAAATTAAACATTTGATATGTTTTTCTTAACTGCTCTTGGACTGATGGACCTTTCCTACAACACCCCACAGCGTAGACCAGTCCAGTCCAGACCCACGATATCGGGGTCGAGTCTTTCGAGGGTCCGACCCCTACGCTCCCTAAACACCGAAAGGTCCCACTGGTACCTCCAGATCTCTCCAGGGTCCTTCCCCACCATAGACCATCGGGACTCGATGATCGTACTCTGACCCTCCCATACCTCCATTTGACACACCAATCACCACCGGTGGACTTTCCTTCTCTGGCCCCAATTAACGTGGGGTACGACGAACCAGTGAGGAAGGGGTAGAATCGTGCACGGGACGACGTCGGTAGGACCCGGTGGACCCACGTGGTCATAGGTGTCCTTTGTCTCGGGTGGGGACAGAACAGGTAGTGACATAGAGAATGTGACTGGAGTTCATTGGGTCCGGGGTGAAACCGTTCTAGGTCCAACGAGGTCGTGAACCGAGATGTGTCTGAGACGGAAGGACACTGAGTGTCTCTTTTCCGGTCTTCTGGATCTCCGTCACTGATGACGTCGATGATGACAGGGTCCAGTTCACGACTCCTCCGACTTCTAGGACACGGGACCACCAGGGGCAAGATGACCGTAGTTCGTAGTCGTCAGGACTCGTCAGGGGTGAATCGTGTTCCCCGTAGACCACGGTTTGTTGACGTTGGTCCGTACCCTTAGAGTTTCCCTGTTCCCTTCCCGGTGACCCAGGACGGGAAGTGGGAGACCGTGGAAAAGGGGCAGGAGACGACCGTACTGGGGTGAGTCAATGGGTAAGGTTACGACACAGTGTCGTAGTTCCGTTTGCAACGTACCAAACGGAACCATCCCTTTCATAGATCGTCCGTCGAGGTTTGACTCAGGACGTGAGGGTCCTAGTCTGTCGTTTGTGTCACGAAAGGTTCTCATTGCAAGAATCGTACCAAGACGGGAGGCGGAACATTTGAGGACAAGGTCTGATCGACAGTGGGTCGACTGGTACAAGGAGGGAGTGAATGTGACCGGTCGGTGAGTAACGAAGTAGTGAAGGAGGCGACCTCAGTCGGTAAGACGTCTGAGTCGGACGAGACCCTAACCTACATTGGCTGTTCCCGTGGCGAGAGGAGAAGGTCCGAAAATAGAGGACCAACGGGGGTCCTAGGTCACGGTCGAGGGAGGGTAAACTGGTCCGGGTTGGGTCACACCTTGTCCAAGATCGGAGATGGTCAAGTGGACGTAAAGGCGGTCCTGGGGACGGGGGTTGAAACTTGGAAAGGAAATCGAGTCCTCAGTGGAGCAAGTGTAGACTTCAGGGACTGTCCGATGTCGTCCCTCAGGGAGAGGGGTAACCGAGACTGAAATGATCGGATAGGTAGTGACGAAAACGTCAACGAGAAGGTCGTCTGTTCCTCAATCGGTTGACCCGTAGACTCGGGTGGAAACTGAGACTACTTTAACCATACCGATGTTACGGGGGAAGGGTCCGAGGAGGACTGTCTGACGGGGGACTTGTCAAAACTATAGTAAAGGGGAAATCCTTT
Organism: Capra ibex; assembly: GCA_006410555.1. Classification (NCBI taxonomy): domain Eukaryota; kingdom Metazoa; phylum Chordata; class Mammalia; order Artiodactyla; family Bovidae; genus Capra; species Capra ibex. The sequence continues at coordinate 39,892,880 of SJYO01050415.1, forward strand.
GTACCTTTAGGGTCATGTTCAAGTTTTAAATTGGAGATGACGTCGAGTCCATGGGGTACCCCTGAATTGAGTCAAAAACGTATATACTGTAGGGATACAAGGTGGACACCGTAGTGACAGTTGTGGGTTGGTCGGAAACGACCATGTAGACCACAAAAAGGGGTAAACGGGTGGACGATGAAGAACGGGGTTCGGTAGTCGTCCTACGGGTCGTGGTCCGTGTCGAGTGGAAATCAATTGTGGTGAGGTCTAAGTTTAGATAAGTACCGTGTATGTCGAGAAAACCTATTGCTGTCGAGTCCCCAGTCACACAAACGGTGTCCGGGGTCGAGGTACAGACTTCGAGGTACAGTCGAAATCCTGTCTCGATTCGTGGTGGTGAGAACAACCCCCTCCGAATCCTGGACTTGTGGTCCCAAGACGGTCGGATATACGGAGACAATGTTAATCTCTCCGGTCGTGATGACTTTCGTTTTGAAAGGACCCTCTGTGAGAAGAAAAACGGATTTCAGTCTGGTGGACCCTGAGTGGGTCGGTTTCGTGTGGACAAGAACAATCTCCTCTATCGTAGTGACTCTTCCTCGTACATAGTCGGAGGAAGGACACAAGTTCAGTGGGTCTTTGGTGTGTCGGTTTCATGTAGTCAACGTCACCCACCCCAGTCGTGAAACGGACATAAACCTCCGGGATGCAAAGGGATGTTATTGTGGGCCCAAGGTGAACAGGTCTTGTGTTCGCAACGTTACCTTCTCCGGTCCTGTCATTGACACTACGTCAGTCGGAAGAGAACGACACAGACCAGTCTCACGAACCCTGGGTGTCCCGGTCTCGTTTGGACAAGGAGGACCTCTTCGGACGTGGTGACTCTTCTTTGTGTATGGGTCTCCATAAAGAGAAGTACGGAAGACAGTCTATAGAGTCCCGGTTACCGGTGCCTTATAGGTAACGTTACACTCCCCGACCGCGGTGTAGACATCGACTTCTTTGGTGACAGGGACTTATGTCAGTCTCGTACACCCCACGTACTCAGGTCCCATATCCGCCACGTTACCTTCCTCTGTCGTGGTATGGACGTAAACCTGTGTGAAGATCAAGGTGGTAGTACAAAGGGAATCCTTCGGGTCCTGAGATGGTCTTCGGCCCCTCCTGGGAGAACCAGAGGTCCCGGGACGCACCACGACCATGTGAGGGTGACGAAACCCGGCCCCGCCCTCGGGAAGAGACTAGGAGTCAGGACACGATAAAACACAGGAGGAGGCGGGAAGGAAAAGATCCCGCAAGTCAAGTCAAAGGAAGTCCGTCTGTAGATCCCGATTGACCTACCGGGTCCGAAGTGTCTCCGGACGAGTTCTCGATAAAACGTGGGACGTCCTCAGCAGGAGTTGCAAGGACTCACCTCCTTGTAGAACCTTCTCGTTCGTCTGTCACTACCGAAGACTCTGGTCTTCTTGTCTGTGTGTGTGTGGTGTGGCTCCAAGCCTAGGTCTCTCCTCGTGTCTCGGACGGTCTCGTCCAGAATCGAATCGGAGAATCGACACTACAGTTTGACCCCACCATTAGAGTCAGTTGTCGGGTCCACCTCCTCTAAATAAGTCTGGTCTGTCCCCCTACGTCCCCGCCTGAAGCCTCACCCCTCGCCCCTCACCTCGATCAACTCCTTCAACGGGCACTTCTCTTCAAACGCGCGACTCCCTAGGAGGCTCGTCCGACCCTTCGAGTCTCTCCAGAGGACCGAAGGTTAATGAGCTGTTGCTCTCGTTGTGGGGACCCTGTGCACTGTCTCCTTCCACGTGCTCCCTTCCCGCACTTCATCGCTGTTTCCGTTTCCGGCTCCAGGTTGCCGGGTTGGGGTTGCCCGGAGACGCCCGGAGACGCCCGGAGACGCCCGGAGACGGGGAGACCTTGAGGCACGTCCATGCTTCACGACGCTCACACGTCTGAGTCTGCACGGGCGCGCGCCCTCCTTGGCATCCTAGGCTAGTCCGGTCGCAGGCAAGTAGGACGCAGCCACTCGCCCAAACGTCCGGGTATCGAGGACCAGACCCCTGTCACTGAATACATCAGTCACCGCCTCGAAGGACGTCGAGAAAGAGACCCCAGTGGCCCCTTTCGTCTTCGACGGGGCTCAGACTCCTCGTCGGGTATAGGTCTACCGCTGGGTCAAGTGACCCTATCCGCTCATACTCTTCGGGCTACTACCCCCCATCCTCCCGACGCGACAGAGGATCCCACTGATAGGTGGGTCTCCCGGTCCCTCCGAAGACGTCCTGTCCACGACTCCTTCCTCTGTGGTCTCACGGTACCCCGTGTTCTTCGACCTCGGAAAAAGAAAAACCGTCAACGGTGACTACAGTAGTAAAACGAGAGGAACAGGACGTGGGACAAGAGAAGGGAGGAGACTTCAGTTGAGGACTTTAGGACCTCAGTCCGTTGAAGAGACTCCGACGGGACCTCTCCGAACTCGGACCTCGGAGTGGTTGATCCGAAAGACCGACAGACTCCACTCCTTGACTCAAGACTGGACGGACTTACTGTGTGGTAAGGAAAGACCCTTCGTCCCAAAGAAACGAACAAAAATGTTTAAATCATTTTGTCGTAAATCAAGATATTGAAAGAAGTGAGTGTGTCCACCTCACCGGTCTGACACCACGTGAGAATAGTACCTCCGAAGGACCCATTGGTAAAAAGTATTGGTTATCCTTAGAATCGGGGTACCATGTGAATAATTACATTACTCATGTGTGTGACAGAGGACCCGAAGGGTCCACCAAGTCAACATTTCTTAGGTGGACGGTTACGTCCTCTGGGTTCTCTGTGTCCAAGCTAGGGACCCGGCCCTTCTAGGGGACCTCGTCCTTTACCATTGGACAAGGTCATGAGAACGGACCTTTTAGGGTACCTCTCTCCTCTAACCGCCCGATGTCAGGTACCCCATAGTTCCTCAGTCTGTACTGACTTATGTGTGTGTGCGTGTCAAATGATCCTTCAGAAAGAAAATCAAGTTGAGTCTACAGTGGTAACCGATATTCCCCTGGAGTCAGAGGGGTCTTCGACATCTTAACCGTAGTAACAACAACCGTGGAAAGGAATCCTGTAAAGATTCACAAACGAGACGTTTGTCACTTCTAGAGACACTGGACAGAAGAAGATTCCGGTTCCTGTCCTCTATCATGTACTCCACCCAGGTCCCAGGTAGAACGGAATTGTCAAAACACGGGATTCCCGTGGTCATAGAGAACAACAAGTCCCAAGACCGGTTTTACATATGAAAAAGTTATAATTGAAAATGTCATCTCATGGTACTATATGCCCCCGAAGGGACCACCGAGTCAGTCACTTCTTAGGTGGACGTCACACCCCTGGACCCAATCCTTCGAAGGGACCTCCTCCCGTACCGTTGAGTGAGGTCATAAGAGAGGACTTGTTGGGGGTACCTGTCTCCTCGGACCGCACGATGTCAGGTGCCCCAGTGTTTCTTAGTCTGTACTGACTCACTGATTCGTGTCTTATCGTGGTACTATATATACACACACACACACACACACACACACACACACACACACACACACACACACATATATAACCTCTTCCTTTACCGTTGGGTGAGGTCATGAGAACGGACCTCTTAGGGTACCTCCCTCCTCCGACCATCTACATATATGTATGTATATATATATAAAGAGAGTCGTTACAAAACTTAGTCACAGGTGTTCGATACTGGATATCCGAGTTAATCCGGGGGCAAACAAAATTATTCCGGTTACTGATTCATATCACGATTGTAAAATTTTCTCCAAAAATTTTTACTTTCTTATAAACTTTCCCCGGTAGTCAAGGTGTTTTGGATATTATAAATGATAGACCGGGAACTTCTCTTTTAAACGTTGGCGACAAAACATCAAAAGACATTGATCTAGAACGTCTCTAAAACAATTAAATAGAAGTTCTTTAAATACTCTAAACGTTTATAATATAGAAAAGTTAAAATCGAAAGCCATCAAGAAACTACCATATATCTTTTATGTAAATTTTTATATAACTGAACGTACGACTCTTGAACCATTTAAGAGAAAAGTGAAGACTATCGAAGAAGAAACTAAGAAATCCTAAAAGATGTGGGTGTTCTTCCAAAAGATACTAACGTAAGTATCTTAATTTCAGTAAAATTAAAGAAGACAAAATTAGACGTACAGAAACTTAAAGAGAAGGAATGGAAATGTAAAAGTCCGTGGTTACCAGTCGTATCGTGGTAGTCCAATAGCTCAGAACGACAGAACGACGTCTGGTGTGTCGACAGTCACTCACTAAAAAGCGGGTCCACGTTCTTATCCTCTACGTATAGTCCACCCACGTTCCAAGTGGGACCGTCTTTTCAGGAGACGGGTTTCCCATGGTTATAGAGAAACTTATTATATTATCTGGTCGAAAGTCTCAGTACTAGTCTTAACTGTCAAATAGTTATAGTCAAAAGGTGAGGTGATCGGGTGAGGTGATCGGGTGTATGGCTTCTTTCGTTACCGTGGGGTGAGGTCATGAGAACGGACCCTTTAGGGTACCTGCCTCCTCGGACCACCCGACGTCAGGTACCCCAGCGATTCTCAGCCTGTACTGACTCACTAAAGTGAGAGTGAAAAGTGAAAGTACGTAACCTCTTCCTTTACCGTTGGGTGAGGTCACAAGAACGGACCTCTTAGGGTCCCTGCCCCCTCGGACCACCCGACGGTAGATACCCCAGTGTGTCTCAGTCTGTGCTGACTTCACTGAATCGTCGTCGTCGTCGTCGTCGGGTGTATGTGAGTACATGTGTGTCTATTGTGTTTGTGTATGTACATGACCGTATACCATCATCCATCTTTTTTTTACAAAATATATACATATATAGAAGATACGGTCTCGAAACGATTTAAGTGTGGAAAGAAGGAGACCAAGGAAAAATCTAAGGTATTCTAAAAGATGTATGTATTAGTACTGAAGAGACTTAGATTCCGTTAAAATGAAGAATAAAAAATTAGACATACTAAAATAAATGAAAAGAATGTACGATGTAAACGGTGTTGGAGGGTATTTTACATCATCTGTTAAAAGGTCAAGACCAGAGACCCCTTTACACTCGTCATACGACAATGAACTCCAACAACACAAAACAAAACTACATGTGTAATGGTAACCTTCCTTTAAGTGAGGTTTAAGGTTGAAACAATTTTCTAAAAAACTTTCCTTACAATTTGAATCAATTAAACAGGTTTCGATAACTCTACTAACGTACCGAAAGGAGGAAATTAAAGACTCGTACTACTTAATGTAACTAAAAACAGTATCGAAAAATAAAAAAAAAGAATGTACACAAGGGTTTGTACTTGGGGGGAGGGTGGAGGGAGGGGTATTGTAGAGACACCCAGTAGGGGTACGTGGTCGGGGTTCGTACGACATAGGACGTAGTCTGTATCTGACCGCTAAGTTAAGAATGTACTATCATATGTACAATCTTTCTACCGTTACTGCTGGGACATACGTTCTGTCCTTTTTTCTGTGTCGACACATATTGCCTGAAAACCTGAGTCTCCCTCTCCCTCTCCCACCCTACTAAACCCTCTTACCGTAAGATTGTACATATGACAGTATCGAAAAATTTGTATATTGAATACATGGTTTTTTAAGTGGGTAATTTCACATCTTAAGTTCCCGATATTCCCATAGGTGTCCATACCTTTACAGTTGTCTAAAATCTTGTAAAAGTAGTGGGGTTCTTTGGAACATGGGGATAATGGAGGGTTACTAGGACTGGGTTTTTTTGTGATTGTGTGAAAGACCTACTTTTGGAGATACCTAAATGGTCAAGACCTGTAAAGTACATTTACCTTAGTATCTTATACATCAAGAAACATAAACTTAAGAGAGTAAATGGTATTTCGAAAATTTTTTAACATGATTGTATATATATATACAATTATTGTTTAAAATAGTAAAATTGTTTAGTATTGTCACGTAAGTGTAACAACATGTTGGTAATGGTGATAGGTAGAAATCTTAAAAAAGTAGTAGGGTTTGTCTTTGACACAGGGACGATTTATTATCAAGGGGTAATGGGGGAGTTCGGGCACCGTTGGTGAAAGATAAAACAGATACTTAAACGGATAAGATCGATGGACTATATTCATCTTAACATGTTGTAAACAGGAAGACAGACCGAATAAAGTGAATCGTACTCCACAAGTTCCAAATAGATACAACATCGTACATAGTCTTAAAGAAAAACTCTGACTTATTATAGGGTAACCTCCATATACGGTGTAAAATAAATAGGTAAGTAGTCAACTACCTGTACCCAACGAAGGTGGAAAACTAATAACACTGATGACGGTGTACTTGTACCCACACGTTTATGGACAAATTCAGGGTCGAAAGTTAACAAAACTCATATATAGATCCTTACTTTGACGACTTTCTTTCACTTTCAGTGAGTCAACACAGGTTGAGAAACGTTGGGGTACGTCAGGTACCTTAAGAGGTCCGGTCTTATGGTCTCACCCATCGGAAAGGGAAGAGGTCCCCTAGAAGGACTGGGTCCTTAGTTTGACCCCAGAGGACGTAACGTCCGTCTAAGAAATGGTTGACTCGATAGTTTAGTATCCATTGATATACAAATTTAAAAACTCCTTGAAGGTATTACAAAAGATATCGTCGACGTGGTAAAGTGGGAGGGTGTTCGTTACATGTTCGTAAGGTTAAAGAGGTGTAAAAACGGTGGTAAACAATAAAAGACGAAGTAACCAATATCGGTAGGATTATCCACACTTTATAGAGTAAGACCAAAACCGAATATTCACTACAACTTGTAGAAAAGTATACGAATAAGTATGGTCAGGAAACAATCTATATATAAAATGTTTATAAAGGGGACTAGACACGGGACGAGAAAGTAGTAGAAAACTTAATGTAAAAAAACCTCTTCATCAAAATTCAGATACAAAACAGAAAATCAAAACACATACCAAAAAAAAAAAAATCAAAAAATAAAAAATTTAAAATTTTAGAAATTAAGAATGTACGCAAGGGTTTGTACTTGGGGGGAGGGTGGAGGGAGGGGTGTTGTAGAGAAATTTCCCGAAGGGATCACCGAGTCACCATTTCTTAGGTGGACGGTTACGTCCTCTGTGTCCAACCTAGGGACCCAACTCTTCTAGGGGACCTCTTCCTTCATCGTTACGTGAGGTCATATGAACGGACCCTTTAGGGTACCTGTCTCCTAATATCAGGTCCCCCAGTATTTTCTCAATCTATGTTGAATCGGTGATTTGTTGTTGTTGTGTACCAAAAATTTATTTTCCAAAAACAAAACCAATTTAAAATAAAGAACCAAATAAAATACTAGAAAAATAAGAATTCTTGAGGAAGTCCTAAAGGGACTTCACCAGGTCACCAATTTCGAGACTCCAATGTCACGTCTCCCCAGTCCAAACTAGGGACCAGTCCCTTGATTCTAGGGTAGACGACGAGTGTAGCGGTTTTTTTTCATTTATGTAATTTTTTTTAAAAAATCTTGAGGACCTGTCTCATTGTATCTTTGGATATGTGATCGTATATACTTTATCTAGTGACCACCCTTAAACACATATTCTGTCCCTAGAGTTCAATCACGAGACACTGTTTGATCTCCCAACCTACCTTTCACCTTCCCTCGAAGTTCTCCCTCCTCTGTATGTATGTGGGCACCGACTAAGAACGACAACATACCGTCTTTGGTTGTGTTATAACATTTTGTTAATAGGAAGTTAATTTTTAACCTTTTAAAAAAATTTTTTCTTGAGGAACTATAGGGTTCCGATACTAGTCCCAGAGAATGTAAAACAGGATTTTGTAAGTATTGAAGTGAAAATTATAGACCATAGATCCTAGGAAGATCTTAGACAAAAAAACACTACTAGACTCCACTCCTACAGTCGTAAATGGGGGTACCTCTCTCGGTTGCTAGAGTTGGTATACGTGACCCTAAGGTAGTAGGGAGATATAAGAGGTAACAATAGAAGGGGAAGACACTTAAGAAGGGATCAAACAAAGGTATCAAGGTCACTGGTTTTTAGTAACTACTCAGTGTATAAAATAGGATCTGAATTGTAAAAGTCATTAATGTCTCACCGGACTTAAGGAAGAAGGTAAGATCGGGGTTCTTCCATCTACGGTTCGGGTAGGAGAGACTCGTCAGACTTACACCATCTTACGGACCGGATTCAGATTAAATTTCTTTTTCTATGATTTCTCTATAAGTTTGCAAAATTTTTCTGATCTTAACATTTTACACGAAACGTGTCACCCCTACTAGACCGTTTGTCCGGTCTACAATCCCTTTTCGTATCTCCTTTCTTCGTTCCCACTCAGTGGGACAGAAGGGGAACCCTGAAGTCTTCAGTTGTGTAATTCAGTATTTACATCGACATAAACGACTCTAGGTCTTTTGAACTTTTTCAATTCAGTCCGAGGTGCACAACGGTGAGTATGTTCAGTCAAGAAGGTGTCTGATCAGTTTCTTGTTTCTGAGTATCTGTACCCTATTTAATTATACTTCTTCCGAAATGAGTCGAGCCACGAGACACTACTGGATCTCACCACCCTACTCCCACCCACCCTCTCTCCGTGTTCTCCTTCTCCTATTCATATGTGATTATTAACTAAGTGCATCAACGTGTTGCCTTTGATTGTGTTGTAACATTTCGTTAATATGAGGATAAATTTTTCATTTTAAATTTTCTTCCGAAATATATAAATTAGACTTTTCTTTTCACCTTCTTGGTACTTCGTTTTACCCGTTTCCCTTTCCCCTGTCGACATCCGTCGTCCCCTTCCCCAGCAGAGTGGTCATCGTTCTGATCTCCTTTTGACCGGGTCCCGAACCTAGAAGGTCCGATTGTCACCTTACGTCGTATCAACTTTGAATGTCTAGAGAGAGAGGAGAGGGGTCACTTGAAGAGTTCGGTCTTAACTGGAGGCTGGACCGAGTAGACTTAGGTATGGAATACCGAACATGTTTTTCGTGGACCTCCGTTACTCGGAGGTCGAAAGTCATCCTCCTTTTTCTCGACCGACAAGGTACACAAACGGTAGTAGTGACCGTGCCAGACACGACTCGGAGAAGGGTCGTCTCCCTCCAAACGAGCACCACCTGTCACCAGCAGACGACGGAAAAGGTCTCCTTCGAAACCGGAGAACCAACAACTCAAGGACCGAGAAAGTGATCTTCTTTTGCTTATCCAACCACTAAGTTGTGAAACTTAGAGGTCACTTCTGGACCCGTCCACTACTCCTTCGGAGTTTCCGTCCGGCGACAACTGAGACGGGTAGAGTCTCCGTGTAAATCCATCCTTGTTCGCACGGACTTAATACCCATAAAAGAGTATTATCCTCACCACAGTCGAGGATGTTTCAGTTTTCACCCATGGGACCGACCGCTCCACAAGACTGACTTCCGCTCTCATCTTCGTAGAAGGATTTTCACATGCCATAACAGGGAAGACCGACAGTGTCTGTACGAGACCGGTAGTCATGGAATCCACGAGACTCATAACCACCTTGGTCTTCACAAAGATTTGCGTCCATACTGCGACAGAGGAGGGTGACGTCGTGGACATGAGACCTGACCTTTCGGGGAGCACGAGACTGACCCAAGTACTTGTCGTCATAGAGGTCGGTGTCCAAGTCACAGTCGGGGAGACGATCATTGTCGGTCCGAGGGGATCCACAGAGTGTCTTCCGACCTTCACAAATGACCGAGTTACCCGGGGTTCACGAGACAGGTAAACATCCTTCTCTTGGTCCACGGAGTTTCTACCTTCACCCAGACCCCTGTCCATGTTACTGGGGTTTTGATGGTGATGGATTTCCCCGAATCTACGACTACCCCACGGGGTGGGAGACTATCAGGACGGAAAGCCAGTAAATAAACTAGTAGGAGGTAGTGTCCATAACACGATGGGGTCGGACAACCTGTGCACACAAGACTTGTCCATCACCGGTCCACGAGACTGACATCCACCCTTGTTTTCCCGGAGGCTGTGTCCACACCAAAACCTGGAAAGTCGTGGTACCTACAGGAGACCAGTCCACACAGGGTCCACCAGACTGACACGCACCCTTGTCTCCGTAGAGGGTTCGTGACAATACTACGGCCGGGGAGGATGACGTAGACGACACAAGGTCGTCGGGTCGTGGGTCCACTGGGTCTGAAGTCGTCCTCGTCGGTACGGAGTCCTCACTCAAACAAGAGTCCCGACGACAGAGGAAGTCCTCCTCGTCCACGTGACCCGTCTCACCCGGAGTCCACGAGACTGACATCCGTCCTTCCTTTCCAGAGGGTCCTGTCAAAAGTGAGGTATGTTGGACCAGCGAGATTTGAGTCACCGCCCACAACATCCGACTGTCCATCGTCCAGATTCGGATATGTCACACTCGACATCACGACCCACAAGAGAGTTCGGATCAAGGTTTCGACCCACGGACGGCGTCTATACCATGACCGGAAACCCTACTTGTGTCACTGGGGTTTCGACGGTGTTGGGTTTCCCTAGATCTACGACTATCCTATAAGGGGGACCACACCACCGAGGAGGGACTGTCAGGACGGAAAACTAGTGACAAACTAGTAGGAGGATACGACAGGGAAAAGGCACTCAAGGATCACGGTAGTTGGACTAGAGGAAATCCGTTCCTAGATCCCTACCTAACCTACCGGGTCCGGAGTATGTCCGTCCGGACGAGTCCCCCGTTTCGTTCCCCTCAGGAGACCGGGACCTCCTCCCGAGAAATGATAAGAACTCACCGATGTGTAGAAGGTCGACATTCGTGTGTTATGACAGTGAACCTCTCAGAATCGTCCTGTGTCGAGTCAGTCATTTCTTCGACAGACGTCTCTGAAGGGACCACCAGGTCTCCGATTCTGAGGCTCAGGGTCACGTCCCCCGGACCCAAGTCAGGGACCAGTCCCTTGATCTAGGGTGTACGACGTTGACTTCTAGGACGCACGGTGTCCCTTCTGTCTTCTGAGGGGTATGTCGGGTTATTTATTTTCAAATTTTTTTTCTTAAACGTTTTGTCCTCTGGGTCCAAGTTAAGGACCTAGTCCTTCTAGGGGACCTCTTCCTTTACCGTTGGGTGAGGTCATCAGGACGGACCTCTTAGGGTACCTGTCTCCTCAAACCGTCCGAGGTCAGGTACCCCAGTGTTCTCAACCTGTACTGAACCGTTGATTTGGTGGTGTCTGGTGGCGGTGGTCTTAGGGCTCCCTTTCTAGAACCTCTCCTCGGGGTTCGGATGACCTGACCTATTGTGGAGAATTCCTACTATCTTTTGAACTCCGCCATTGTCGGGAGCTAGACCCATCTTGGTCGACCCTTGTCCCACCTCCTTCCCGTGTCCACGAGGTCTCTCTAGGGACGGTTTTCCCCCTTACCCCTCCCGCTCGACCCGACCGTGTCCTTCCTCCCTTTGAACGACTCCTTCAACGGGTACCTCCCGTCAACTTGGACTCTCATATCATGCGTTGAACTCGAGAGGAGTGATGGTCGAGGAGGTTCCATGTCACACGTGTCTAGTCGGACTACGAACACTGTATCACAACCTTGTGTGACTGTCTCTTTCCCGGGAGGTCGTTTCCCCTCACTACCTTTTGGTGCTCTCCCGTTTCCCACTTCGGGTCGACGGGTCAGGGTCTCCTCATAAAATTGAGAAGTTCCGTCGGCAAACGTTCATAAACCATGGTGTACGTGGGATACCAGACCTCCTGATAAGTCCTGACACTTGAGAGTCTCGGACGTGTTGACAGTGGGGTCCACACGTCCAAGGAGGTGTGACTCCGAGTCGTTGGTCAGGGATACTCAGGGGGTCGGGAAAGGGGTACCAGTGACGGCTCGTCTCGGACGGTTTCGGTCTCCGGTTTCACGGTCTCGTTGGACCTAGGACGGTCCGAGTCCCGATCGAACGTCCTTCCTCAGTCCCATTTTCTTCCCCCAAACCCCCTGGTCCCAAGTCGAGACAAGGTCAGTAACGGGTCCTTCGGACCCTATCGACGGTCTCTTACCCACGATTCCACGTCTCCTTTCCTACTCGTCGAAGGCAGGGGTCGGAGAAGGAAAGTCCACCGGTGGTGGGTGGTGTCAAATGAGGTGTGAGAGGTGAAAAGTACGATCATCGAGTCCCTGTGGTCTACACGGAGGAACCCCCTGGAGAGATAGTGACAAGGTTCAGGTCCTCGTCCGTACGGAAGAGACACCGGTGGAACCTTTCCTCGTTCAGGGATCGTAGGGCTCGACCTCTCAAAAGACTCTACCCAGTGGGTCTGGACTGGACTGGTCTATCTGCGACGTGGGACGTCGTATTGAAAGGTCCGTCCGTTTAAGAGAAGTTAAGAAAAACATATGAAATGTTTAACGTTTGGTGTAAATTGGGAATCTTGGAAGGAGTCGAGTGTACGTACAATCACCTCTTCGGTCCTAAACTTGAGTCAGACTAAGGTCTCGAGTACGTAATAGGTGAACTGACACCACGGAGGAGAAGTACATCCGTAACACCCACTGGTAGAAATATCAGGAATCCCCTGAGTCGTGGTACCGTGGGGAGACTACTCGTGTACGCTACGTATCATCCTCCAGACTTAACCAAGTCGAGTTCCATGGGTGTCCGGTGTCACCCGAGACCATTGAAGTCTTAGAAGACCCTCTGGTCTCTCTTCCTGTCTCTCGTCTTTAACAGTCTTAATGGGGAGTCCGTAGAGAGACGATTCACTCGGTACGTCGTTTGATTCGTCGACACTCGACAGAAGAGGACCCACGTCCTGTCTAGATAACGTCCTAAGTGGAACCCACTTTTCAGAATATTGAGTTCCTGTGTCATAGAGAACATTATTAGGATATCTAAGTGAAATTCCTAGTACTAGTCTTAACCATTGAATGGTTATGATTAAAAAGGTGAGATGGTCTAACCATATATAAAAGAAATATAAATCCTGAAAATTTAAAAGAATGTCTTACAAAACATCATCCTCAACTGTTTACTATCGGGTACTCGGTACGAAACAGGTGTCAGACAAAAACACCTACATTTTACACCTATACATTACAGTCACTCGACTCTTATCATAATTGTCAATGATATAAATTTTTATTTTTGTCTTCTTCTATGTTGTTCTACATTGGACATTTCGGACATTATAAATGATAGAACGGGAAATGTCTTTTTAAACGGTTGTTGAGAAAACATCAAAGTCACATATCCATAATATGTTGTAACCGATTAAATGAGGATTCATAAAACATTCCATAGTATTTAAAATAGAAAATTTAAAATTAAAAGTCAGTCAGTAACCGTCTTTATGTTAACTAAAAACACATAAATGGAACATACACCTTTGGAATGATTTAAATAAGAAATGAAGATCCTCTAAGAAACGTCTCAGGAATGTAAAAACATAAATGTGTTAGTACAACAGTTACTTATTTCTACCAAGATAAAGGAGGAGGAATGAAACATACGGAAATAAAACGAATGACAGAAGTAAACAATGTTGGATTTTATAACTTTTTTCTCTGTAGTAAAAGAACCAGAATCTCCTTTCACAAGTCATACGATAATTTACTTCAAACAATATAATTATCTCCGTAAAATAGTGAACTTCCTTTAAAGGAGGTTAAGAATAAAACAGCTTTCTAAAAAGACTTCTCCGGGAATGTAAAACAGTTAATGGAACGGGTGTCAAAATTCTATTAGTGTACTGAAAGGAAGAAATAAAAGAATTATACTACTTAACGAAACAAACCAAAAACTCACAATTTGGTTGGACCCTGTCTAGGGTGACCATGGGGATCTAGTTGGAAAGGAGAGACCAACCTAAGCTAAAGGATTTTAAAACAATTTCTAAAAATTACAGACACAAGTACTCCCTATAATTTGACACTTAAAGAAATGACAACCCGAAACCATAATCACAGTACAAACGGAATATCTTACTCAATCTTTTACAAATAAGGATATGAGAGACTTTCTCAAATATATTGTGACCATTTCGTAGACTACGATTTCGACTTTGAGGTCATGAAACCGGTGGACTACACTTCTCAACTGAGTAACCTTTTCTGAGACTACGACCCTCCCTAACCCCCGTCCTCCTCTTCCCCTGTTGTCTCCTACTCTACCGACCTATCGTAGTGGCTGAGCTACCTGTACTCAGACTCACTTGAGACCCTTTACCACTACCTGTCCCTCCGGACCCCACGACGCTAAGTACCCCAGCGTTTCTCAGCCTGTGTTGACTGGTTGACTTGACTTGACTTTCATAGTAGGAATGTACAAACTATTTTAAGTAGACCTAGACGTTAAAAGTAGTTGTTTTCCTCAAATTCCGGTGAACAATAGGGAAATTAATAGACAGTTTGGACATCACTTCGAGGAAAGAAATAAGGAGTATGACCGGTAAACTAAAAAAGGGAAAAATAAAGAACTAGGTTGAACGACATCAAAATAGTTAAAATAATTATAAAAAATTTTAGGTGAAACAATTAAAAGAGATTTCGTATGAAAGATAAAGATGAGGAAATAATAAATAAAGATAAAACCTAAATTAAACAAGAGGACAGAGATTAGAATATTAACTTTTAATTTAGGGACAAAAGGTTCGAGTGAAGGAAAAAGTATTCCCGTCAATTTAGTCGTTGTAAGGGAATTCATGACGAACCCGACGTAGGGTGTTCAAAATTAAACCACACGAATTTAATTTTTACAAAAGGACTGTAATAGACCTCGAGAAAAAGAGAACAGTAACTGGTTTATTTAACTCCGAGTGTTTTAACTTGAGATTCGAAATCAGAGTCAAGTCAAGTCAACGAGTCAACACAGGTTGAGAAACGTCGGGGTACCTGACGTCGTGTGGTCCGAAAGGACAGGTAATGGTTGGGGGTCTCGAACGAGTTTGAGAACATGTGGTTCAACCACTACGGTAGGTTTATAGAGTAGGAGACAGTAGGGGAAGGGGAGGACGGAAGTTAGAAAGGTTCGTGGTCCCAGAAAAATTTACTCAGTCAAGAAGCGTAGTCCACCGGTTTCATAACCTCAAAGTCGAAGTCGTAGTCAGGAAGGTTACTTGTAAGTCCTGACTAAAGGAAATCCTAACTTACCGAACTAGAGGAACGTCAGGTTCCCTGAGAACTCTCAGAACTCTCAGAAGAGGTTGTGGTGTCAAGTTTTCGTAGTTAAGAAGTCACGAGTCGTAAAAATATCAGGTTGAGAGTGTAGGTATGTACTGATGATCTTTTTGGTATCGAAACTGATCCACCTGGAAACAGTCGTTTCATTACAGAGACGAAAAATTATACGACAGATCCAACCAGTATCGAAAAGAAGGTTCCTCGTTCGTAGAAGATTAAAGTACCGACGTCAGTGGTAGAGGTCACTAAAACCTTAGGGTTTTATACTTCAGACAATGACAAAGGTAACGAAGGGGTAGAAGAACGGTACTTCACTACCCTGACCTACGGTACTAGAATCAAAAGACTTACAACTCGAAATTCGGTTGCAAAAGTGAGAGGAGAAAGTGAAAGTAGTTGTCCGAAAAATCAAGGAGAAGTGAAAGACGGGATTCCCACCACAGTAGACGTATAGACTCCAATAACTATAAAGAGGGCCGTTAGAACTAAGGTCGTACACGAAGTAGGTCAGGTCGTAAAGAACACTACATGATTTCGAGTTGTAAGTCTTTTGTTTCTAGTACCGTAGGTCAGGGTGGTGAAACACCGTTTATCTACCCCTTTGACATCTTTGTCACCGACTGAAATAAAAAACCCCGAGGTTTTAGTGACGTCTACCACTAACGTCGGTACTTTAATTTTCTGCGAAAGAGGAACCTTCCTTTCAATACTGGTTGGATCTGTCGTATAATTTTTCGTCTCTGTAATGAAACAGTTGTTTCCAAGTAGATCAGTTCCGATACCAAAAAGGTCATCAGTACATACCTACACTCTCAACCTGATATTTCTTTCGACACGTGACTTCTTAACTACGAAAACTTGATACCACAACCTCTTCTGAGAACTCTCAGGGAACCTGACGTTCCTTTAGGTTGGTCAGGTAGGATTCTCTCTAGTCAGGACCCACAAGTAACCTTCCTGACTACGACTTTGACATTGAGGTTATAAAACCGGTGGACTACGCTTCTTGACTGAGTAAACTTTTCTGGGACTACAACCCTTTCTAACTCCCGTCCTCCTCTTCCCCTGTTGTCTCCTACTCTACCAACCTACCGTAGTGACTGAGTTACCTGTCCTCAAACACATTTGAGGCCCTCAACTACTACCTGTCCCTCCGGACCTCACAACGCCAAGTACCCCAGTGTTTCTCAGGTTGTGCTGACTCTCTGACTTGACTCGACTTTGAGACGTGTATTCAATTTACTCGTCCCACTGTTATATGTCGGAACTACATGAGGAAAGAGTCAAACCTTGGTTAGACAACAAGGTACAGGTCAAGATTAACAACGAAGAACTGGACGTACGAAATCAGACACATATAAGTTTTTCTTTATATAATCAAGGGTCGATTATCCTCCTGTGAAATAGTCTGACTGTGACACCATAACACGTAGATAAACTAAGACGTCGAAACCTTTTGTAGATTCATTCCAGCGATTTCTAAAGACAGTAGTAAACGTATGATGTAAAGGACCTTTAAACCCACACATGGAAATTCCCTTTCCTCTCGGGGAGGTCTAGAGTCAAAGACTCGTAGTAAGGGTCGTGGGACGGAAAGGGGACCGCGGCCGGGTCATTGGATACCACCCGTACAGCGGTGTCCGGGTTCCGGACGACGTTTGCAATGGGTCTACGGGGTCGTAGTGACCCGACACCGCGGCCTGGTTACTTCCGTAAACTCTTTACCGAAAGACGGACGTGTACTTTACGTAGACCTCCCCTAAAGGTCGTAAAAGAATAGTCGCCACCAAAACCAACTAGAAGTAAGACAATCAAACTATACTAAGAACTCATATACCATTCACCAGTCAAGTCACCGAGTCAGCACAGTCTGAGAAACACTGGGGTACTTGGCGTCGTGAGGTCCGGAGGGACAGGTAGTAGTTGAGGGTCTCAAATGTGTTTGAATACAGGTGACTCAGCCACTACGGTAGGTTGGTAGAATAGGAGACAACAGGGGAAGAGGAGGACGGGAGTTAGAAAGGGTTGTAGTCCCAGAAAAGTTTACTCAGTCAAGAAGCGTAGTCCACCGGTTTTATAACCTCAAAGTCGAAATTTCGTAGTCAGGAAGGTCACTTATGGGTCCTGACTAGAGAGAATCCTACCTGACCAACCTGAAGGAACGTCAGGTTCCCTGATAGTTCTCAGAAGAGGTTGTGGTGTCAAGTTTTCGTAGTTAAGAAGTCACGAGTCGAAAGAAATATCAGGTTGAGAGTGTAGGTATGTACTGATGACCTTTTTGGTATCGGAACTGATCTGTCTGGAAACAACTGTTTCATTACAGAGACGAAAAATTATACGACAGATCCAACCAGTATTGAAAGGAAGGTTCCTCATTCACAGAAAATTAAAGTACCGACATTAGTGGTAGACGTCACTAAAACCTCGGGGGGTTTTATTTCAGACTGTGACAAAGGTGACGAAGGGGTAGATTGACGGTACTTCACTACCCTGACCTACGGTACTAGAAGCAAAAGACTTACAACTCGAAATTCGGTTGAAAAAGTGAGAGGAGAAAGTGAAAGTAGTTCTCCGAAAAATCATGAAGTGAAAGACGTATTCCCACCACAGTAGACGTATAGACTCCATAACTATAAAGAGGACCGTTAGAACTAAGGTCGAACACGAAGAAGGTCGGGTCACAAAGAGTACTACATGAGACGTATCTTCAATTTATTTGTCCCACTGTTATATGCCGGAACTACATGAGGAAAAGGATAAACCTTGGTCAGACAACAAGGTACAGGTCAAGAGTGACAACGAAGGACTGGACGTATGTCCAAAGAGTTCTCCGTCCAGTCCACCAGACCATAAGGGTAGAGGGTCTTAAAAGGTGTCAAATAACACTAGGTGTGTCAGTTTCCGAAACCGTATCAGTTATTTAGTCTTTATCTACAAAAAAGACCTTGAGAGAACGACAAACCTACTAGGTCACCTACAACCGTTAAACTAGAGACCAAGGAGACGGAAAAGATTTTGGTCGAACTTGTAGATCTTAAAGTACCAAGTACATAACGACTTCCGACCGAACCTCTTAAAGTTCGTAATGAAGTGATCTCACACTCTACTCACGTTGACACACCATCAAACTCGTAAGAAACACCCCGGGTTCTATTTCACTCGACCTCTATACTTTTACTTACACAGGGGAGACTGTCTCCACCAAGACTCCGAATCACTCTCACGGCGAACACCACCGACGAACGGACTCCGTCTGTCCCTACTCTCAGACCGACTCGTGGGTCCGGACCACTGGGCGGGGAGGGACGAGTCGAGACGGTCACCCGAACCGACCACCACAAAAGGGACTACCTTTAGTGTATTTAACGTAAGAGGTTTGGAAGTGGGTACCCTTGACGGTGGAGACTTAGGATTTCTGGGTTCACCCACCACGGACGGGGAAGTGAAAGTTCAGTCCGGTAAAGACGTCCTGAACTGTGTACCACCACCCCCCCCTCTCCCTTCAGGACCCCCGTCCCCACAGGGGGCAAAGTCTATGAACCTACACTAATTTCACTTTATTACAATGTCCGTCTCCCTGGTGCCACACGTTTTCAAACCTGCACATAAACTTACCTCATAAACCCTTTGGACCCCGGTCAGAGGATAGATCAGAGGACAGATGTCCTTTGTCTAAACCTCACCGAACCGTCGAACTCGTCAATCCCGAAATAGACTTACACTACCATCTGTACCTCCGAAAACCTGGATCTCGATCCCGAAATTTTGCAAGGGTCTCCACCCTCCCTCCAGGGTTTCCCTTCCCTATATACGTATGTACATCGACTAAGTGAGGTAACACGTCGTCTTTGATTATGTTGTAACATTACGTAAATATGTGATAAAAAAAATTTCCCAAGTGACCACAGAGTCCACCATTTCTCAGACGGACGTTACGCCCTCCGACCAAGCTAGGAACCCAGTTCTAGGGGACCTCTACCTTTACCGTCGGGAGAGGTCATAAGAACGGACCTCTTCGGGTACTTGTCTCCTCGGACCGTCCGATGTCAGGTACCCCAACGTTTCTCAACTCGTGGTAACTCGCTGAAGTGAGAGAAGAAAAAGAAATTTTTTCTTTTCTTTTACGTTGTTTCATATGTCATTTTCAGTCGAGAGTAATATTTTCTTTAATTTTGTAAACCCCCCTTGGGGTAATTTTTTTTATTTTCGAAGGGTTTCCGTCGAATCCCATCTCACCTGTACCCCCACCATTACTCTCACTTTCACCCTCTAGAACTCTTTCAACGACCGGGCATAGGTTCTCCTTGGTACTCTAGGCCTGGTGTCGTCATCGGTCTCTCCCCACAGACCTCGGGATACGTTTCCAGTGTCCTATTTTTAGAGACTTTGACTGGTTCGGGGTATCGTTGGTAACGGTACTCGGAGACCTAGATTTGGTCGGTCAAGGGACTGGGGTATGATCCATTTTACGGATGGCATAACGGGTGGAATATCGTAGGATTGGTTAGTGGATTACGGTGGTAAGGTTATCCTTAAAAGAGACAGAACTTCGGTATTTTTAACCGACGATCGGACGTTTTCCCAAGTCGAGAGGAAACTCGACCGGGTGAGAAGACACAGAGGGTGAGATTATTTGAAATAAGAGGGAGTAAGACGGAGTACAGATCTTTAAGAAAAGGTTGAGTGTGTGTCTGGTGTTGTCTGAGGACAGATCTGTGTTTGTTCTCGGAAACACAGATCCTCGTAAAAGTGAACGGGACCCCTTTTTTTTTTTTTAGAGTAGAGACTAGGGACTTTGTGGTCCCGTCCGATTCTGAGGGACGAGGGAGACGGGGTCGGAGACTGGAGTCGGAGGAGGTAGGACTTCCCACGGCCCTCGTGTGTCTTCGATTTCCACTACGGTTGAGCCCTTGACACGAACTCAAGACCTTAGTCCGGTCGGATTTCCACACACAAACCACATACTTCTCAATCCCTCTCTCCTGTCCGGACAGACTTAAACGTCCCCTGCCACTCTCCGTAATCGTCAAAGAGAGTTTTTTTCCCCCCTCCCTCCTTCATCTCAATATGGGAAAGAGTATTTTGATCAAAATTAAATGACAGACCTCCTTCTGCTGACGGACCGGTAGTGGAGAGAGAACTCAGGAAAGACCTTCGAAGGAAACCATTCAGGACTAAAGTACCGTTAATCAACTGTCAAAATTTAGATTGGGAGAAATACAACATTCCGTTCGGACCGAAAACGAGTGGGGTCTACGGGAAACTAAAGACAAGTCGGGTGTACATGAGTTCCTTCTCCTAGAACTACCCAAACACCATTTCGTCCGTAAACAAGTCCACCGAGAATAGTAAAGTGCACCGGAGATACACTAACCGGACCAGCTGGTGGTAGTAGAGTACCGTCCGGAACTACTCAAACATTTGGACACCATACCTGGGGAGTTTATTCCGAGGACACATTATTTTCAGGGGGAGTAGTAGTCCTTATACCCGGACACTGACTCCGGCCGTAAGTATCCCCTTAAAAAGAACTGATTCGAGTATCTTCAGTCTTACGACGACGACGACGATTCAGCGAAGTCAGCACAGGTTGAGACACGCTGGGGTATCTGTCGTCGGGTGATCCGAGGAGACAGAGACCCTAAGAGGTCCGTTCTTATGACCTCACCCAATGGTAAAGGAAGAGGTTACGTACTTTCACTTTTTGCTTTTACCTCAGTGAGTCAGTACAGACTGGGAATCGTTGGGGTACCTGACGTCGGATGGTCCGAGGAGGTAGGTACCCTAAAAGGTCCGTTCTCATGACCTCACCCCACGGTAACGGAAGAGGCTCTTCAGTCTTACCTCCCACGGTTTGTTCCTCCTCTCCTAGAGGTACGGGTACACTAGTGATTTGAAGTACAGGTGTAAACGTGTATGTTCCATTAAGTGGAGGAGCATCTTCGCGACGAGTCATTTTAAAGACTATGGGAGGTATGTCACGTATCTCTAGAGGACGGTCGACCCTGTCGAGACCTGGAACTCTTACTGTCAGACGGTAGGAAAGACTTCCCCTTACGTTCCTTGCATCAGACCGGCCAGTCACTTCTATATCATCAAGTGGGACACAGGGTGGTACTTCATGTAGAGACGGTAGAAGTCCTTGTCGAAGTCCACCTTTACATAAAAAAAAATGTTGTTTGTGTCAATTAGGTTACCACTATAAGACTTCGACCTTGACAAGTAAGTCTTACAGCCACAACTTTCAGGACAGGGTCTACTACCCTCGGTCGGTCCCCCAGTGTCCTTCCTGTAGAAAGGATCCCTCACAATCATGTAGACCGACCTCTAAGTTGTACGACCTATTAGAATGTGGAACAAGTGGTACCCAAAAAGATTCTTGGAACGAACGGGTCCAATCCTACGAAAGGTTACAGACCGAAGAACCTAAACCCATTGTTATCGGTTTCTTCCGGTTCCGTTCTCGATAATTTTCTACTTTCAAGTAAGCTACTTCATTCATTGTATAACCCAAGAAACTGTTACAGAACTGGTCGGCCCGGTACGGAGGTGAAGTCTGACAACTTCGGTCCTAGTGGGTCTACGACGATTCTTCGACGGGGCAGAGTGAGAAGGCGAGTGTCGCCAGAGAGGACCCGTGTCCTTCCGTCTTACGTACCTGGTGTTCGACGAATACAACGGACCAGGAGACCTCTAAGATGGACGGTCCCCGAGGACCCTCAACCCACAAATCCTGGTGGTTTGACTCATTCTGAAGACCTGACCGTCTTAGAACTATTTAAGTTCAAACAAGATTCTAGTACAGTCTCATTGGTCCACCATCCTAAGTCAGCTGACAGATGATCTTGAAGGTCCGGTCGAACATCCTCTCTTCCGTCCCGAGGACTTTGTCCGAGTCCTCTGATCGGCTTCCCGTCGGTGACTCGTCCACTTCCTGTCTCTAACACTACTTTCGTCCCGTCCCGTCGTCGGTGGTCTCCTGGACTGGTCCTGGAGTCTCCCGAACACGAGACCGGAAGAGAACTGTGAATGACTGACACTCTTTAAATGTATTCGTGATTAAAGGACTTTTCAGTTATTTCAACTCTAGTCTGACAGAAGTTCCAGTGTACGTATGTCCGACAACACCCGCTAGTAAGTCCTCCGGAGTAAATCACTAGCATCACCTTGTCTATTTTCTAGAAATCTAGTTCCTAACAAAAGGACATAATGAGAAACAACAAGACAGTCATTCAACACAGACTGAGAAACGTTGGGGTGCCTGACTTCGTGTAGTCCGAAGGGACGGGAAGTGATAGAGAGTCTCAAACGGGTCTGAGAACAGGTAACTCGACCACTACGGTAGATTGGTAGAGTAGGAGACAGTGGAGGAAGAGGAGGACGGGAGTTAGAAAGAGTCGTAGTCCCAGAAAAGGTTACTCAGGTGAGAAGCGTAGTCCACCGGTTTCATAACCTCGAAGTCGAAGTCGTAGTCAGGAAGGTTACTTATATGTCTCAACTAAAGGAAATCCTAACTGACCAGATTAGAGGAACGTCAGGTTCCCTGAGAGTTCTCAGAAGAAGTCGTGGTGTCAATCTTTCGTGGTTAAGAAACCGTGAGTCGGAAGAAATGTCAGGTTAAGAGTGTAGGTATGTACTGATGACCTTTTTGGTCTCGAAACTGATATATCTGGAAACAGTCGTTTCACTGTAGAAACGAAAAATTATACGACAGATCCAAACAGTACCGAAAAGAAGGTTCCTCGTTCACAAAAAATTTAAATTGCAGATGTCAGTGATAGGCGTCACTAAAACCTCCGATTCTTTTATTTCAGACAGTGGTAAAGGTGAAAAAAGGGGAAGACAAACGGTACCTTACTACCCTGGTCTATTGTACTAGAATCAAAAAACTTACAAATCAGAATTCGGTCGAAAAATTGAGACATGGAAGTGGGAGTAGATCTCCGAGAAATTCAAGGAGAAGGGAAAGACGGTAATCTCACCATAGTAGATGTATAGACTCCAACAACTATGAAGAGGGTCGTTAGAACTAAGGTTTAACACTAAGTAGGTCGGACCGTAAAACGGACTACATGAGACGTATATTCAATTTATTCGTCCACTGTTATGTGTCGGAAGTAAATGAGATTATTAGTGAGATTATTAGTAAATTTTAATGTGACTTGTAAATGATACCTCTAGGATCCAGAACGTAATGTCAATCCTAATACGACGACTTCAAACACATGTAATATAACGACTGAGGAATGTCACTGGGACCCTCCATCTACGATGTAATAGGAGCACCAGGTCTACCATTCTATTCAAGTCTCTCCACCCACTGATCGGGCACTAGCGTACTGACCGACGATTCACGACTTCGGTCGATTCATCGGTCTGAGGTCCCAACCCAAGAACCGACGAGAAACAAGACTAGGAACCGAAGTAAACACACAAGAAACGTCAAAGGAAAAAGACCCGAGAAAAGAGTCAGTTCACGGAAACCCAGAGAGGGTATACGAAGGTTATCGTCAACTCCGTCTCAGGAAGTCTACCCATACCCTTGGACTAGGTCACGGTAAAAACTGAGATCCGAATAGCACAACGGTTGTGTACATGAAGTGAGACGTCAGGATCCGACGAGGTTCGTATACAGAGGAGATTTTGTGTGAGGATGGCCGGACGATACTCTGATTGTCACCCATATTTTCAGGGTACCACCCATCCCTAGTAGACGGCAGACGTGGGACTTCGACGGACCTCAAGAACACGATGAGACACTATGGAACAAAGACGGAAGGGCATCTTCATCCACCGACCTCCGTACCAAAGACTTTGGAAGAGTCCCAAGAAGAATCGTAAAATTCTCCTTTTCTACTCACTTAAAATTACTCACAGAAAATTCCCTGACTGTGTAACGGAAACACTAGGTCTAACGCTGTAAACGGGTCGACACGTATCCTTACAATTGCGTGTTAGAACTAACAGTGTGGATCGGTATTACGACTACATCACCGTCGGGACATCTGGTGTGACACTACGGCACTTACGGTCTTTTGACTTGTTCACGAAACTACTTCTTTACCGCGGGACGTCACAGAGATACAGACAGATCAATACTGTGAGATCAGTATTCCTCGTACCCGAAGTTCACGAACACCCAGATAGGGACCTAGACACCGAAACCACTGACAGACCCTTTATACGAATAGGGTCCCGTCACTTCTCCCTTAGGTACTCAGACAAGTAGTATCGTGAAGAGACCCTTAGGACCTCCAATTTCTTGTAATGTCTTACTTCTCCATCTCTTCTACCTCGTCAGTGGTTACCATATCTTGGTCCCTCTCTGAGTCACATCGAAAACTGGTGAATTCATCCAGGACTGATGAATTGTCTAGACGGTCCCGTGATCGGACTCTGGGAGGTCCGAAAGGACAGAGGTACCGTGGTGACCGGGTACACAATCCGGGACCCGACATCGGAGCGACTGAGGTCGGACAAGTTGTGTTCATGGACCTAGAACGAGTTCGGTAATGGTGACCGGTGAAAGTAACAAGTTTGTGGACAAAGAAATGGGATGACGGGAAAAAGTACCGACTTATTGTAGGGTAATACACACACACACACACACACACACACACACATAGTGTAGAAGAAATAGGCAAGTATGTCATTACTCGTCAAATCCGACAAAAGTAAACACCGATGGCACTCATTACGACGTTGTACTCGTCTCTAACGAGAAACTCTAGGATAAAAATAAAGGAAACCTATATATGGGTCTTCACCCTGGACAACTTTCACAGGCACTCGTAGAGACAACATATGGTTTACCAGGAACCAGGTTTTATCGGTACGAATTTTTCGCAAGGACCCAAGTTTATCGGGTATTATAAATAAGTATGAAAAGTAAATGTCATAATTATGCAATTATCAAGATAGTACACAATAACCGGGTTATTAACACAACACCGACGTAACGGTTGGTATTACGAAAAACGGAACCATCGGATCAACGATTACCGTGTACCCTCATCCAACTACCCAGCCCCGAACTTAGAACGTCTTCTCGTCCTAAATTTAGTCGAGTCGTATGGTTCCTTCTCAGGATTTTCGTTCTCTTTACGTGTCTCCTATTGTGTAGTTCCTACTCTAGATAATTGTCTCTACACACCACACAATTAAACAGTGCCTCTCAAACCAAGTACACTGACCCCGTAAGCCATTCCCACCTCAAACTTTCCTTCCCGAACCAGTTCAGTGACACAATTTGTTCGTCGCTTCCTTATCTACATTTTGTACAATGACTCGAAGACAGAATCAGTTCTCCTTACTCTTCTTCACACCGACGTGATGGTGGATCACCAACCCACGTTACAGACGGTACTCCCTCTAAAAACAACAAGTCAACGATTCAGGCTACTGTTATTTGTCGGAACAGATCAGGAAAGGGTTAAAACTTGGTCAGACAACAGGGTCCAGACCAAGATTGGCAACGAAGAAATGGACGTATGTCCAAAGAGTCCTCTATCCACTCCACCATACATAAGAGTAGAGATTCTTAAAAGGTCTCAAGCAACACTAGGTGTGTCAGTTACTGAAATCGGATGAGCCATTATGTCTTCATCTACAAAAAGACCTTGAGAGAACGAAAAAGATACTAGGTCGCCTGTAACCGTTAAACTAGAGACCAAGGAGACGGAAAAGATTTGGATCAAATATGTAGACCTTCAAGAACCAAGTGTATGACGACTTCGGATCGGACTTCCCAAAACTCGTATTATGACGATCATACACTTTACTCACGTTAACAAACAATCAAAGATGTAAGAAACCATAAAGGAAAGGAACACTACCTTACTTTTGACTGGAAAAGGGTAGGACACCGGTGACGATCCAAAAGGTTTAAACGACGGTACAACTCACGTCGTGTCATTGTCGTAGTAGAAAATCCCTATGACCCGTAGATTGAGAGGATGTTGGTAGGGTAGCGGGCTCCAATTACCCCTATAAAAGGAACTTAACTATCTGATTTCTTCATATTAGACCATTTGATGTTCTTCGTAGACGATGATAAACCTCGACAAAATTACTTACACTGAGGTTATGAAGGGACGGTTGTTCCGTCGTATGAGGAACTGTATTCAGAATCATTGTAAAAAAAAAAGTCTAGACAAAGGAGTCCGTTCCCTTTCTTTTTGTTTTTATTTGTTTCCCCTGGATTAATTTGCATTTTCGAAAACATGTTACTTCCTTTGTTTTAACCACTCTTGCATTTAACCATGTCGGTGATACCTTTTGTCCTACCTACAAGGAATTTTTTATTTTTGTCTTGATAGTATGCTAGGTCGTTAAGGTGAGGACTCATATAAGATTCTTTTATCTTTGTCAATAAGTTTTTCTATATACGTGGGGTTGTAAGTATTGTAATAAATGTTATCGGTTCTATACCTGTTGGTTCGGGTAGTCGTCTACTTATCTATTCTTTCTATATTGTTAGTGTGTACTAACTTATAATGAATCGATATTCCTTCTTACTTTAAAACAGTAAACCTTGTAGTACCTATATGGACTTCTCATAATATGAATCACTGTATTCAATCTCTTTAGGTTTGTGTCAAAAACGATTATACACCTTATATTTTTTATTTTGTTTACTTATATTGTTTTCGTTGAAATTATATTATGATTTATATTATAAATTATATTGTCTTCCTTGACAATATCTATGTCTCTTGTTTTGTCGTCAATGACCAGATCTCTCCAAACACCCCTCCCCGTTCTATCCCCTTCCCCTTAATTCTCCATGTGTGATGATCCATATTTTAAGTATCCTATTTTACTTCAAGACAATGTCCTGTTCTTTATATTGATTATAAAGTATTGAAATTTACTTCGTACTGGATATTTTTATAACTTAGTGAGAAAACATATGGACCTTAATTATATTGACATTTACTTAATGTGAAGTTATGTATTTATTTATTTCGACCGTAATATTAGATTATGAAATTATTATGGCCGAAAATATAAACAGACAAGTAGTAATATCTTCTTGGAATATAAAAAATACAGAAGATCCATCAGAATGTAAGAATATACAGTTGAAATTCCTGGGGGAAATCGTAATGAGTATGTCGTCTAGATCCCCATTACTTGAAAGAGTCAAAGAGAAATAAAACCTTACACAAATAAAGAGTAAAAACTTCCTGTCAGAACGACCTATCCAAAGAGGACTCTTTAAGAGAACATTAAAATAATTACTAGGGAACATGTTCTTTTTAAAGAAAACAGAACGACGAAAGTTTTAAGAAACAGAAAATGGCTGAATTAATATTACACACTAACGAATATTATACACTGTTAACTAATATTACTGTCACACTAAGAGAAACCCAAATAGGATAAACCTTCTACAACTCGAAAAACTTAAACATCTAATTCTGAATATTGTGTAAACCATTCAAAAATCGGTAATAAAGAAATTTACTTGGGAGTCAGGAAAAGCAAAAGGGACCCTAAGAGGTTCGTTCTTGTGACCTCCCCCAACGGTAAAGGAAGAGGTTACGTACTTTCACTTTTCACTTTCACTTCAGCGAGTCAGCACAGACTGAGAAGCGTTGGGGTTCCTGACGTCGGATGGTCCGAGGAGACAGGTACCCTAAAAGGTCCGTTCTCATAACCTCACCCCACGGTAACGGAAGAGGGGGCATCTTTCCTCAGATGATAATTTGGTAAACACGCAAAAAAGTTACGGAAATAAAAAATTGAGTTCTGAAAGAAATCCAGAAAAAAATATGAAAGAACCATAGGTTCACACACATATATAGTAAAATTTTTATATGAAATCAAAAACACAGAAAGAAATCGAGAATTAAAAAAAAAATTACTAACAATATTTCAGAAAAAATATCAATCAGACTACAGACATAAAGAAATCCCTGACAAAGACCTCTAAATTTAACAAGGAAACTTATTCGACACAAAGGAGTAAAAAATACATACGGAGCACTAGAAAACAACTTTTTACAATTAAACATTTTTATCAGTGGTGGTAAACACAACCGTCAAACAGTCCATAACCCATTCTGGAGGTTAGTCGGACCATATTTTTAAATTCCAAAAGAGTCTGGAAAAGTTTCGGACGTGGGAGAGACCCGAGCCGACATACGAAAAACAGACTAACGAGGTATATGCATCGACGTAGAGTTACAAAATTAAAGGGACTCTAAGAGTGAGGACGAAGAAGAACCCAAGAATAGATGAGATGACATAGGTAGTTAATTATTAGAGAACGGGATTCACGAACGTCCAGACGTCAGTGACACCAAAAGTGTTCGGTACGGGTGACTAAGGGATACGAAGGAGATCGGACCCCATAATCGATACGGTAAAAACTGACATACTTCAGACTCAATCCATTGGGTCTTTTATCAGACAGTCCGTTAAGGGTCTATCCAAGCTTACAACGAATAAACTAGGTGAGATAAGAGACACGTAGTGTGTTCCTTTGACCTTTGACTGGTAGTGAAGGAGTTTCACGTAACGCTACACGACCCCTCCTCTGCCATATTCTCAGTCTTCGTCTACCGTGTTTTGAAGGATGGGACTGGTCCTTAGCTTGAGACACGAGGGACGTTACCCTTGTGTCTCAGGATTGGTAACCTGGTCCCTTAAGGGTCTCTCACTGAAAAAGAACTATCCCGTAAGTGAAACAACGATATCTAGAAACTGATTATAGGTCTCCAGGTTCGTTCAATAAAATGGGTTAGGGATCGACAACTGAACCCGAAGGACCGACGGAGTCACCATTTCTTAGGAGGACGGTTACGTTCTCTGAGTCCTCTACGTCCAAGTTAGGGACCCAATCCTTCTACAGGACCTCCTTCTTTACCGTTGGGTGAGGTCATAAGAACGGACCTCTAAAGGTACCTATCTCCTCGGACCACCCGATGTTGGGTATCCTAACGTTTCTCAGTCTGTGTTGACTCGTTGATTGTGAAAGTGATACTGACGTAATGATAAAGAGAGAAGTAAAGACAGACAACAGAGTGCAATCTCTGGAGAATATAATCTATGTATATATAAATATAAACGATATAGAAGGATCATTCAACTGAAAGATTAGGAATACAATAAAAAACAGAGGTGATAGACAATGACAAAGACAACAAAGGGGTAGATAAAAGGTACATCACTATCCTAACCTGTGGTGCTAGAATCAAAAGACTTACAACTCAAAATTCGGTTGAAAAAGTGACAGGAGAAAGTTGGAGTTCTCCGAGAAATCAAGAAGAAGTGAAAGACGGTATTCCCACCACAATAGACGTATAGACTCCAATAACTATAAAGAGGACCGTTCCAACTAAGGTAGAACACGAAGTAGGTCAGGTCGTAAAGCATACTATAACAGACGTATATTCAATTTATTCGTCCCACTGTTATATGTCGGAACTACATGAGGAAAGGGCTAAACCTTAATTAGACAACAAGGTACAGGTCAAGATCGACAACGAAGGACTGGACGTATGTCTAAAGAGTCCTCCGTCGATTGTACCAGACTATAAGGGTAGAGAAAGTCTTACAAGGTCAAACAACACTAGGTGTACCAATTTCCGAAACCATATCAGCTATTTCGTCTTTATCTATAAAAAGACCTTGAGTGAACGAAAAAGATACTAGGTCTCCTAAAACCGTTAAACTAGAGACCAAGGAGACGGAAAAGATTTAGGTGGAACTTGTAGACGTTCAAGTGTCAAGTACATGTCAACTTTGGACCGAACCTCTTAAAACTCGTAATTAAACGATCGCATACTCTACTCACGTTACCACACCATCAAACTTGTAAGAAACTGTAACGGAAAGAAACCCTAACCTTACTTTTGACTGGAAAAGGTCAGGACACCGGTGACCACTTAAAAGGTTTAAACGACCGCATAACTCACGTCGTGAAAGTGTTCTAGTAGAAAGTCCTAAAGTTTATCGAGTTGACCTTACGGTAGTGGAGGTGATCGAAACAAACATCACTACGAAGGATTCCGGGTGAACTGAAGTGTAAGGTTCTACAGACCGAGATCCACACACTAGTGTGGTAGTACCAATAGACCCAGTACTTCTAGAAAAAAACATATCAAGAAGACTCATAAGAACGGTGGAGAAGAATTATAGAAGACGAAGACAATCCAGGTATGGTAAAGATAGGAAATAACACGGGTAGCAACGTACTTTATAAGGGAACTATAGAGATTAAAAGAACTTCTTTAGAGATCAGAAAGGGTAAGATAACAAAAGGAGATAAAGAAACGTGACTAGGGACTCCTTCCGAAAGAATAGAGAGGAACGATAAGAAACCTTAAGACGTAGGTTTACCCATATAAAAAGGAAAAGAGGAAACGGAAATTGAAGAGAAGAAAAGAGTCGATAAACATTCCGGAGGAGTCTGTTGATAAAACGAAAAAACGTAAAGAAAAAGAACCCTTACTAGAACTAGTGACGAAGGATATGTTACAGTGTTTGGAGGCAGGTATCAAGAAGTCCGTGAGACAGATAGTCTAGATTAGGGTACTTAGATAAACAGTGAAGGTGACATATTAGCATTCCCTAAACTAAATCCAGTATGGACTTACCAGATCACCAAAAGGGATGAAAGAAGTTAAATTCAGACTTAAACCGTTATTCCTCAACTAGACTCGGTGTCAGTCGAAGGTCAGAACGAAAACGACTGACATATCTCGAAGAGATAGAAACCGACGTTTCTTATATTAGTTAGACTAAAGCCATAACTGATAGACCACTACAGGTACACATCAGAAGAGAACACAACAACCTTCTCCCACAAACGATACTGGTCACGCAAGAGAACCGTTTTGAGATAATCGGAAACGGGACGTAGTAAGACATGAGGTTCCGGTTTAAACGGACAATGAGGTTCATAGAGAACTGAAGGATGAAAACGTAAGGTCAGGGGATATTACTTTTCCTGTAGAAAAACCGACAATCAAGATCTTCCAGAACATCCAGAAGTATCTTGGAAAGTTGAAGTCGAAGAAGTCGTAATGACCAGTCCCGTCATAGTGTCATATATGTTATATATGTTATATATGACACTATATCATATGTAATATGACACTATGTGTCATATATGACACTATAGTGTCATAGTGTCTGAACCTAATGGCACTATAACTTACCAAACGGAACCTTTACTTGTCTCTAGTAAGACAACAAAAACTCGAACGTGTGTCCATGACGTAAACTTTAGAAAACAACCGATACTCCCTATGAGATAAAGAAGATTCCCTAAGAACGGGTGTCATCATCTGTATTACCAGTAGACTCAATTTAAGTAGGTAGGGTCAGAATCAAGTCCCTAAGGATTTTACAGCTACAAGTGAGAACGGTAGGGGACGAACTGGTGAAGGTTAAGTGGAACTAAGTACCTGGATTGTAATGTCCAAGGATACGTTATAACAAGAAATGTCGAAACCTGAAATGAAGGTAGTGGTTAGTGTAGGTGTTGACCCACAACAAAAACGAAACCGAGACAGAGAAGTAAGAAAAACCTCAATAAAGAGGTGAGAAGAGGTACAACAATAATGAATTATGGATAAAACACAACATATCACACCGGTGGGACGAGAGATAACCAATATACATATCTAATATAAAAAGGTAATAAAGTGAAAGTCAAATGTACAAAGGAATCTAGATTTCTCTCAGAACAACCGTCGTATATCAACCTAACGAACAAAATAAAAATTTGAGCAAGTCGGTTAGACATAGAAGACTAACCGCACAATCTAGGTAAATGTGAATCAATGAGTGTCTCTTAAATTAATGGTAAAACAATTAGAGGTAGGTAAAAAAGGGACACAAGAAGAGAATGACAGAAGAAAACGTAAAGTAACTAAAAAAAAACATCATTGTACGAAAGTAAGGGAAGAACAAAGGAAAGTTCATAGAAAACATCTATGAGAGAAAAAGCGATGGTATCCCTATTCTACTTCGTAAAATTTCAATATTGTTAGATAAAACTTTACTATTATTAGAGTCAACTTGTGTTTTTGAAGTGAGGAAACGAAGAGGTGGGGTAAAATACAATAACGCCAGTGTTAATATATAAAATATCACATATAAATAATTATATTCAAATATCAAAAAATACGGAAACAGGGAATGTAAGACATGGTTTTAATTTTCAATAAATGTGTAGTAATATTATGATTTTCTGATATAAACAGACTCAAAAAGAAATAGTCTTTCGAAATACGAAAGTATACCAAAAGATAACGACACAGTAGTTGAAAGAAAAGTTATATTTCTGTAGGGGAAATGAAAAGAAATCAAGTTCAGGTCACACTAATTGAGGGAGTCGAAAACAAATAGTTACTATGGATTCAAAGAGGAAGTCAAAACTTCCTGTGAAAAAGACCTATATTGAAAACACAAACCGTCCAAAAAAAAAAAAAAGAGAGTAAGTCGTGAAACTTATATAGTAGGGTGAAGGAAGAGTAGACTTTCTAAAAACGACTCTTAAAGTGACTATTAGAAAAAAATTTTAATTAATTAACTAAAATAAACCTCCGATTAAAGAAATTTTATAACACCACCAAAACGGTATGTAGTTGTACTTAATAGGTACCCACATGTACACAGGGGGGGTAGGACTTGATGGGGGGTGTGTGTGGAGGGAGGGGTAGGGTAGGAAGACCCAACAGGGTCACGGGACCGAAACTCACGGGACGAAGTACGTAGTTTGAACGTGACCAGCAGATAAAATGTATTCCATTATATGTATAAAGTTACGATAAGAGAGTTTAGTAGGGTGGGAGTGGAAGAGGGTGTCTCAGGTTTTCAGACAAGAAATGTAGACACAGAGAAAACGACAGGACGTATATCCCAGTAGTAATGGTAGAAAGATTAAAGGTATATATACGCAATTATGTGATAACCACAAAGAGTAAGACTGAATGAAGTGAGACATATTATCCAAGGTCAAAGTAGGTTGAGTAATCTTTACTGAGTTTACGCAAGAAAAAATATCGGTTCATTACCAGGTAACACATATATATGGTGTTGGAGGAATAGGTAAACAGACGGTTACCTGTAGATCAAACGAAGGTACAAGATCGATAACATTCGTCACGACGTTACTTGTGACCCCATGTGCACAGAGAAAGTTAAGACCAAAGGAACCACACACACGGGTCGTAACCCTAACGACCCAACATACCTCGTTATGTCAAAAAATTCATTTTTTTTTGGTCAAAAAATGATAAAGGTCAAAAAATGATAAAGGTCAAAAAATTCCTTAGAGGTGTGACAAGAGGTATCACCGACATGATAAAACGTAAGGATAGTTGTCACATTCTCCCAAGCGAAAAGAGGTGTGGGAGAGGTCGTAAATAACAAACAACTGAGAAACTATGGTCGGTAAGACTCGTCACACTCTACCATGGAGTAACACCAAAACTAAACATAAAGAGACTATTACTCACTACAACTCGTAGAAAAGTACACAAATAATGGGTAGACATACAGAAGAAACCTCTTTACAGACAAATCAAGAAACCGGGTGAAAAACTAACTCAATAAATAAAAAGACGACAAATCGACGTACTCGACGAACATTAAAACCTCGAATTAAGAAACAGTCAACAAAGTAAACGATAATAAAAGAGGGTAAGACTTCGGTCGGAAAAGTGGAACAAATATCAAAGGAAACAACACTCTTTTGAAAATTCAAATTAATCCAGGGTACACAAATAAAAACAAAAATAAAGGTAATGAGGCTCTCCACCCAGTATCTCCTAGAACGACATTAAATACAGTCTCTCACAAGACGGATACAAAAGGAGATTCTAAAATATAAAAGACCAGAATGTAAATCTAGTAATTAGGTAAAACTCAAATAAAAACACATACCACAATCTTTCGCAAGATCAAAGTAAGAAAATATCCACTAACTAGCCAAAAGGGTCGTGGTGAACAATATCTATAACAGAAAAGAGGTAACTTAAAAAAACGGAGGAAACAGTTTCTATTCCACAGGTATCCACGCTCTTAAATAGAGACCCGAAATATAAAACAAGGTAACTAGATATAAAGACAGAAACACGGTCATGGTATCACAAGTCAAGTCAAGTCAGTGAGTCAGTGCAGGTCGAGAAACGTTGGGGTACTTAAAGTCGTACGGTCCGGAGGGACAGGTAGTGGTTGAGGGTCTCAAGTGAGTCTGATTGTAGGTAGCTCAGTCACTACGGTAGGTCGGTAGAGTAGGAGACAGCAGGGGAAGAGGAGGACGGGGGTTAGGGAGGGTCGTAGTCACAGAAAAGGTTACTCAGTTGAGAAGTGTACTCCACCGACTTCATGACCTCAAAGTCGAAGTCGTAGTAAGGAAGGTTCCTTGTGGGTCCTGGTTAGAGGAAATCTTATCTGATCGACTTAGAGGAACGTCAGGTACCCTGAGACTTCTCAGAAGAGGTTGTGGTGTCAAATTTTCGTAGTTAAGAAACCACGAGTCGAAAGAAGTGTCAGGTTGAGAGTGTAGGTATGTACTGGTGACCTTTTTGGTGTCGAACTGATCTACCTGGAAACAACCGTTTCATTACAGAGACGAAAACTTACACAATAGATCCAACCAGTATTGAAAAGAAGGTTCCTCATTTGCAGAAAATTAAAGTACCGACGTTAGTGTTAGACGTCACTCAAACCTCCGGTTTTTTTATTTCAGACTGTGACAAAGATGATAAAGGGGTAGATAAAGGGTACTTCACTACCCGAGTCTACGGTACTGGAATCAAAAGACTTACAACTCGAAATTCGGTTGAAAAAGTGAGAGGAGAAAGTTAAAGTAGTTCTCCGAAAAATTAAGGAGAAGTGA
This sequence comes from Capra ibex, assembly GCA_006410555.1. NCBI lineage: Eukaryota > Metazoa > Chordata > Mammalia > Artiodactyla > Bovidae > Capra > Capra ibex. The sequence goes on from SJYO01050415.1 coordinate 39,927,926, forward strand.
AAGACGGTATTCTCACCACAGTAGACGTATAGACTCCAATAACTATAAAGAGAGTCGTTAGAACTAAGGTCGAACACGAAGAGGGTCGGGTCGCAAAGAGTACTACATGAGACGTATCTTCAATTTATTCGTCCCACTGTTATATGTCGGAACTGTATGAGGAAAATAAACCTTGGTCAGACAACAAGGTACAGGTCAAGATTGACAACGAAGGACTGGACGTATATCCAAAGAGTTCTCCGTCCAGTCCACCAGACCATAAGGGTAGAGAGAGTCTTAAAAGGTGTCAAATAACACTAGGTGTGTCAGTTTCCGAAACCGTATCAGTTATTTCGTCTTTAACTACAAAAAGACCTTAAGAGAACGAAAAAGGTACTAGGTCGTCTACAACCGTTAAACTAGAGACCAAGGAGACGGAAAAGATTTTGGTCGAACTTGTAGACCTTCAAGTGCTAAGTGTATAACGACTTCGGACCGAACCTCTTATAAGTCGTAATGAAATGATCGTACACTCTACTCACGTTGACACACCATCAAACTCGTAAGAAACCGTAACGGAAAGAAACCCTAACCTTACTTTTGACTGGAAAAGATCAGGACACCGGTGACGACTCAAAAGGTTTAAACGACCGTATAACTCACGTCGTGAAAGTGTCGTAGTAGAAGGTCCTAAACTTTATCGAGTTGACATGAAGGTAGTGGAGGTGATCAAAACAAGTATCACTACGAAAGAGTCCGGGTGAACTGAAGTGTAAGATCCTACAGACCGAGATCCACTCACTAGTGTGGTAGCACTAATAGACCCAGCACTTCTAGAAAAAACATGACAAGAAGACACATAAGAACGGTGGAGAAGAATTATAGAAGACGAAGACAAACCAGGTACGGTAAAGACAGGAAATAGTTCGGGTAGAAACGTACTTTACAAGGGAACCACAGAGATTAAAAGAACTTCTCTTGAGATCAGAAAGGGTAAGACAACGGAAGGAGATAAAGAAACGTAACTAGTGACTCCTTCCGAAAGAATAGAAATATCATATCATGTTTCAGTCTGTCCAACTAAGGAGGTCAAGGTAAGAAGAAAGAGTTCTGACGAAACCGATAAGCTCCAAAAAACATAAAGGTATGTTTAACACTTCAATAAACAAGATCAAGAAACTTTTTATGGTAACCATCGAAACTATCCCTAACGTAACTTAGATATCTAACTAAACCCATCATATGAATTAAAGTGATACAACTAAGAAGGTTAGGTGTTTGTACCACATAAAAAGGTAGATAAACACAGTAGAAACTAAAGAAAGTAGTAGGTGCCTATTAGAATACCCTCGAGGATACATGTACTGTTCAGTGAAAAAAAGTATGACGAAACTTCTAAGAGAGAAACAGATACTAAAAACTGTCAAAACAATATTACATACAACCACGTATATAAAACCTTAATTAAGGTGCATCTTAAACAACTCGAGGAACTTAAATATACAGATAAAAGAAGGGTTCTAAACCCTTCAAAAATCGGTTAAAGAAGTCTATCAGAGAGACACGGAAATAAAGAGAAAAGAAGAAGATCCTGAGGGTATTACGTACATAACAAGGTGAACTACCATAGAAAATTTAGGGAATCCGTTGAGAAAAGAAGTCACAAAAAAGAAAAACAAGGAGACTGAACTATTAAAGTTTACTGAACAAAGTCAAGTGTTTAAGAAAGAAGACGAAATAGTTCAAACGTCAACTTTAAGGGATCACTTAAAAAGTGACATCAATAACATAAAAAGTCGAGGTCTTAATGACTATCAAGAAAAAATCTCAAAGAGAAATAACGATAAGAACAAAAAAGTACGTGCTAAAAAGACTACAGTAAATTAAAAGACACAAGAGAAAAGTAAGTAACTCGTGGAAATTCCACCAATAAAATTTAAGGAACAGTCCATTAAGTTCCTAGACATAAAAGAAACATACGAAACACTGGAAGACGACTTTAAACCCGTTACCTTTTTGTCAGTAGACAGGGTCAGAAATACTTGGGTTATCAGTTTGAGTATCTTTGTCTTATATCTTACCACGATAGACCCCTGGTCTTCCTCTCTCTTTAGTCCTAAACAACAAGTTACCTGTCTTAAAACCAAAACATACTACTTTTTCAATATCTCTAGACAAAGTGTTATCAAACTTATCTGAATCGTAATGGTTTGTCATGTGGATGTTCATCAATTATACCCTTTAAAATGTAATGTACAAAAAATGGTGTTTTATATTTAATTAAATTTTCGATATAGTCTGTAGTATGAACTACCATTTTGCAATCGTCAGGAAAACTTTAGTCTTTGTTTCATTCAACAACCGTAGTGACAAATATCAGTTATAATATTATCGAGTCATTCTATTTTTTATTTTAATGAGAACCTTCTTTTGATCACAATCAGTGTTTCAATACGAATAGATGTCACTTTTGTAGTCTCATAAGTCATGACTTAAACCTAAAGTCGTGATGCTAATAGACCAATGGAACTTATAGTAAGGGTAACTTTTGATAATTAAATCAAATTGACAATCAAATCGATTATTAAATCTAAGAGGTACAACACTCATGTAGTGACTCAAGCGTTTTTCTATTCTGTATATCCTTCCTTCAGTTTTAGATTTCTTTCGTACTTGGGTGTCTCCATCCTATTGAAGAAGGTTCCTCCTTAAACAGTTCGAAGTCCCTTTGACTAAAATGAAACGTAATTGATTACCCCATACCCGTCGTGGTCTGTAGGATCCCGGAGTAGTTCCATCCTTTAGGTTGTTGTATTTTTAGATTATTTTAAGATTAGGGTCGTACGTTATGGGAATTAGATTCTTATTTTACTTTTTTTATTCTCTGTTTTTTCAGGGGTTAGAAAACAAAGTATTCATTATAATTCATATCACCTTTTGTAAAGGGAACTTTAAGTTAGTCATCCTGAAGTCTACTTAAACCTTAGACTTATGTTTAATTGACTCTCCTTGGAGGGGGGAGGGGGGTTTTTTAGTTTGAAGTTCGATTCTTAAGTCAAATTCCACTGTGACCAAAACCTTCGTGGACTGTCTTCGTATACATATTTTAGACCTTCTTTAGAAAGAGTTAGGTCGGAGTTCTCTTTAGAGGTTCTTAATGGTTCCTTAAGACGTTACCGACCTCGAGTCTTTTTGAATTTTGTGTTTTGTGTCTTAATTTATTCCGTGGTACTTGTTCTTAGTTGTCTTCTTTTCCCCTTTTGAGTCCAGGGATTTATGAAGTCTATCACCGTAAAAGTAAATTTTATTAATATAAATTACACATTCCCCCACCCCGTAACAAGGGTGAGGAATCTATCCTAAGTCTCCTTAAGTCTCCTTTCACTGACATTATACATTCGTCCGTGTACCACTTAATCGGTTCGGACAGAGGGGTCGTTACCCGTCACCCTCGTCTACGACGACTGGTCGTAGACATACCGAAATCGTATGTGACATTGTGTGACTTGGAGTCAAAGGAATAGATACTGCGATCCAAAAGGAGAGTAGAGAGTTCCAACGGTCCTCCGACTTTATACCATCTATTACGAACACTGACATCTAGTACCAGATGTCTTTACGCGTCTGTGAGGTATACGACACAACAGAAGGAGGGTTACGGTATTCTGGTAGTGGATCAAGTCTCCACTTTGTCGTAGGACTCCCGTAAGTCAGGGACGGTTTTTAGTGTCCACCTCTGACATGGGGGTCACATGGAGTATGGAGAGGTCTTACGACGTTGAGGTCAAGTTCCTTATTCGAGAGAGGATTACTTGACGTCCTGAAATAACCACCTTAGGAGGTCAGTCTATACACCTGTACCGATTCTGATGAAGAAAAGGCAGTTCACCAAAGGAACCCTACGGACGTTCACACCGAGGTAATTGTGTTTTCGTGAACTCATGGAAAATAAGAAGTCTTTCCTCCAAGCATTTGGACCACTTCGACTCTTCCATTGTCCGTCCTTCCGGTCCCCAGAGGTTTGCCTCCTTTATCCGACGTTCACAGTCTGTACAAAAATAGAGAGAGAATTCGCCGTCCTCCTTTGTTTGATTACCATATATATATATATATATAAGGGGGGGGGGGAAGAGCTATGTTTAAAATTTTCTCCAAAGAGAATTTTAAGACACAACGGTACTGTAGACCAAGGTGGACTTGAATTGATAAGAATTTGAAACTCGATTGGTTACGTAAAAAGAATACCTTTATAAACAGAATTCGATACAATTACATGATACGTAAATGGGGTCTGAGACAGAAGTTCAGCTAATCTGATTTTCGAGTCTTGACTGAACTGTTTGGTCATACAATATGAGTATGTAACAAGAGAATTAGATACAATTACTTTGATATATAAACATACCCTTAGACGAAAAGAAGTTCTAAGTATAGTTAACAAAATACCGGGCCCTACTGAGTGGTTCTCTTAGAGTTTTACACAGAACACCCACTTCCCGGACCACGGTAAGAGACTCAAAACTCTGTAAAGGAAGGAAATTAATCGTCTGACGATCGTCGATATATTGAAGGTCGATTTCTGATCGTCCTCTCCATAAGAAAGACGGGGGAAGATTACAGATACAGTCTTCGAAAGAGATAGAGTAAGTATGAAATTATTTTGAAATAATGTGTTTTCGAGACTCGCTAGTTCGGAGTAGAGACCGGGGCCTAACTTAAGAAGAGGAGACCTCAGGTCCTTAGGGTCACAGAAAAACACCAAGTTGTTGTTGGAAAGTTTCGGAGTTCCCTATTTTCTTTGTTTGGTGTGACGTGGGAGAAACTTTGAAGGATCCCTCCCGGGAGGTCAGTCCTCACGAGTAGTCCTTAGACGATATAGAGATACGTGTTGTTTCGTTTTCAGTGTTAGATATAGTATTTCTCTACTGAGGTAATTTTCTGTGATTAGTCTTGTGAGAAGGAGGGTTATACGAGTCTTGAGATGACTCTTCTGAAGTATTGTGGGCCTATTGAGGGTAAAGGTTGGTCGATGAAGAGAAAAAATTTAAAAATTTTAATAAATAAAAAACGACGTGACTCAGAAGTAAACGACTCGGACCCGAAAGAGATCAACGTAGTTCACCCCCGATGAGAGATCAACCCCGTGTGTTCGAAGAGCAACACCACAGTAGAGGACAACACCTCCTGTCTGAGATCCGTGCACCCGAAGTCATCAACTCCTCGAGCCCGAGTCAACGGTGCACCGTACTCCTCAGAAGGACCTAGTCCCTGACTTGGTTATAGGAGACGTGACCTTCCACCTAAGAATTGGTGGCCTGTTGGTCCCTTCAGGGTCGGTGGGTGAAGACTTCCTTCCACCCTCGTTCCATAGTGTCTTGTTATATCCTCACGGTCGGGTAAGGTACCAGTCCACCGTCCATGAGGAGTAACCGGTACTCTGGTAAAAAAAATTTGGACACCAACCAGGGTGTCACACCATTCTCTCCAGACACAGACTTCGAAGTAAAAGAACCTCCATATATAAACCTCGACGGATCCGATAGTCTCCCTCCTCCACACACTTTACCGTTACACGTCTCGGGACTCAATCGTGCCTCGTGATAGAATCGGAGAGAAGTGACAGAAGTCCGGAATCAGACTCCCTGTCGAGTACATTTGGGATTCCTTCTTTTGGTTTTCTTGGCCTGTTTTTGTTTTGTTTGTTTTTGGTGGAGTTATTTTCTTTGGAGTCTCTTCCGTGTTTACTCAGTCTCCCATTTTTACGTCCTATAAAATCTCATATCGACGAAACATAAACACCTGGTTCTGGGTGGAGGGACTCGGATAAAGAGGTAACCATGTTACTCCTATTACATCGTAGATAGGAGATCTGAACTTTCCTAATTTGTTCTATTACACACAGTTCGAATCATCAGGATTGTGATCACCTTCCATCCATAGTTTTTTCTTCATTTATGAGTTACCTAAAATTCAGTAATATTTCCCCTATTTCCTTTTGTTAGGAACTAGATATCCAGAAGAAAGGAGAGGTGGACTTAGTACCCAGGGGTTCAGTCCGGAGGGTTTCCGACCGGGTACAATCGGATACACCTACACTAGTACTTCTGTCAGACTAGAACTGAATTATCTGAAATCCTTTGGGTCACGAATCGAGTACCTGTCATTCACAGTTACCATTCGGTCACGTGTTCGGGACTGGGGGACCGGTCCGTGAGACCACCGATGACAAGACGGAGTGAAAGTAGTGTTAGAGACAGGAACTGGATGAGTTACTTGACGGAACTCGGTTACGGGACTTCGACGAAGTGTACGGGTCTGAAGAGAGGATGTGTGTACAGTAATTCAAGGTCGTCAGACATCTGATTAAGGACGGTGGACCAATGAGACTGTCGTGGAGTTTGTCTTTGACTCAGATATTTCTAGGACGGTCCTAGGGTAGAAAGAGGTGTCCCGTGGTGTTTTTTACGGGAACCCAGTTCCACGGGGGAACGTGACCACAGTCCGGAGTCCCCTCTGACGTGACGACCTCATCACTCGTCCCTCACCCCCGGTGAGGCGGAGTGGGACGGGACCCCTCTTGTGACTCCCACCTTCCAGTCCTCCCTACTCACCGGGGCATAGCACCTCTTCTGTTCTCCGCTGTAAGAAGACGGTACGTCCGTACCGAGTCCATGATGTTTATAACCGACCCTGTGTTTTTACGATGAACAAAGTAACTCACTTGAAAGAAGGTTGTCAAAAGTAGTATCGGAAAGAACCGATAACAATGAACTTTGGGTCTTTGGTCTTTGACCTTTTGTAGGGTTGACTCCGTTCGTATTGATAATTTCTTGTGGTGTGTGGTGTTTCACATTTTAATAGTTCCTACCACATAGGGGGCGGTCTATACGAACATCGTGGATCCTTTATACAGGAAGAATACTGGGGGACCGACCGAGGGTAGTAGACCTTACCCTGAAAGTTGTGACTATAGGACTTACTCGTCAAGACCGAAGTCTTGTAGTGGTAACCTAATTGACACAAACAACACCCCTTTTTTTTTTTTTTTAAAAGGTGGACTTCGACAAGGACCTCTACCGTCTCTACATGAAATACCACTCTGTGTCCCACTTGATGATATAGAAGTGACAAGCCGGTCGGATGCAAGGAGAATAAGCGGAAGTCTTTTCTGCCGTATACCAGTAGAAGTTCCAGGTCTCCATACGGGCGACCATCTTCTAAAGGTATGTGACGTACCTCCACTAGTCGTTAAAATAACTCGTCGCGAAGGTGGTCCTCCACCTAATGGAACACACACGTTTACACCTGTACTTCAAATCACTGCTACACCCGTACCTCTAGGAGAGGAGGAACAAGTCGTGGGAGGTAGGACCGAAGATGCCTAACTGAGTCTTTATGAAACTTATATTTACGGCCGGAGGTAGTGTCCGGGTATAAGGACTTCTATTCCTCCCGAAAATAATGTATACCCGGAATAAACCCCTCAGGTACGGTCTCCAAATGTCTGAACGGTTCCGGACGGTACTCCGTTACTAACAACTGGTCCGGTTAGTGTAACTCCGGTACACTTTACTACTCTCGGTGGACTTGTTTATGGACGAAATAGTGTTTGGGTGGTTCTAGGAAAGGGGACTCATATATACCCTATCAGATTATGAGTTAATAGACCTCAGTTCAGTCCACGCCTTAAACCAGGTGCGATATGTAGTCATATCTAAATCCCAGTACTTCTCCTTTTTGACTACTCATTTCGAAGGTCCTTACCGAGTCTCTCCCCGGTACGAGTCGATCGGACTCAGAAGAAGAACCGTACGGTAGGAAGTAATTTTGGTCAAAATCGTCTTTTCCATATTGAGACGAAGGAAAATGACAGACCAACTTCGGATCGTGGTGGAGGGGTTCACATAAGTCCGGGTCACGGTAGGGGAAGGGGAGGGAGGGTGGTGGTTGGTGGTAAAACCGACCGGACCAAGGACCCAATTCCATTCAAGGGTCTCGACGGGGGTAGAAATCGAAGAGTGTCACATGAGGATTGTGGGAAGTCCTTCCTCCTCCGTACGTTAGAGTCAGATAGGACGGTTTGTTCCCTAGTCTCTACTGTAGAAGAGGTCTTGTTCCTTCCACCGGGGTCCGTGTGTCAGAGGACAAACGACACTGTTTCTCTGAGTGTTCTGAACGGAGTCGGAATCGGTTCGTCTACGTTTTTCAGAAGTCGAAATTCGGTTTAAGGAAGGAGAAGATCCGAAGGGACACCGAGTCTGCCATTTCTTAGATGGACGTAACGTCCTCTGGACCCAAACTGAGGATCCAACCCTTCTAGGGGACCTCTTCCCTTACCGCTGGGTGAGGTCATAAAAACGGACCTCTTAGGGTACCTGTCTCTTTGGACCGTCCGATGTCAGGTACCCCAACGTTTCTCAGTCTATGTTGACTCGTTGATTGTTAAGAGTCTTCAACTTTTATTCAACATCACACTCCATCCTCCTCTTGTGTTACGGTTTTAGTTCCAGGAGAAAGGACCGTGAATCGTTGGATACACAAGATGGTGGTCTTTTGAAATTAAAGTTGTTAGTCACTAAAGTGTCAAATCAGGTTTATTTTATAGTAGTGTCATGATAGGAAAAGAAAATTTTTCACTTACAATCGGTAAGTAGTACAGGTCCGAGACGAAACCACACCTACATTCGTGAACTGGATATAAACTACTGGTCTATGGAGACGGGATCTGAACTGGGTCTGGAATGAGGTCTCTTCATTCCTGTCATCTCTGGGTTGTTCATCAAAAAATCGTACGAAACCGACGGACCGGAGGGAGTAAGGATAAACGACTTAAGTCAGGAGATCGAAAGGTCCCTAAGACTATCCAAAGGTTGTTTAATAGAAAGATGAATTTAACCGTCCTCATACAAAGAAACGAAAGTTAATATTTAGAGTTTATTGTCTACGTCTCTTACATGGAGTAGTTATCGATTCATCTTGTCCGGGTCAAAACAGACAGTCCTTCACAACCCGAAAAAAGTGTGATTTATCCCGATGTTTTAAAAATTTTTGTAACATTTCGTCACTTAATTAAAAGGTAAAATTCTCATATCGTTATCTTTTTATTTAGACTTCATCTGTCTTGATTTCTTTACTATTATCTTTATATGTCATCCCTTTTTAAATGTGGTTTTTTACCTGAAAATTTTCTAATTGTTTTGACTGTTTGAAGATCTTTCTGACTGGTCCTTTATTTTCCTCTTTTGACTTTAATAGTGATAGTCCATATTCACCTCCGTAGTGAAGATACCTAACCTGTCAGTGACCTCCCTATTGTTCACTGACACTTGTAAAAAGGTACTTCTTTTAAAGTGACGACATCCCAAAATGGTACTTAAGATAATGTATCAATTCTATAAAAAGGTTACAATGTGTTTGAGACTTTTGTCTTCTCTAAAAAGGATTGAATAAGTTACTTCTGTCGTAATGGGATTTTATTTTTGTATTATGTGTTTACATTTTTAATCATAAAGAGTCCTTGTATCCGTATTTTAGAAGTTAATTTAAAATCCTTTAGTTTAGGTTGGTTTATGTTCTCCCACTAGATCGTACTGGTCGGAAAACCTACCCCAAACAGAGTCCTTAGTTCCAACCAAATTGTAAGTTTTTGGTCAGTTACATTAAGTGGTATAATCCTCTTATTTCTCCTTCTTCGGTATACTAATAAAGTTTACACACACGTCTCATCATGGTTGGGGATAGTTTTTTTAGAGAGTCGGTCTGTATGTAACCTCCTTAAAGGAAATACACTACTTCGTTTATATGTTTTTCGGGTCGATTGTCGTATAACTTGTGAAAAGGGAATTCTAGACCCTGGACCTTTCGTACAGGTAACAAGAGGTAGTCATAAACTATAAAATGATCCACAGTCTTTTTTTTGTATTTCCATTATTTTATGTCTAAATTTTCTAAAATTTTTGAGAGAAATAAGTGTCTTCAGTACTTATACACACATCTTTTAGTACTCTTTAGATGTTTCTATGATGGTCTTCATGTCTCACTAAAATTGTTCAAAGATCGTATGTTTTTAGTTATATAACAACCCTCGGTGCAATCCGTAATGACTTTTTTACCTCCGTGTCGGGATTTGGGGGAGGGAAACAAGGCATCCGTACCTGGGCCTTATTTCCTCAATCCGAAACACTAAGACTGAACAAAAAGGAAAGAAGCGGACTCAACTGACTTCTCTTATAATTCCACAAATAACAAAAACTCTCCTCGTACTCTTCCGTATTTCGGAAGACGTCGACACGGGTTTCTTATTAAGTATTTCAATTAGTAACTGTAAACAAGTTCCTGAAAATGTTTTCTCACGAGGTCCCACTTGTGTCTCCGGCGTCGAACTCTGGTACCCTCCCGAAGGATAGACTTCGGATAAACACTCCTTTCACAAATAACTTTTCCTCAAACGACTTAAATCCCGAATCCTTATTAATTTTATCAATCTTCGATTTCTAAATTCCCTACGACATTACAATCGTATAAGATGATATCGAATATCTCTAATCCCTGAAATCTCTATAAATATCGATCTTCGGGAAAGAATCTTTATCACTGGAATCCTATGATCCCCGTTTGTCCTGAATCTTTCTATTCTTTATTTGGTTCCTTACACCATACGTTGGGTCTGTAATCGTACTCAATGTTACATAAGTGTTCCTGTACGCTCTTTTTCATCTATTCTCTTAGCGACTCCCTCCTTGAGGAAAACTCCCCGTTGTTACTAAAAACCTCTTTTTATTTAGACCCAGATACCCTTGATTTTTATAGTTTGGAGACTGGATTACGAAAACATTTTCATATTTTCTCTTAGTATTCGAACTTTGTCTCCGTCAGGTTTTTTTTGACTCTCCGACGGAGTCAAAGAGTGGTTGTGGCGAGTGGGGAAGTCCAACTTAGGGACCGACGACCTCGACCTGAGACCGTTATTTATTTGGTTAAGATATAAGAGATGCGATGGTCGTTTGTTAACTTTTGATTTTAAATTTTCTATGGTAAATGTTGTCGTAAAAATTCTGGAGTACTTCATGATTTCATGTTTAATCGTTCGTGACATGTTCTGGATACGTGGGTTTTGATAATTATGTTTTGTCTCCAACCGTTAGAAAACGAGATTTCCTGGTTTATGCTTAATAATATCCGAAACGTCAAATACATACCAGAGACAACGTGTAAGGAGACAAAACGAAACAAAAGTGTTACAAAAATTTTATAATTATGGTAAAATTCGAGAAACCCTGTTGTTTTGTACGACACCTACTTTAAACCGGGTGTTCGACATTAAATACCTTGGACGATATTTTATAGACTCTTTTTTACAAAAGTTTTCTGGATTTATATCCCTCCCTGAAGGGACCACCAGTTCACCGATTCTAAGGTACGAGGGTTACGTCCCCCGGACCAAAACTAGGGACCAACCCCTTAATTCCAGGGTGTACACTTTCCAACAACAACTTAGTGCTGCGGCCCTAAGAACCGGGGGCGTCTCCTCTTCTTAAGTTAGGTCCCGGTCTCTGCTCCGGACTAGCGAGTCTCGAAAACACATTATTTCAAAATAATTTCATATTTCCTCTATCTCTTTCGAAGACTGTATCCGTAGTCTTCACCCATCTTTCTCATGGGCGAACAATCACAATCGTTACTTCAATATATGAGAGGTCATTTAGGTTTCTTACAGACCTACAACATTTCTGGAGTGGTCTGGATGAGGGTATTAAATGTAAAATTCTATTGTCTTAATCGGTCTTCCAAATTAGGTCTCTGACAGGAGTCTGTCTTATGTAACAACAATATATTAGGAACATTTCTCGTCCAGATGAGGGTATTAAATGTCTTAATCGGTCTTCCAAATTAGGTCTCTGACAGGAGTCCGTCTTATGTAACAACAATATATTAGGATTCCTTACATCTCTTCTTTTTTCAAACAGGAAAGAAGGAGGAACTCTTAAGGTCTGGGGAGAGAGGAACCCCTGGGGATCTGAAGAATAGTTGGACGGATCCTTTACTGAGAGAGTGTACGACGTTGATTCTGAGACACGTCGTTTTATTCATAAAATTTTCTGGATTCATCCTCGATTTTTCGTACAACTATTTTCACTTTCTCCTCTCACTTTTTCAACCGAATTTCGAGTTGTAAGTCTTTTGCTTCTAGTACCGTAGACCAGGGTAGTGAAGTACCCTTTATCTACCTCTTTGTCACCTTTGTCACCGTCTGAAATAAAACCTCCCGAGGTTTTAGTGACGTCTACCACTGACGTCGGTACTTTAATTTTCTGTGAATGAGGAACCTTCCTTTCAATACTGGTTGGATCTGTCGTATAAGTTTTCGCCTCTGTAATGAAACGACTGATTCCAGACAGATCAGTTCCGATACCAAAAAGGACACCAGTACATACCTACACTCTCAACCTGACACTTCTTCCGACCCACGGTTTCTTAACTACGAAAACTTGACACCACAACCTCTTCTGAGCTCTCAGAGAACCTGACGTTCCTCTAGGTTGGTCAGGTAGGATTTCCTCTAGTCAGGACCCACAAGTAACCTTCCTGACTACGATTTCGACTTTAAGGTTATGAAACTGGTGGAGTACGCTTCTCAACTAAGAAACCTTTTCTGGGACTACGACCCTCCCTAACCCCCGTCCTCTTCCCCTACTGTCTCCTACTCTACTGAGCTACCGTAGTGGCTGAGTTACAAGCACTCAGACTCGCTTGAGGCCCTCAACCACTACCCGTCCCTCCGGACCGCACGACGTTAAGTACTCCAGTGTTTCTCAACCTGTCTTGACTCGCTGACTTGACTTGACTTGACTTCATATCCCTTTCAATATGGTATGAGAACACCTGATCTTTCAATCAATTTAACAAGTAGAGTCAAGTCAAGTCAAGTCAAGTCAGCGAGTCAGCACAGGCTGAGAAACACTGGGGTACTCAGCGTCGTGTGGTCCGAGGGACAGGTAGTGGTTGAGGGCCTCAAGTGAGTCTGAGTGCAGACAGTTCAGTCACTACGGTAGGTCGGTAGAGTAGGAGCCAGCAGGGGAAGAAGAGGACGGGGGTTAGGGAGGGTCGTAGTCTCAGAAAAGGTTACTCAGTTGAGAAGCGTACTCCACCGGTTTCATGACCTCAAAGTCGAAATCGTAGTAAGGACGGTTTCTTTAGGGTCCCGACTAGAGGAAGTCTTACCTGACCAACCTAGAGGAACGTCGGGTTCCCTGAGAGTTCTTAGAAGAGGTTGTGGTGTTAAGTTTTCGTAGTTAAGAAGCCGTGAGTCGGAAGAAGTGTCAGGTTGAGAGTGTAGGTATGTACTGGTGACCTTTTTGGTTTCGGAACTGATCTGCCTGGAATCAGTCGTTTCATTACAGAGACGAAAACTTATACGATAGATCCAACCAGTATTGAAAAGAAGCTTTCGATCGTATACCTTAGTATTTAATATTCTCACTGACCAAGGGAACCCCGTAATTCCGAACATCCACCGGTCCCACCTAGGTGGTGGGTGAACCACACGGGCCACAGGTACGTGTACCCTCTAGAGAGTGTCAACATCTCCAACGACCGTCCGAGTATATTTTCTGTTGAAAGTAGTACGCCTACACAATGGTTGACTGTCCTCGACAGGATGTAGACTCTCTGACCTCGAGTCACACCGGTTACCGACTGTATTCTCCATTCGGGTTCTTCTGAAACAATATCCGTCACTGCCACAAGTAAACCCTACATTGACATGTAATTCATAGTTTTTACCTTTATATACTACGCATGGACGTCTCCTCCATGGTATCCGACCACGAATTCAAACACTCGAGACCTTAGGTTGTTGGACTCGAGTTTAAGACCGACTCGATGATTGGTGGACACACTGAACGTTTTGTCAGATTCCGAATTTACGACAAAATGGTTTAAACATTTTGATTCTCTTTGACGGACGGTCCTCTCTTACACAACAGTTGTCGGTGTAAAAACACACTCTTTGGAAGTATCAGGTCGACCACTCCGAGTACTGAGAACGGAGAGGTCCCACCGGTGTCCTTTCCGTGTGGACTGAGGTCCTCGACCTCGCCTCGACCTCACCGGAGAACTCCTCCGTCATAAGCCTCGCAACTGGATGGTAGTGTCTCCCCAGTCCGTCCCAACGTCCTCAATTGACCCCCGTAGGTTTTCCTTCTCCGACCCAATTTAAGTGGTGGGGGGTGGTTTGTGTGTGTGTGTGTAGAGTCGTACACGGGACGACATCGACAGGGTGTTACAGACCCATGTGTCATTGGTGTACTCTGTTCCGATCCCGACTCGTAGGGCGGGAGGGCGGGACGGCGGTGGGGATAGAGGGGTTGGAGCCAGAGAGACGGGGTCGGAGGGTGTTTGTTCCGGGGGTGCGACCGTCCTAGATCCGAGGAGAGGACGAGACCGAAACTCGTCTGAGATGGGTGATCACTACTGTCTCTTTCCCGACCACCTGGAAGTCCGTGTCCGTCGGAGACGACGGGAGCTCAGTCCGTGACTTCATGTGTGTCTGCACCCCTGTGTATGGATCCCTACTGTCCATACGTCCGAGAACCTTCAGTGTCATCACTTGTTAGAACAGTTTGGTTTGTGAGTATTGGTCGTCGTCTTTCAGTCTTGCACGATCTTCCAGGACGACCCCAAACCGGAGACCCGGAGTAGGAAACGGAAACCGTGAAAAAGGAATACGGTAAACGACCACACACGGGTCGACCACGAGAAACAGAGAGTGTACAAGGTTACGACACAGAGTTCGTAGTCCGGTTTGTCACGTACGAAATGCGACCTCCTCGTCCAGCGATTCTCTTGAGAGGGTTCAGCGTTGAGATACGAGAGCCCTAGTCTGTCACGTACTTGACGGGGAACACACGTTGGACGAGTCGTTCGAAGTGAGATCGGGGAAGGGGTGGGGACCAATGTGGACACAAAGGGAAGACCGACTCCCTTAGGGTGACGGGACAGAGAGAGGACCGGGAAAAGAATCCGTCAAGATACACCTAGGTCACGGAGACAGGGAGGTACAATGAATTCTCCGTCATAGTCTGCTCTGTCGGACTCACGAGGAGAGACTCCCAGGACTTAACCCACCCTCTCTCGAGAGACTTCTTCGGAGACCACAGGCGAACATAGAGTTTCTCAGATCGGTGACTCTTTACCAGTTATAAGAGGGAGTCCCCGTGTTTGAATGTGAGGAAGACCCGATAGGTTAGTGGGAGGTTTCGGACTAAATCTCTTCTGACTCGACTTCTGTGACCCTTACACTTTCTTCCCTTATAGATTCCTCCTTCCTCAGTGTTTCAAAGGTTTTACGTCCTGAAAGTCTTTTCCCCAGGAATGTCGTTACTTTAATATGGTGGTCCTGGATCCGAGGACGACTGTTCAACAGTGCATAAACCCTCGTCAGGACTCGGAGACTTCCCTTTGGAGATAAAGTTCTTCTCTCGAATCCATTCTATAGTGGTCTCCGAAATACTCGAGTAAAGGGTTTCCGGAATGGTAGTCGTCGAGTGTGTCGGGATGACCTCCGCAGACCGGAGAAACGTTCACACTACGTTCACGTCGGCCGGACAGACTGGGTCGGTGTCAGACGAAGGATGTCAACCTCACCAACTCTTTCTCAAACTACTTCTGGTGACTGAGTCAAGAAGTCGGAATGGCTTCGTTTTCATCTGAGTCTCTCCTCCCGAAAGTGTATCAGTTCCTTTTTAAGAGGTGGGAGTGGACAGTTACCACCCGAGACATTTGTCTTGTGTCGTTACGGTGATGACGACGGTGGTGACGACGATGATGGCGACAGTACCCTAGTTCACTCTCCGGGACGTAGGATGGAAGGTCATTCCAGTAACGACTTCTGGACTCGAACCCCTTCTTACGTCGTGGTTGTTTTGGTATCCAGTCTCCTATTTTGACTCCGGTGGCGACTATCGCCACGGTGAGTTGGACGGACAAGGAAAGGGACCATCAACCGTCCCTGACATCAAGGTAACGGTAACCGGTGAGAGGGGAACGTCTAAGGTCTCTGATGGGGTAATCATTGGTGACTAAACTGACTGGACAGACGAGGGTGCGGATAGGGGGTGTGGTCTATAGTCAGTACTTTATTCTACGTGTTAAAGTTTGACAGGAAGAAAACGACAACGACGACAAAGAGTGAAGTCTAAGGTTGGGTATGAACCCCAAGGTACATGATTGCTCTGACTTATCTACGATGGTCGTTGGGTCAGGGAGTCAGTATCAAGGTGTCCTTGAAGACCAGAGTGGTATGGAGGACCGTGGAGGGAAGAGAGGAGTTTCGAAAGAAAGATATCTTTACTTAGTGGAAGTGGATCCACCCACCTAAGAGGAGGGAGAAATGTCTGAAGAGAAGTTTAGGTAAAGTACTCGTAGGGTCTGAAACAGTCGGTCGGGTAGTGACGAAGACGTTAGTGAAGGAGATAGGCAGTCGGGTAGACGTCGGATCTGGAGAGTCCCCGGAAACCTGAAACCACATTGACTGTACCTGTGGTGAGACGGAAGGGTTCAAAAGTAAAAGTCCAGGGTAGTCCTAGGACACACTCGAGGGACCGTGAAATGGTCCAGATAGGGTCATACCTCGTCTATACGGGACGTTTCCGGTCGGTAGTGAACGGGTGGATGAAAATACCAGACGTAGGGATGGACTTGAAAGTTGCAAGGGAAACCCCGTCCTTGGTAGTAAATCGACCCCTAGATATGCCCGTCGTCTTCCCCGGTGAGAGGGGTCACAGGGAACAGAAAAGACCGGGTGGATGGTGACTAAGACGTCAGTGGAGTTAGGTTATTGGTCGTGGAGAAGTCTGTACCGTAGGTTCGGACAGAAACTGAGACTTCTTTAACTACACCTATGATATTGGTTAAGGGTCAGATAATGGAAGAACGGAGGAGAACTGTCGAAATTCTCGAGACAGAGAAACCCTTTGGACCGACGGGGGTCAATTAGGAGGGTGATTCGTGGATGACGTAGGGACCTTGGGGTTTCATCGTGTTGGGTCGAAACCCCTCAAACTGTGGGACACAAGGTTGAGACCGTAGGGACACCCGTGGTTCGGTCGGAAACCACCGTGAAGTGGAGTAAAGTGGGAAAGAACGAGACCTCGACGGTGGTCTTACGTGTCATGACTCCTGACGCCGAGTGAAAAACGGTTGTAGGAAACTCTGGGTAAACGTAAATTCCCTAAAAGCCGTGGACACCCATCACCGTCGAAACCCC
The DNA here is from genome assembly GCA_006410555.1 of Capra ibex. Classification (NCBI taxonomy): domain Eukaryota; kingdom Metazoa; phylum Chordata; class Mammalia; order Artiodactyla; family Bovidae; genus Capra; species Capra ibex. The sequence goes on from SJYO01050415.1 coordinate 39,945,171, forward strand.
AGTAACACATACAGGGTCCGGGGTCAAGGTACAGACTTTGTGAGTCGAAACCTCGTTCCGGTTCACCCTGTGGATCTTGGTGTCGATTAAACCCCCTTCTTCCGAATCTGGACTCGTGGTCCGAGGACAGTCGGATGATGTGAGGACAATGTTAACCTCTTCGGTCGTGATGACTCTCGTTTAGACAGAACCCTCTGTGAAAGGAAGGACGGATATTATTCTTACGGATCTCAGTCGGGTCGGTGGACGATGGTGTCCTATTCTGTCGTAGTGACTCTTCCTTGTACACGGTCTTCTGTGAAGACAGGAAGGTACACAAGTCTAACGGACCCTGGGTGGGTTGGTCCCATGTAGACAACGTCTATTCCTATACCTTGGTATTGACACGACCTCTGTGAAGAAAAACACGGATATCAGATATCGGTAACTTTCCCACTCGTGGAGTGGATACGAATCTCCAGTAATACAGGGATGGATGTCACTCTAGAGGACCAAGGGTGGACCTGTCTCGTGTACAAAACGTTGTCCTTCCCGGTTGTGGTAGGGTCGCAAATCGTAGAAGAGAAAAACGTAGACTAGACTTATGAACCCGGGTGGGTCAGTCTCGTTTAGACAATGAGGTCCTCTTCGGACGTGGTGACTCTTCTTTGTGTACGGTCTTCTGTGACGACAAGGACGACAAGGACGGAAGGTGGTCAGTGGAGCACACGGGTAGACCTGTGTCGTGTAGAAAACGACAGACTACCCGGTCGTAGTATAGACACTAACCTTCCCGACGACAGTTCTCATGAACCCCGTGTATCAAGTCTCGTGTTCAATATACTACCCTCTTCCGTCGTGGTCTGGACACGAAGACCTATAAATACAAGGGCGGTGGTAAGTCTGACCGACCGACGAACACCAGTCTGGTGTCAGATTACCCTGTTGTGGTATGTGAAAATCCTTCGATGAAGATAAGAATGGAAGTGAGTCTTATGGACCCGGGGTGGGTCTTGTGAGGGAGACTACACCTCCGTACTTATGGTGATTCCTTTGTGTTTGCAGTCATGGAAACGACCATAGAAAGTCTCGTTTACATCGAGACTTTACCGGTGTCGTTCGTCGTTAGAGTGGAGTCCCGTGAATATAGTGGGTGGGTACAAAGAAACCTCTATCTTCATAACCTAGTGGTTGGGTGAGTAAAAGAAGACGACTTTCTTTGTCACAGAGTCGTTGGTCTTCGTTTACGATAGATCTTTACCACCCACTACCATCAATGGTACTTACCTGAAACGAGAAGACCCTTCTCCGAGTCGGGGAAGATCAATACAGTTTGTTTGAATTGACGGGAGACAGGAGGATCTCATTCGACCTCCGGGTTATGGAGTCTCATACACGAATACATACACGTTTTCCCACACCAAAACCTACTCTGACCAGTCTTCAGTTGTGTGACCGGAACGCTTCAAGGTGACATCTCTCTTCTTTCTCTAGTCATTCATAGTTGGTACAGTAAGTATGGACCAAAGTTAACAATCGGACCGGTCAAGTTCGATGTCCGATCAAAAGGAGACCAGAACCTACCTGTCATAGGGGAACGTCGAATTTCGACGGGGGTGCAAACGGAATGGGTAAACGGAGTTATACGGGAAAAGAAAGAATCTGATATATACACACACATATATATATATGCATATATATATATATAATATTAGAAGGACTGGATTCCTAGCTTGGGTGCAGAGGACACCAGGACGTAACGTCCATCTAAGAAATGGTAGCTCGGTGGTTCTTCGGATATATATATATTTCGGTCAGTATATATAAAAATTTTCAAATATATTTTGGTCAGTATAATATAGATAGATATATATATAATATATAGATATACATATATATATAGATATACATATATATATATATATATATATATATATATATATACTGACGAAAATATATTTGTGTGTCCCTAATTTGGGTCCAAAGGGGGTAACGTCCACCTAAGAAATGGTCGACTCGGTGTTCCCTTCGGGTTCTTATGATCTCACCCATCGGACATGGAAGAGGTCACTTAGAAGGGTTGGGTCCTTAGTTTGGTCCCAGAGGACGTAACGTCCGTCTAAGAAATGGTTGACTCGATAGTCCCTTCGGGGATATTTGTGTGTGTGTGTGTGTGTGTGTGTGTGTGTGTGTGTGTGTGTATTTATATACCACACCGATATGACGTAGGATAAACGACTTGATGTCTTGAGACTTTTCAGTTTAGTCCGAGTTGTGTAGTGGTCAGTTCCCTTAAAAAGGAGGTGTCAACCCATTTTCTCGTTTCTATATGCTCGTTTCCAAGTTAATTATTCTTGTTCTGATATTATAATTCAAATATATACTTTATATATATTTATTTATATAGATATATGATTTTTATTCTACACGACATCGGTATACGATGTTGACGTGTACGACTTAGACTTTAGAGGTATAAAATAACTTTTAAAATTTTTCAAACCGACGAGACGTACCGTACATCTCAGAATCAAGGGTCTGGTCCCTAGGTCGGACGCAGGGGATGTGACCATCACGGTTCAGAATTGGTGACCTGATGGTCCCTTCAGGGACTTTATATTTATAAGATTTACGTTCCCTACCGTTGGGTACTCCTTGACTTCGAGTCTCTTCTCTCTCTCACCACTCGGAGAGAACGGAGAAAGGAGACACCAGGAGAGGGTAGGGAGACTAAAGTGACTTCGCACTTTAGTGTGACTTCGTACTTTAGTGTGACTTCGCATAAAGTCCCTTTGTGTGAATTGTTAAGACCGGAAAATTTCTATTAGTTTACAGAGTCGACACACAAAGAGAAAGTAAATCTGAATCCGTTAAGTAGGGGTGTGTAAGTATTGAGATGGTCTCTCCTACCTACACCGTAGATCCGAGAGCGTCGGCGAGACATTCGTAACGTCAAAATCTAAATCCTATAGTGTATAATATGACCTTTACAAAGGTACGAGGTTCTTTTCAAGGAAGAAAGTTCCTTTATTGACCTTTTCTGGTTAAACCTTTTTATTAACCAAAGACCGTAATGAGATTTCCGGATTTTATCGTTCAGGGTTATCATTATTAAAGTGTCCCTTCGGACTGCACGACGTCAGGTACCCCAGTGTTTCTCAGCCTGTACTGACTCGTTGACTTGTTACTGTGGGTCTAGACCGACTGATATGTTAGGACGACAGAGGTGATCTGAATAAAGAACTTTATAAAGAACAGATTCTGTTAGATAGATAATATTCTCGATAGATTTCGACCCTCTTTTTCTTTTTGTGGTTGTAAAAGGAGTCGACGATATACAAAACAATTTGTAAATAGGTCACTACTAAGATATGATTTGTAAGACGATCCCGACTTACTATGTCTCAAATTTCTGTAGAGAACGGGGCTTCCTTAAATGTTATGTCTTCCTTTCTGTTTCTGATATACAATTTCGACTTCCTGAATAATCCCTACACCCTCGTCTATTCCTGTCTATTTCTCGTCTATTTTGAATCTTAATTGTTCGTCAAGAAGTCTTTGAGGAAGGTTTTTACTTCTGTTCCTTTAAGACAGCACCAACCCACAAACCCTAAGACGTGAAAATGACGACTACCGGGTCCAAACTAGATGCCAACCCCTTGATTCTAGGATGTTCGGTAAACCACGTCGTCTTATTTTATTGGACCTACCGGTCTGATACCTTATAATTTTTTTTCTTCTTCTTCTTCTGGTTCTCTGAAGTTCAAGGTGTAACTTCCTCGAACCCCCAACGGTGAGACGGGATCGTTCCTTTCCCGATTTGTCTGACTTGTTAGTTGTCGAGAAAAAGTTAGACCCTGTCTTCACTCGTGTGTCCCGTTTGGCAATGGGGATTCCGACCTCTCTGTCCACCTAGGCTCCTCAGTGTCGAATGGTCTTGTTTCTAAACCCTCGTCTTTGGTGACACCCTTGGTCGCGGTCTCTTCCCTTCGGGCTTAATAGTGACTGTTCGAAGACCTTCGAGCTACACCTGTTCAGACTTTTCAATTGTTAAGATACCTCTGGGTAAGTCTTCGTCCGGAGGGGTCTCTGTATGGTCTTTACTTTCTCCTTTGTAACAATTCTAATGTACCAGTGATTTTCCTATTATTTGCTTATGGTATTTGTTTAGATACGGGTGTTTAAACTATTCGATCTACTTTACCTGGTTAATAAGTTCTCTGTGTCACACGGTTTGAAGTGTGTTCTTCTTTGTCTGGTAAACTTATTCGGATTTAGAGAAGTCCTTTACTTAAGTTATCAATCAATGAAAGGTTTTGTGTCTCGGACTTCGGGTTTACCCGAGTGAACCTTAAGATGGTCTGTAAATTCCTTCTTTAATACAGTTAAGAGATGTTAGATAAAATCTCTAACATTTTCGTCTCTTCGTCTCTTTTTTGAAGGAGTTGGGTGAGAGACTACGGTCGTAGGGATTGTGGTTTTAGTCTGTGGATACTGTTCTTTTAAAGTCTTGTTACAGAGTACTTGTATCTGGATTTTTAGGAGTTGTTTGATATTCGTTTGGTGTAAGTTGTTACATATGTTTCATGACCTGCAGGGTCCACCACGATCACGTCTTCGTGGACTGTTACGTCTTCTGTACTCTACGTCCAAGCTAAGGACCTAGCCCTTTTAGGGAACCTTCTGGTGTACCGTTGGGTGGGGTCATGGGAAAGAACCTCTCAGGGTACCTGTCTCCTCGGACCTCCCGATGTGAGGTTCGACAGCGTTTCTCGACCTGTGCTGACTTCGCTGAATTGTACGTATATTTCATAATGTGTAGTACTGGTTCACCCTAAATCGGGTCAGTGCCTTCCGACCAAGTTGTAAATTTCCTCACTGTAGTCGTAGTACTATCACTCTCGACAAGAAAAAAAGAGAGGAGACACTAAATGTTGAGTAGTCTAGAGATTTTGACTCCCCCCTTTTTACGAAGACGGGTCGTATGGTCCTGTAGACTCGCTAGGTAGGTAGACACGTGGGTTTTCACCCATCTGACCTGGTACCTCGTCCACTGTCTCGTTTCTTCCACCGTCGTCTCGTCGGTGTCGTCTCCAACACTGTCCTCTCTACCGTTGTTGGTCAGGTCGTCGTTCTACTTTTAGTTCATTATGTTAGGTAGTGTAGTTGTCCGATTTTTTCTTTTTAGTTTACTAGTCTAGGTATCTACGTCTTCTTCGTGACCTGTTTGAGACTGTGGGTAAACTTTAGTCTTGAGAGTCGTTTGAACCCTAAAGGAGCACCGAGTCTGCCATTTCTTGGACGGACGTTATATCCTCTGGGTTCAAGCTAGGGATCCAGACCTTCTAGGGGACCTCTTCCTTTACCGCTTACGACATTTGCTGACTCCCGTCCTCCTCTTCCCCCGTTGTCACCTACTCTACCAACCTATCTTAGAAACTGAGTCACCTGTATTTAAACTCGTTTGAGACCCTCTATCACTTTCTGTCCCTTCAAACCACACGACGTCAGGTACCCCAGTGTTTCTCAGTCTGAACTAAATCGTTAACTTGTTGTCGTTTTGAAAAGAGAGTCGTTACAAACATCATTTCCAGTCGATTAATGTTGGATTTTCTTCTTATATACTCTAGTATACAAACGTGCACAAGTACGAGTCACCGCAGGTTGAGACGTTGGTGTACCTGACGTTGTACGGTCCGGAGGGACAGGTAGTGGTTGAGGACCTCAAATGAGTTTGAGCACAGGTAACTCAGTCACTACGGTAGGGTGGTAGAGTAAGAGACGGTAGGGGAAGAGGAGGGCGGAAGTTAGAAAGGGTCGTAGTCCCAAAAGAGTTTACTCAGTCGAGAAGAGTAGTCCACCGGTTTTATAACCTCTAAGTCGAAGTCGTAGTCATAAAGGTTACTTATAAGTCCCAACTAAAGGAAATCCTAACTGACCAAACTAGAGGACCGACAGGTTCCCTGAGAGTTCTTAGAAAGAGTCGTGGTGTTAAGTTTTCGTAGTTAAGAAGTCACGATTTGGAAGAAATACCATGTTGAGAGTGTAGACATGTACTGATGGTATCGAAACTGATGTGTCTACAAACAACCGTTTTACTACAGAGACGAAAAATTATACGATAGATCCAAACAGTTTCGAAAAGAAGTTTCCTCGTAGAACATTAAAGTACGTCAGTAGTAGACGTCACTAAAACCTCGGGGGGTTTTATTTCAGAGAGGACAAAGATAAAAATGGGGTAGATAAACAGTACTTCACTACTCTGGTCTACGGTACTAGAACCAAAAAACTTACAACTCAAAATTCGGTCGAAAAAGTGAGAGGAGAAAGTGAAAGTAGTTCTCCGAGAAATCAAGAAAAAACGAAAGAAGGTAATCTCACCACAGTAGACGTATAGACTCCAATAACTATAAAGAGGACCCTTAGAACTAAGGTCGAACTCGAAGTAGGTCGGGTCGTAAAACGTACTACAAGAGACGTACATTCAATTTATTCGTCCCACTGTTGTATGTCGGAACTACATGAGGAAAGGGTTAAAACTTGGTCAGGTAACAAGGTACAGACCAAAGTTGACAACGAAGAACTGGACGTATGTCCAAACAGTCCTCTGTCCATTCCACCAGTCCGTAAGAGTAGAGATTCTTAAAAGGTCAAACAACACTAGGTGTGTTAGTTTCCAAAATCGTATCAGTTACTTCGTCCTTATCTACAAAAGGACTTTAGGGGAACGAAAAAGATACTGGGTAACCTACAACCATTAAACTAGAGACCAAGGAAACGGAAAAGATTTAGGTCGAACCAGTAAACCTTGAAGAACCAAGTGTATGTAATTTCGGATCGAACTTCCTAAAACTCGTAATGGAACGATAGTACATTTTACTCGCGTTTACACGTCGTCAAACTTGTAAGAAACCGTAACGGAAAGAAACTTTAACCTTACTTTTGACTGGAAAAGGTCATGACTCCGGTGACGACTTAAAAGGTTTAAACGACCGTATAACTCACGTCGTGAAAGTGTCGTAGTAGAAAATCCTAAACTTTATCGAGTCGACCTTAAAGTAATGGAGGTGACCAAACAATCATCAATCGTTACGAATTTCGAGTAAACTGAAGTGTAAAGTTCTGCAGACCGAGATCCACTCTGTAGTATGATAGTACCAATAGACCCAGTACTTCTATAAAAAACATATCAAGAAGACATATAAGAACTGTGAAGAATTAGAGAAGACGAAGACAATCCAAGAACGCCAAAGACAGGAAATAGTACGGGTATAAACGTATTTTAGAAGGAAACTATAGTGGTTAAAAGGATTTATCCAGAGATCACAAGAGTGCGATGACAAAAGGAGGTAAAGAAACGTAACAAACGAATTCTTCCGAAAGAATAGAAAGGACCGATAAGAGACCTTGAGACGTAATCAACCCATATAAAAGGGGGAAAAGGAAACGGAAAACGAAGAGAACAAAAGAGTCGACAGACATTTCGGAGGAGTCTGTTGGTAAAACGGAACGACGTAAAGAAAAAGAAACCCTACTAAAACCAGTGACGGAGAACATGTTACAACACTTGAAGACAGGCCTCAAAAAGTCCGTGAGACAGATGGTCTAGATTAGGGGACTTAGATAAACAGTGGAGGTGACATATTTCCCTAAACTAAATCCAGTATGGACTTACCGGATCACCAAAAGGGATCACAGGAGTTAAATTCGGACTTAAAACGTTATTCATGGTATTTCTGATTAAAAAAATTAACATTCACTACGACGGTACTACTCCACGGTGTCGGGTCCACCAATTTAATTCCTCGAGATCTTAGTCTACCTGACCCAAGTATAAGAGCCGACGACGATAGTAGATATGGTGGATCTTTTATTCATATTCCGAATATACGACAAAATGGTTTAAACTTCCTTCCTTTTCTCTTGTACCAATGGTCCTTTTCTACGACACCTTTCGTCGCAGGGTCCAAAGTGGAGTCTTTCGAAGTCACGGGTCTACCACTACGACGACCGAGTATGGAAAGGGCCCGTGGTCCCGTGCCTCTCCTCGACCTATACTGGTCCCTCCTCCATCACAGTCCTCGAGACTTGATGACATACTCCTCCTCTCCTTCCTTTTTGTACAGAAAATATCGTCGCCAGACTTTCCTTCCGTGACTCCACAGAATACGGGGACGACGAGACCAGAGAGGAGGGGTGGAGTCGGGGGATGGGAGACGCCGGAGGTCCCGATGGACTCACCTGCGGTCAACGGGGTCTTCGAATTGTCGAGAGCGGGAGGACGATGGTCCCCGATGGACACGACCCTCCTAGTCTCACCGAGGTCGGAGGTGGAGACCTCTGTCCCTGCTTCCCCTTTCCGACCCCCGAATGTCTACGACCGACGGTTCACTCGAAGACGACAGGACAGGTCAGTCAGAGGTGTGGAGTTCCCTGGGCAAACCATCGTTTACGGACATTGGACCAGTCCTTTCCGGGCTTCAAGTCTCTCAAGTCGTCCCCAACCCGGTAACCTGGAGGGGAAACGGAAAACGACAGTATAGGAGCGCGGGAACGTGTGTGTGTGAAAGAGTCAACGGTCAAAAAGGGCAAGGATCTCTAGAGCAGTTCTTTTAATCTCTATGGTTCCCTTGTAAAGTACGTTTCTACCCGAACTATTTCCTGTCTTTACTATACCTGGATTGTCTTCGTGTTCTATAATTCTCCTCCACCGTTCTTATGTGTCTTCTTGACATGTTTTTTTGAAGTACTGGTTCTATTAGTGCTACCATCTCGGTCTGTAGGACCTTACACTTCAGTTCACCCGGAATCTTTCGTAGTGATGCTTGTTTCGATCACCTCCACTACCTTAAGGTCATCTCGATAAAGTTTAGGACTTTCTACTACCACACCTTCATGTCGTGAGTTATACGGTCGTTTATACCTTTTGAGTCGTCACCGGTGTCCTGACCTTTTCCAGTCAAAAGTAAGGTTAGGGTTTCTTTCCGTTACGGTTTCTTACGAGTTTGATGGCGTGTTTACGTGAGTAGAGTGTGCGATCATTTCATGACGAGTTTTAAGAGGTTCGGTCCGAAGTCGTTATGCACTTGGTACTTGAAGGTCTACAAGTTCGACCAAAATCTTTTCCGTCTCCTTGGTCTATAGTTAACGGTTGTAGACGACCTAGTAACTTTTTCGTTCTCTCAAGGTCTTTTTGTAGATAAAGACGAAATAACTGTTACGGTTTCGGAAACTGACACACCTAGTGTTATTTGACACCTTTTAAGACTTTTTCTATACTTATGGTCTGGTGGACTGGACGGAGAACTCTTTGGATATACGTCCAGTCCTTCGTTATCAATCTTGACCTGTACCTTGTTGTCTGACCAAGGTTTATCCTTTTCCTCATTCAGTTTCGACATATAACAGTGGGATGAATAAATTGAATATACGTCTCATGTAGTACTCTTTACGACCCGACCTTCTTCGTGTTCGACCTTAGTTCTAACGGTCCTCTTTATAGTTATTGGACTCTATACGTCTACTGTGGTGGGAATACCGTCTTTCACTTCTCCTCGATTTTTCGGAGAACTACTTTAACTTTCTCCTCTCACTTTTTCAACCGAATTTCGAGTTGTAAGTCATTTGATTCTAGTACCGTGATCAGGGTAGTGAAGTACCCTTTATCCACCCCTTTGTCACCTTTGTCACAGTCTGAAATAAAAAGACCCGAGGTTTTAGTGACGTCTATCACTAACGTCGGTACTTTAATTTTGCGAATAAAGAACCTTCTTTTCAATACTGGTTGTATCTTGGTTGGACGAAAACAGATAAGTTTTCGTCTCTGTAATGAAACCATTGTTTCCAGGTAGATCAGTTCCGATACCAAAAGGGTCAAGTACATGCCTCCTGACACTCACCTGACACTTCTTTCGACTCACGGCTTCTTAACTACGAAAACTTGACACCACAACCTCTTCTGAGAACTCTCAGGGAACCTGACGTTCCTCTAGGTTGGTCAGGTAAGACTTCCTCTAGTCGGGACCGACAAGAAACCTTCCTTACTACGATTTCGACTTTGCGGTCATGAAACCGGTACATTATGTTCTCAACTGAGTAACCTTTTCTGAGACTACGACCCTCCCTAACCCCCGTCCTCCTCTTGCCCTGCTGTCTCCTACTCTACCGACCTACCGTAGTGACTGAGCTACCTGCACTCAAACTCACTTGAGGCCTCTACCACTACCTGTCCCTCCGGACCACACGACGTTAAGTACCCCAACGTTTCTCAGCCTGTGCTGACTCACTGACTTGACTTGACTTGACTCTCCTTTTCAGTCTGAGACGAACGAAGTATAAGACTTATAGGACTACATTAAATCTTTATAGTTATGATTTTAGACTTACTAAGGTCTACGGATTTTATACTAAGAATTACGCAAGGGTTCTTACGTACCTGAGTAAGTGAACATCTCCCCATTACGTGTAGGTAAATTTAAGTCGTACCGTGGAATTTCTATTAAATTAAAAATTCAAACATTAAAGAACGGGGTATTCGTCTTGAGGAAGGTTTCGTAACTGGAATAAAAGATAAAAGAATAGATATTAAAGGACGTATCATTCTCGATGCCTCTGTAAAAACCTGTCGACTAACTGTTTGCTCCGGTACACGTGAAGAAAACTGTCCCGTTGTCGTCTTTGGTATGGACTTCGTTAATACCGTTAGTTTCGTCAATAAGGGTGTTGGTCTCCACGTTACTTAGAGAATCCGACTCTTTAATTCGGTAATTTAAGTATATTTTGAAAGTTACGTATTAGTAATTTGGTAACAGGGAGATTAAAATGTCTTTGGTAGTTTATACCATCAACGAAATGTTAGTAGTGTCGCAATATTAATAATATTAGTAAAGGTAGTTGTGTTAAACTATATTTTATTAAGTGTGTATATTGTAACATTTGTCAAAGAGGAAGTCTTTGAAGGATTAGTGAGACTAAAGGTCGGTTGTTTATCCGTATCCCTCTTACATACGTCCGGGCATGTTATATAGAAACAAGTAAATTTCCAGATACATTTTAGTGTCCACGGTATCGGCGGTTACGAAAGGTATTGAGTCCGACGTACCCTGGGCAAGGCAGCTTCGAGTGATTTCCTCCTTGGGCAGGTAATTGTACGGTGGATCACTAGTGATTTCCGTATCCCTCTTTACTTAATAAGGTACACCTGGATATTCAGGGTAGTAAATAAGTTTTCTATCCCCGTGGGGGTAAGTCAGTCTTTTACGGACCACCGTTGTTACCCTTATCTATTGGAATACCGTATGTTCGTAAGAAAAGTTGCTCCTTTCGGTCTTCAAGACGAATACAAAATGGTCCGGACGTCAGGAACAAGTAGTCTCAGGTCTCCCCCGTCACGTGTCGAACCTTTCAGGAAAAAGCTGCTCGAAAACTAGAGGGGTAGAAGGGAGCCAGGGCCTGAGGTCCTGAGGCCCCTAGAGTCACTGGAGTCCCCAGAAACACTAGAACCTCTAGAGTACCCTGACCTGTACAGCTTAGTCAGACAGTCCTTAGGTCTGTCCTCTTCACCTTAAGACACCTTTTTGTGTTCGTATGGGAGAGGGCGTTCAATTGCCGTGTAGAACCGGGAAAGGTGAGAGGCCATTCCTCCAGAAAGGTGAATTGGTCCCCGGCTAAGTATCGGGGAAGTCCTCAGTTCACAGAGTAATAACGTCAGACGGCGACACACAGGTGTAAATTTACTAATTAATGTTTGTTTCGTACCACATTTTGTACTACACCTCTCCTTATGCATTTAAGAGGGACAAAATTAAATCGATAGACTAAAAAATTTCAGACCACACGGGAAAGGTGATACCGAACCGGAACCCCTAATATTCCATAAGGACAACTTACATGATACCTTTTAACAACTGTTTAGAGAATTTTCGTCGTCTTCATATTCGACCCCGTAATAGACAAAAATAGACAAGTCCCTCAGGATAAACCCTTTTCGTGACTTTGTTCACAACTTAATGTAGAAAACGACGAAGTGAACTAGATCATCTCCGATATCATTGTACTCTTTTCCATAGGTGTATTGTACATGTTTCCTGTCAAAAGGTTTCCGGCCCTATACTCAATGCAGGTAAATGGTCTCTCGTAATCCGGATTCCGGAACCCCTAAATGAGGATTACCACCTCTACCTAATTTATCACCCGTTAAACCTGTATTGAATTGATAAACAGGTCGACAAAGGGATCCCTACACTTTAAGTATGGAATTGGGTCGACGTAAAACTACCACTTAAAACACTCTTAAAAACCGGAACAGTTCGAAAAGTACATTCAAATTTCGTTAATGAAATCAATTACGTAGACGGTTTCGTAAAGGAAGTACGTTTCCCGACCCGTTCGGCCTTACCCGAGATTATACAGGGTGTTTTATAAAGAATTGAGACACAAATTAGAGAAAGACATTTAGTCTATTGTTCCTCTTCTACCATCAAAATAAAAGGTCTTATAATCGTTAGAGTTATACTCCTTTGTTGGGATGTTATATAGCCCTCAGTCAGTTTTCTAACTTCCACACCAGAGAATTTACAACTTTTCGGGTTTATTGAAAAACATTGAGTCGGGAGACCCGTCTACAGAGAAGTCAATGGACTTGTACTCTAAAAGATAATTACCAAAGGAAATGGTAATCTCCTTGGTAGACACTTTTGATTTTAAGGGGGAAGGTTTCCAACTTATGTTTTAAAGAAGTCTTTTTAGTGACCTACACAAAAGTTTTTTACATTTTTCCCCCGAACTCCCGTTTACTTTATTTTAAACTGGGGACTTTAGATAGTCCCGTTGAACAGTTAGTAGTGACAAAACTTTTTCTTTAACGTCAACTAGGAATAACTTACCTTAGTGATATGAACGATGAAGAAAAGGTTTTTCAAGGTATGAAGAAAAGGTTTTTCAAGGTTTGAAGAAAAAGATGGAAAGTATTAATTAACACGGTGGTTCGACCCTATTCTGTTTTGATAAACCCCCCGCCCCCCCCCCCATGGACCATCTACCTCGGTAAGGTTACCCGGAAGAACGGTCTTCGTAGGACACCCACATACAAGACACCACTCTTATTAATTTAGGGTAGGAGACCATTATAATTGGGATTAATTGACTAGTAAATTTCGGAGTAGACGAAATTGTTTTCGGCTGAGACGGAGTGATCAGTTAAGAGAGAATCTTGACCCTAATACTGGCGGGGAATTCGTTAATTTGTTTCCGAAATTTAGACGTCATCGGTCAGAACTTACACCCGCATGGTTAGTTATGGAGGATTATTAAAAACCTTTAGTAAGTTTCAATCATTTGCTAGAGAGACGTCGACGTTTCCCCGTACTGAGTGCCACACCCATAAATTATGGGAGGGATTTATTCTTTTTCCTCCTAAATGAACATAGAATAGACCTCTTTAATTCTGCGAATGAGGAACCTTCCTTTCAATACTGGTTGGATCTATCGTATAAGTTTTCGTCTCTGTAATGAAACGGTTGATTCCAGGCAGATCAGTTCCGATACCAAAAAGGACACCAGTACATACCTACACTCAACCTGACACTTCTTCCGTCTCGCGGCTTCTTAACTACGAAAACTTGACACCACAACCTATTCTGAGAACTCTCAGGGAACCTGACGTTCCTCTAGGTTGGTCAGGTAAGACTTCCTCTAGTCGGGACCCTAAAGAAATCTTCCTTACTACGATTTCGGCTTTGAGGTCATGAAACCGGTGAAGTACACTTTTCAACTGAGTAACCTTTACTCTCTACGACCCTCTCTAACCCCCGTCTTCTTCCCCTGCTGTCTCCTATTCTACCGACCTACCGTAGTGACTGAGCTACCTACACTCAGACTCACTTGAGACCCTCAACCACTACCTGTTCCTCCGGACCGCACGACACTAAGTGCCCCAGTGTTTCTCAGCCTGTGCTGACTCACTGACTTAACTTGACTTGATAGACCTCGATAGAAGTTTGAGGTCAAAAGGTTCCGGAGTTAAATCTATTCTAAACAACGATGTTCCGAGACAGAAATACTCGACGGTTTTATAGTAGGTATATTACATAGTTTATATCTAGGAATATGAAAGAAGATTGTAAAACGTGTCGAACCAGATGTTTAAAGACTGTGTTCCACCCCGATAAAAAGTAAGGGACTCCGTTTTGGAAGGTAACTTTGGAAGATATCCCGACAAATTTTAATCGACTTCCCTCTGACTTCCGTTTGGCGAATGTTAGAACTAGTCGGTCCCCTTACCATTTCTTTGTTAGGACATCTTGATAATGTAATATGACTTTCCGTATCGGTGACCCCTTCCCTCCGGGCCGACCTCCCGTGGGTACAGAAGGTATCAATGCAAATATCGAGAGTTTAGAACATTGTTAAGAGGTAAAAGAACTAAAGAAGAATTGTTTTTATCCTCATAAGGTCCCCGATAATCTTCCGAGACATACCGGTCGACGGTCAACAAGGTGTTGATTTAGGAGTCGACGGACATCGAAAAATCGACAATTCCCGGTAACAAGGTGGGTATGGTCTAGTAGTCTAAAGGTCCATTATCCCAGCCGTCGTTCTCGTTGTCGGAGCTTCTATTTAAACTTATAGGATCTGGAAGACATAAAAACAATCCTTAGTAGAGATTACCTCTTTGTTAAAAGACGACTAGAAGTGGTTCGGGGAATAGTCCTAATATGGAGTAAACGTCGTAAACTGATCATTGGAAAAATAGACCCGATATATTTTCGTCAGGGTAGACTCCATTATATAGAGAGGGGGTATTTCTTTTTCCATCACTTCCTTAGTGTATATCTGTTTTCCACGGAACACGGGGGAAGAGTATACTGGTCCAATTTTAAACGCTCGAGAATCGTTGACTCTCGTGACTGGGATAAGGATGATCCGGCCGTGACCAGTTCACACAGCCGGTCCTGCTCCCGGTTAGAAAAGGTCGTTACGTTCTCTACAGACGAGGTCTTAGATTGTCGGGACTGTAAAATAAGGGAACTTAATTTTCTAGAAAGTTTCCGGAACTTCGACATTAAAGGACGTGGGTTTTCCGACCTAGTAATCTAGGTTTAGGAGACCCCGGGGATCGAACTCTTCAGTTCAAAAGAGGATAGACTATTATTCCATTTTCGTTTTCGACACAATGAGAAACTGGAAATAATTAAACGTGTCAAAACCATCCGCCACTCTAGTTTTGAAATTAAAGGGGTTATATTAGTCTTAGACGATGTGGTCTGTGGTGGCTTTAAGGAACTTTTGTTTCGCTCGATATGGGGTCGTGTTCAGGATGTTACGGGAGTCCATAACCTTAGTCTCATTACCCGTGTTCCCCAATTATAACAACGGTTCAGGGGAATAGCCAGGCGAAGAAAGGATCGGACCCACTCCGGGGGGACTCCCCCAAAAACGTGCGTAGACGAAATTTTCGAGGAAACAAGTTTTTTACAAAATAGAAGGAGTCGGAATCCGTTGCGAAACCCTCCGAAAGCTCCGTTTCACCCCTTGAGGACCCGGACCCTCCGCATTTGCCTCTAACGGAATTTAGTCTTTCATCACCTATTCAAAAATTTCCAAACACGTCTCACCTTCTCCCGAGCGGTCCCGTGGACCGGTGTCGCAGGACATTCGGGAGAGGAAGGAGTCGGACATTCGGGAGAGGAAGGAGTCCTCCATCTCGTGTCAGAGGGAGGAAAATAAGTAGTTACCGTCTTTTATACTAGACGCGTCTTCCACCTCTGGGTGGTGGTTGGTGATATCGGAGGGGGTGTCCGACAGATTGTCGGAGTACTGCTCCCAGGTTCTGTAAAGATTAGTATAAGGTGCCTCGTTTTTGTATATGTCCTTGGGAAAGACCGGGTACGTTTCATATTTACATCTTTAAATCTGTCAGAAGGACACGAAAGAAATTACGGAGAGAGATACCCGATCGTACACTTCATTATAAAGTTATTTGTAAACAGATAAGAATCTACATCTCTTTGGGTAAGAGGATCTCTTATAAGAATAAGTAAGACATGGGAGGAGTGGGACGGATTTGACGTCTCCCCACGGCCGGTGGGTGTCCATGTTAGGATTGACGGGGCGTAATGTTAGAGTTTAATGAATGGAAAATCACAGGGAGAAGCCCGAGGCCTCAGGTCGAGATCGTCGGTCTTTAAGTTGGACTTCCCCACTCGTCACAACCGCTCTTTGACTCCGTCGGAGAGTCAAAAGAACCTGACGGACAAATAAAGTTCGAATACTAAGAGAAAATATGAAAATGTTTTCGTAATCCAGTCCCACAACTATAAAAATCAAGAGTAACTGGGTCTAAATAAAAAGAGGTTTTTAGTAACAACGGGGAGTTTTCCTCAAGGAAGGAGTCGCTAAGAGAATAGATGAAAAAGAGTACACAGGAACACTTATGTGACATTGAGTACGATTACAGATCCGACGTATGGTGTAAGGAGCCAAATAAAGAATAGAAAGATTCAGGACAAACGGGGATCATAGGATTCGAGTGATAAAGAAACTTTCCCGAAGATCGATATTTATAGAGATTTCAGGGATTAAAGATATTCGATACCATTTTATACGATTGCAATGTAGCTAGGAATTTAGAAATCGAAGATAAAAATAATAAGGATTCGGGATTTAAGTCGTTTGAGGAAACGGTATTTGTGAAAGGAGTGTTTACCCGAAGTCTATCGTTAGGGAGGGTACCGGAGTTCGACACCGGAGACACGAGTGGGACCTTGTCAGAAAACATTTTCAGGAACTTGTTTACAGTCACCAATTGAAATACTTAATAAGAAACTCGTGTCGACGTCTTCCGAAATATGGAAGAGTACGAGGAGAGTTTTTGTTATTTGTGGAATTATAAGAGAAATCAGTTGAGTCGGCTCTTTTCCTTTTTTGTTCAGTCTTAGTGTTTCGGATTGAGGAAGTAAGGTCCAGGCACGGATGTCTTTTTTCCCTCCCCAAATCCCGGTACGGAGGTAAAACAGTATTACGGATCACGCCGAGGGCTGTGAGAGGGTGAGTAAAATCTTTTAAATTCTAAACTGAGAATTTGAACTGAGATGAGGGAGAGAGGAGTACACAACTGTGGTTTTTACCAACCGATCCAGCGTTTACGGAGGAGGGACCGAATGTTCTATATGGAAGAGAATCAGGGGTAAAGAGACGGTTGTGTTGTGACCAAAACTGTACTTATTACGTCTGTCGGACGTTATTAGGTGTTTTGGAAATCGACTAAAGGAGATGGTCACCGGAATCAGTATCCTGTCTCCAAACCTCCAGGACTCTTAAAGACATTCAGGACTTAGGACGTAACAATGTAAATTCCCCTGTAAACACCTACATGAAAATATTGTCTATGTAAGGGAGATTAGACGGTTAACCTGGGTCATTCAGAATGTCATCCACTGAATATGACCTAAAATCTGTAGTTTCCGTATACTGAGGAACCGTCTACGGTCCATCTGTTGCAGATGATCTGTCACGATTCCTTATCCTCCGTAGGAACCCCTTTTCCCCCGGATTTAGTCCGACAAAGGTCTACGTGACCGTTAACGAGTTGGAGGGGAAGGAGTTCCATTAGAGACTAGATTTTTTTAAGTACGGGAAGTCCAGTGTTGTAATCCGGGTGGTTCGGGATGTTAGAAGGGATCCTCTGGAGTCCATTGTTGTGTTTACTCCGGTTGAGACCTGACTCTTGACATGAGACAGTAGGGTGAGAAGTGACTCCGTTATTTAAACCTCTGAACAAGCCAAACCTTCTGGAAGTAAGACAAGAGTTGGGTGAGGTGTGTCAATAGTCTTATGTCCTCTAATTTCCACTAAAATAGTTATTCCGGGGATAGTGGGTTTGGTCTCGTTACATTTCAGTTCCTACCTATTACATCTTTGACCTACTTAGGTAGTACTCGTAGTATATTCTAGTTGTTACAGAAACCTTTTCCCTTTGGAGACATTCGACGGTTATCCTGGGTCTAGTCCAGAAGTACCGTTTCTACCCAGTATTAGTGTCGATTTCGTCAGTGTCGCCTTCCCTTTTGTAGAAGGATACCGGAGTCCGATGAGTGTTAAGGGAGAACTTTCTCCTTTGTCTCCAGACAGAAGGGACTCTTGTCCTTCACCGACCGTGTGTGAGACCTCTGGACGGTCACCCATCTCGACTCTACTGAAAATGGTGTCTGTGATCGTCACTGTTTTTGAGATTGTTTTAAACCCTAGTCTTTTACATCGGAAAGAGGTCTTTCGAAGGTTAAATAAATCGTAGGTAACCCTTAGAGAGGTCACATCTATAAACCTACTTGTTCCAAATTGAAGACCGACTGTCGAGGAAGTATATCTGGTGAGAGTCTCAAGTAGAGATCCTCCACGACAACACGACTTCTTCCTCCCTCTTGTAGGAGACATGAGAAAAGAGATCGCACTTAAAAGACTACGACCTACTCTCATCTGGAAACCGACTTCCGAAAAGGTGTAAGTAACGTAAATATACCGAATAGACCAAATACTTGAAAGGCCACGACGGAGTCTAATCTTGAAGCAGACTTCCAAAAGGGTGTAAGTGGCGTGAGTATTCCAGAAAGTGGTCACACCTGAGCGACTACTAAGTACTCCAGTCTCGAGGCCGCCTTCCGAAAGGGTGTATGCAACGTAGACATGCCAGCAAGTGGACTTACTTGATAGACTACAACTTGTTCAGGTAGTTTCGCCGACTTCTTAAAGGGTGTAAGTAACGTGAACATTCCAAAAAGAGGTCACACTTGAGAGGTCACAAATTAATCCGACCTCAACGTCAACTTCCTAAAAGGTGTGAGTGACGTGAGTACTCGTGAAAATGGTCATACTTGGGAGAATACTACTTATTCCAAGCTCGCAACGGACTTCTTGAAGGGTGTGAGTGACGTAAGTATTCCGAAAAGAGGTCACACTTGGGAGAATACGACTTATTCTAATCTTGAAGCTGATTTCTTAAACGGTGTGAGTGACGTGTGCACTCCTGAAAGTGGTCACACTTGAGAGACTACAAACTACTCTGACCTCACGACCGACTTCTTAAAGGGTGTAAGCAGTGTGAGTATTCCGAAAGGAGCTAATACTAGAGAGACCACAACTTTCTCCGGTCGTCGTATCGACTTCTTATAGGGTGTAAACAACGTGAGTATTCTGGAAAGAGGTCACACCCAAGAGACGACTTGTTCGCTTTCAAACAGTGACTCTCGTAAGAGTCTAAATGACATGAAGAATACCTCAACGTGTCATCCTTTTAGGTGGTGTGAAAGTCTCGAGACGAGACCGAGGGGGTGTGACCATCACTGGACTACGACGGCTTTTGGTGTAGACCGGTGTCTCCGGAAGGGTAGGAGGAACTTACACTTTCTAAAGAAACTACACAGTATAGACTTCGAGAAGTGTTCGTTCCGGGACGGAAGTAAGGAAGGTTGTCTGAACAGGTGTAAGACGACGTAGACACCGACCACTTTCAGTCGTAACTTGAACTTGAGAAAGGATACACGGAGTGCGTACACACCGAAGAAGAACCTTACACAACGGACTACAAGTCGGTCTATATCTTACAGAAAGTTCACATCCGGTGTGTCCAATGTCCCCATCGGGAAGCCCCACCTACCTTGACGGAACCTAAAGTACAAGACACTGTGAAGATGTCTTTGTGACTCGAGTCGTCCACTAAAGAGTGGGAGACAAGGTGTCATTTTTAGACTTTCATCTCTTTACGACCACTATAAGTACAATTAAAAGTACCTTCCTTTGTTAGGTTAGTGTTTACGTTCAGACTGTGTCCTTACTCAGTTACCCTGACAACCGTTCTAATCTCCGGATTCCAGTTCTATTCCTTACCAGAAGGGTCGTCATGACACGGACCATTCGAGTACTTTATTCCCTCCGGTATGGTCTTCGGGTTCCAGTCCCCGCCGCCGGCTCTCCTCGTTGGGGTGTAGGTTACTCGCCACCGACGCACCCACGTCCTCACGGATCTCCTCGATGAGGTGTAACTTCCAGTCCTGCCCGTCGCCACTCCTCTATGGGGAGTAGGTTCTATTCCTCGTCACCGACGCGAAACGACCTCGTCGGTACTTCTCTATGGGGTGCAGGTTCCATTCTCTTTGGGTTCATTTTGTCATCCACAACGTTCTCCCGTAGTCTTCCGTCTGTGTGACTTTGGTATTAATGTCTTTTTGATCAGTTAGATTAGTGTGATCATGGTGTCGGAACAAATTGAGTTACTTTTTTTTGGTACGGGGTACCCCGGTGGGTTCTGCCCACCCAGTACCACCTATCCAGACTGTCTTACACCAGGTGACCTCTTCCCTTACCGTTTGGTGAAGTCATAAGAACGGAACTCTTGGGGTACTTGTCCTACTTTTCCGTTTTATTACCCTATGACTTTCTCCTTGAAGGGTCCAGTCATCCACGGGTTATACTATGACCTGTAGTCACCTCTTTAATTGAGGTCTTTCTTACTTCCCTACCTCGGTTTCGTTTTTGTTATGGGTCAACACCTACGCTGACCACTATCTTCGTTTCAGGTTACGATATTTCTCGTTATAACGTATCCTTGGACCTTACAGTCCAGGTACTTAGTTCCGTTTAACCTTCACCAGTTTGTCCTCTACCGTTCTCACTTGCAACTGTAAGATCCTTAGTCGTTTGATTTTGCCTGACCTTACCCACTTAAATTAAGTCTACTGGTAATATAGATGATGACACCCGTCCTTAGGGAATCTTCTTTACCTCATCGGTAGTACCAGTTGTTTTCTCAGACTTTACGTCATGAACCTACGTTAGAGTTTTTGCTGTCTTACTAGAGACAAGTAGATGTTCCGTTTGGTAAGTTATAGTGTCATTAGGTTCAGATACGGGGTTGGTCATTGTGACTTCTTCGACTTCAACTTACCAAGACACTTCTGGATACTCTGGAAAATCTTGATCGTGAGTTTTTTCTACAGGAAAAGTGATATCCCCTGACCTTACGTTTTCATCCTTCAGTTCTTTGTGGACCTCATTGACCGTCTACACCGGAACCTTATGTCTTACTACGTCCCGTTTCCGATTATCTCAAAACGGTTCTCTTGTGTAACCAGTATCGTTTGTGGGTGAAGGTTGTTGTGTTCTCTTCTGAGATGTGTACCTATAGTGGTCTACTAGTTATGGTTTTAGTCTGACTAATATAAGAAACATCGGTTTTTACCTCTTCGAGATATGTCAGTCGTTTTTGTTCTGGCCTCGACTGACACCGAGTCTAGTATTTGAGGAATAACGGTTTAAGTCTGAACTTAACATCTTTCATCTCTTTTGGTGATCTGGTAAGTCCATACTGGATTTAGTTTAGGGAATACTAATATGTCATCTTCACTCTTTATCTAAATTCCCTGATCTAGACTATCTATCTCACGGACTACTTGATACCTGCCTCCAATCACTGTGACATGTCCTCTGTCCCTAGTTCTGGTAGGGGTACCTTTTCTTTGCGTTTTTTCGTTTTACCGACAGACCCCTCCGAAATGCTTATCGACACTTTTCTTCTCTTCGTTTTTCGTTTCCTCTTTTCCTTTCTATATTCGTAGACTTAAGTCTCAAGGTTTCTTATCGTTCTTCTCTATTCTTTCGGAAGGAGTCACTAGTTACGTTTCTTTATCTCCTTTTGTTGTCTTACCCTTTCTGATCTCAAGAGAAGTTCTTTTAAGCTCTATGGTTCCCTTGTAAAGTACGTTTCTACCCGAACTATTTCCTGTATTTAATATACCTGGATTGTCTTCGTGTTCTATAATTCTTCTCAACCGTTCTTATGTGTCTTCTTGACATGTTTTTTAAGAAGTGCTGGTTCTATTAGTGCTACCACTCTAGTGAGTGGATCTCGGTCTGTAGGACCTTACACTTCAGTTCACCCGGAATATTTCGTAGTGATACTTGTTTCGATCACCTCTACTACCTTAAGGTCAACTCGATAAAGTTTAGGACCTACTACGACACTTTCACGACGTGAGTTATACGGTCGTTTAAACCTTGTGAGTCGTCACCGGTGTCCTGACCTTTTCCAGTCAAAAGTAAGGTTAGGGTTTCTTTCCGTTACGGTTTCTTACGAGTTTGATGACGTGTTTACGTGAGTAGAGTGTGCGATCATTTCATTACGAGTTTTAAGGGGTTCGGTCCGAAGTCGTTATGTACTTGACACTTGAAGGTTTACAAGTTGGACCAAAATCTTTTCCGTCTCCTTGGTCTCTGGTTTAACGGTTGTAGAAGACCTAGTACCTTTTTCGTTCTCTCAAGGTCTTTTTGTAGATAAAGACGAAAGAACTGATACGGTTTCGGAAACTGACACACCTAGTGTTATTTGACACCTTTTAAGACTCTCTCTACCCTTATGGTCTGGTGGACTGGACGGAGAACTCTGTTGACATACGTCCAGTCCTTCGTTGTCAATCTTGACCTGTACCTTGTTGTCTGACCAAGGTTCATCCTTTTCCTCATGCAGTTTCGACATATAACAGTGGGACGAATAAATTGAAGATACGTCTCATGTAGTACTCTTTGCGACCTGACCCTCTTCGTGTTCGACCTTAGTTCTAACGGCCCTCTTTATAGTTATTGGAGTCTATACGTCTACTGTGGTGGCAATACCGTCTTTCACTTCTCCTCGATTTTTCGGAGAACTACTTTAACTTTCTCCTCTCACTTTTTCAACCGAATTTCGAGTTGTAAGTCTTTTGCTTTTAGTACCGTGATCAGGGTAGTGAAGTACCCTTTATCCACCCCTTTGTCACCTTTGACAGTCTGAAATAAAACTCCCCGAGGTTTTAGTGACGTCTACCACTGACGTCGGTACTTTAATTTTCTGTGAATGAGGAACCTTCTTTTCAATACCGGTTGGATCTATCGTATAAGTTTTCGTCTCTGTAATGAAACGGTTGTTTCCAGTCAAATCAGTTCCGATACCAAAAGGGTCACCAGTACATACCTACACTCTCAACCTGACACTTCTTCCGACTCGCGACTTCTTAACTACGAAAACTTGACACCACAACCTCTTC
This sequence comes from Capra ibex, assembly GCA_006410555.1. Lineage (NCBI taxonomy): Eukaryota > Metazoa > Chordata > Mammalia > Artiodactyla > Bovidae > Capra > Capra ibex. The sequence continues at coordinate 39,968,222 of SJYO01050415.1, forward strand.
TGACAACTCTCAGGGAACCTTACGTTCTTCTAGGTTGGTCAGGAAAGACTTCCTCTAGTCGGGACCCACAAGAAACCTTCCTTACTACGATTTCAGCTTTGAGGTCATGAAACCGGTGGAGTACTCTTCTCAACTGAGTAACCTTTTCTGAGACTACGACCCTCCCTAACCCCCGTCCTCTTCTTCCCCTGTTGTCTCCTACTCTACCGACCTACCGTAGTGGTTGAACTACCTGCACTCAAACTCACTTGAGGCCCTCAACCACTACCTGTCCCTCCGCACCGTACGACGTTAAATACCCCAGCGTTTCTCAGCCTGTGCTGACTCACTGACTTGACTTGACTTGACTTGACTATGGTCCTCGGTCCTGTGTTTCTACCCGTGTCACAGTCTACCTTTCCGTCCAGAAGTCGAGACAAGAATTGTTTCCGAAAAGAACCCCCGAGGTCGATGACTATTGGACACTCCCGACACGTCTTCCCATACAGGTCAAGACCCTTTAGGACTAACGTTGACCGACTGATCACAAGTTCTTGATAGTCTCCTTACACGTGTAGAGTACTGTGTACTTTACGTCTGGGTACGACTTCTCACGACGTCTCCCTCGACACCTTTGTCACTCCCCGTGTCTGTCTCCGAGGTTAGTCTCTTCTTTACTGGTCACCAGTTGTATGGTCTTTATTCTTTCCGTTCCACCTTCTCTATATTCGGGTAACCGAACCGTGGTTTTCTTACTACTTGTGTTCATCGTCCATACTAAACTTCTGTCATCACTACAGTGTACGAGGGGGTGGGTGTGAATGGACTCGGTTCGGGAGATATGTAGGGAGAACGGTACCGACTTCAGTATAGGTGAGCCAGTCCGTGGGTCCCGAGACGGGGGTAGAGGTCGACCCGTTGATACACTCTGGACTTTCTACGTTCAGGATCCCCCTTCTACCCGTCCATTCCCTGGTCGTGAACGGGTCCACTTAATAGGGTGTTATCTTGTGTCCTTTTCTTTGTATTAATGTTTTCCTTGTGTGTTCCCTCTAGACCGTCCTTGTGGGGTCACCAGTATCGTTTGTCACTGGTGTAGTCACGGATCTTAAGGACCGTCAGTCCGGAATCCGTTACAATCGATCTCGTTTCCTCGGTTTGTCTTGACAGTCTCTAGACTTGTTAGTGGGTACTCTAGTCACCGACTCAGTCTGTCCTAGACGACCCGACTGACGTTCTGAGGAGGAAGGTCCTGGGAAGGGGTGGTCCGAAGCTCTGTCGTCCACAACTCCGACGAACTCCTCTCGTACCCTGGGACGTGTGTCGAGTCGAGACCTGGGTATCGTGTATATGGACTTCTCCACCCCCCTGAAAGGACCACTAGGTCACCAATTCTTAGATGAAGGGTTACGTCCCCTGAACCCAAGTCAAGAACCAGCCCCTTGATTCTTGGGTGTACGACGTGTGGTGTTGATCTCTTTAGGTGAGTCACGTTGATCTCTTCGGACGTGTAAAGTTGTTTCTAGGTCGTATCGGGTTTTTTGTTTCCGTCCCCCTCCCCTCCTTCGTCACGGGTGTCGGGTCGACACCCTTCCTTTCTTGGTGGAGAACCCTTTTCCCTTACCCGTCTCTACTCGAGTCCTGTGGACCCACCCACATTTTCGGAATGGTTCCCTCCGCTAGTCACGTTTCAAGAGGTCGTAGTGTAGTGTCATGTCCTCAGAGACTCGGAGTAGTTCCTCAGGGGTGAGGAGACCCCTCTTCATTTACCAGTGCAGGAGTTTCCAGTGTATCGGGACGGTACTACTACCCCTGTCAAGTAAGGTACTAGTCGAAAAAAGGAGTCCTGAGGGAGAGACAAGTGACAAGTGGGAGGAGGGGTCGAGGGGTTGTGTCTCCTCTATCTGGGAAGATACTGACGACACAGTCGGATGTCGTTACGGGTGTCCGTCCATCCGTCTCTCAATGGTCAACTCGAGACCCAGACTTTACGTCCCGGGGATTATTAAAGGGATTCCGTATACTATTATCTGTTTCTATGAGGTTATGAGGATCCTCTTTCGTATAAAAGAAAAAGACAGAGAAGTTCAATATTTGGAATAGTACAGAAAACTTACATTTGTGTCGGGTGACTCGGACTCGGACCTAATCGAGTTAGTCATTTTGAACTTTAACTTTTCTCTCTCTGAAAAATTTTGTGGTTGACGAATTTTCGGAGAGAACAACTTTGAGATTCAGTGTCGGAGGAATTTTAACAAACGGTTCCCGTTTATGTATAGAATAAACAGAAGAGGAGCTTCCTGTTTTAGGCTCGTTTATTAGATTGAATAAGGTTGACAATGAATATTTGATCGTTTAAAATATACGAAGGGGTCACCACGTCACCATTTCTTAAGTGGACGGTTACGTCCTCTGAGTTCTCAGAGAACCCAAACTAGGGACCTAACTCTTCTAGGGGACCTCATTCTTTACCATTGGGAAAAGTCATAAGAACGGACCTTTTAAGGTACCTGTCTCCTTGGACCGTCTGGGGTCAGGCACCTCAACGTCTCAGTCTGTACTGACTATCCGACTCGTGTGTACGCATTCAAAATACAACATGAACTAAGTACTAATTTCAAAATTTTACTCTCGATGCTTAAGGGACCAACACAGACAGACACAGGTATACATATACGGTGGAGACTACCGTGACGGTTTTAATTAAACATTTTCTGGAAATAAATTAACCGAATATTTTTATTCGTGAATATATTTTTAAGAGTTTATACATTATTTTTTTAGAAAGCTCAAGTATATAAATCCTATTAGAAATCATTTATTCTCGATGAAAATTTGAACAACTAATTTAATTATAGAGTCTAAATTGTAATTTATATTACATCTATTTGTTGAAAAAAAGATGGACCCAAATAATCAGTTTACCCGAGTAACAGAGACAACGTTTCAAACAGTGGTTTCTTTGTTTGTTTGAATCCTATTACTAATGAAATTTCAGAGTACTTTAAAAATACTCATTAGATTCATACTAACAATTTTTGTTTATTTAATCCCTTAAGGGACCGCCGGGGTAGTAATCCTAAACAACGGTACCGGGTCCGGCTAGGAACTAGTCCCTTGATTCTAGGACATTTGGTACGTTGAACCGTCCTTTTTATTTATTTTTATTTATATATTTTATCTACATTTACACTAGTCAAAATTCCATCCAAAAATTTGTTATTAACACAATGTCATATAGGTGAATTTATTGAGGTATTTAGGTAAACCATTCAATATGGGATACAAAACGATACAATTTAATTCACTACCCTTAAACAACCTACGGATCTAGTAAAGGTTCATTCTAGTTCATGACTTTGTAATTAACGATTACAGATTCAAATATACATGAAAACCGGAGAGTAATGTCTCTCTAATTCATAAAAACCGAGACCACTTATATAGAACACGAAATAACTTTCTGACATGATACTTTATTGTATACAAAGATCTTAAATATGTTACATGAATATTTAAACGGTTCGGTGTTTTACAATTATTTCAATGTTGACAAATGAAGAAATAAAAGTGATTTTTTTATCCTAAAGTTTCCTAACTCCTAAGGTTAATTTATACACCAATTTCGACGGTCTATGTTATTATCTTTGTCTTACACAAAACCCTTCTCTTTTTTATTCCACACCTCTACAAAAACAATTCCTTTTACTTTCATTAAAACAGGATTTCAATCAAACAAGATTTACCCTTTCTTTTGTTCCCTATTTGATTTTAATTTAAGACATCCTAACACGTATTTCCTCAGAAATCTTTCCTTAAAATATACACCAGTACTGACTTATTCTAACCTTAACTAAATCAATTCGTTCATTCAAAATTATAGTTTCATTTCGTCATTTTTAACCTTAAACCAAAAGATAATTTTCTTGTTTCAAAAACAAAAGGACAACCAGACAAAAACTATTATTCTCTAATACTTTCCGAAAAGAAATGGAAATTTATTATATGAATCCTTTTGTGGTTTCTAGGAGACAGAACAGTTTTATTAATGAATGAAAGACAACAGAAATAGTCAAGAAAATAAGTAACTCATTTAGATTAGGATGACGATAATTTTCTCGATTTAAAACGAGTCTTGATGTATTGGTAGATATAAACGGTTTCCAAAATTAACAATCAAAGTGACTTACCTATTGCTTCGTAACGACACTTCTAGCTAAACTGTTTCAGGTTAAATTTTTTTATAAAAACTGTTTGAAGGGAGTTTAGTTTAACATTTACTTTAGAAAAACTAAATCCTGAAACTCTCTACTCTATCGAACCCCCGGGAGCTTTTATGGAGTTTCTAAATAAGAAAGAGGAATATTTTTCTATGATTTAATTAGTCGGTATAAACTATGTAATTTAATACACCTTTGACAATAGTAGAAGAAATACAACACAGATATATCCATACACAAGATTCACAAGGTCTTTAATCCACTTTAAGGACTTCAGTATATACAGGACCGTATTTTACAATAGACAGTAGTTCTACCTCCGAGTCTGATTTCCTTAACTTGGGTTCATAGTCTCTTTACGGGATTGACTGGAAGTTCACTTCCGTCATCGTTGTCTTAAAAATTTCTGATACTGTGTACACTTGTTTTAGGTAAGACGAAGACGTTTTTAGGACTGGGGAAGAACGGTCTGAAAACGGTAGGACTATAGGAACATGGTTCCGTTGTCATACGATGGCTTATTCTCTTTAATTTTATCCATTTGTTATCAACGTTTGATTTGTTTGTCAGTCCCGATATCCGTTTGGTTCTACCGATGAATCAAGAGGGGTCGAGGGACCGTTTAGAGTAAAGAGGGGGACGTGAGGAAGTGAGTGGTAGTACGTAAATTCCACGTGAATTTATCTGTAACCGTCCCTCTTAAGATATTTCGTTTTTTTGTCGGATAGTCACTACAGACTGGAAAGTCCAGGTATTGGGACCCTTTTTGATAAAAACGGGGTCTACGGAGTCTGGAGAAGAGAGACCTGGGAAACTCGTGGACGTCGACCTGTAGTAAGTTGTCGGTGATTCATACCAAATAGTCTTACAATAATAAAGTACATACGAAAGGTCTACCCAACTTCGGAAGGGAACGATGTTCTGACTACTGTAGTGTCCCCGTTTCTTTGTTAAAAAATATTACATAAAAGAAAAACCCCATATATAACGTATTAGAGGTCACTAGTTCCGTGGGTGGAGTGACCCGTTTCAGTAAGTTCGGAATTGTTTTAAGAGTGTTTGAGGAACCTTATAGTGACAATGGGAGTGCGAATTAGTAGTCCGTTTCAGTTGTCTTGATTACCTTCTTGATCTGTGTTTCGCCTTGTTCTTAATTAATGTGCCTTAACTTACTTGACTACCTATACTAATATTAAAAATACTGACAAATTTTATGTTATAATAACTAAAAAATTAGAAAACAAAAGGTTTACGTTCCTTAAGAAAATTTTTCTAAATGTCGTCAAACCACTTAACCTGAAGAACCATCGAGTCGACCATTTCTTAGGTGGACGTCACGTCTTCTAAGACCAAGATAAGGACCCATTCTTTAAAGGGGACCTCTTCCCTATCCGATGGGTGAGGTCATAAGAACCCGAAGGGATCACCGAGTCTACCATTTCTTAGGAGGACTTTACACCCTCTGGACCCAAGGAGGGACCCAACCCTTCTAGGGGACCTCTTCCTTTACCGTTGGGTGAGGTCATAAAAACGGTCCTCTTATGGGTGTCTTTCTCCTCGGACCGACCGATATCAGGTGCCCAGCGTTTCTCAGCCTGTACTGATTCACTGATTTGTACCGTGTCGTATGGAAACATTCGTTTTTACTTTGTACAAAAAGAGGGGTGGACTGACGAGGTCTTAAGTCTTAGAGAGTACTCATAAGAATAAAAAAAGTGTTATATCAATGTAAACCTTTTCAAGTTATTCTGAGACAAGAGGAATTTTATCTTGTGTTAATCTTTATGACCAATAGAATAGTTCCGGAAACTGACCTTTGAGTATCAACTCTTTATGTGTGTCTGAGTCTATGCTGGTTTGTCAAACTTTCTTAAACTGAAATAAAGTAACAAAAAGAAAAATCGACGTGGTATCGAATGTCCTAGAATTAAGGGACTGGTCCCTAATTTGGGACCAAGATTTAACTTGGGAACATACATACTAAAATCATGACAATCAAAGTAACTCCAAAACAACAAATGGACTTTAGACCTGATCTAGGACTTCACAAGATTAAGGTAGGTTATAGACCGATGTTGAGAAATTACAAAGGTTAAAAGAGGGTGGGAAAACTGAACCTTAGTGACTCTTGATTTTAACGGGAAAAGGACTACGGAACTTTTAACTTCGATCTGCTGAACTATCTTTAAAGTCTCTTTGACGGTGTTGTCGAGTATAAATTTGTTAGGAGTACGAACGACGACATACTCGGTGAATCTTTCTTGTGGACCACTGTAGTCTCTGTAAAGTTTGGCGTTTTCTACGAAGCTGGGACTGTCGATCTTTAGAAGAACTGACGTAGGACTACAGTCTTTGACCAAATATTAACTGAGGTTTGTAATTGGGAAACAAAAGAAAACAAAAGGATCTTTACAGAGTAATTGATGGACTAGCGAACATGGTATCCGGATCGAAGGCCTCGGGTAGACGTAGTGACGGAGGACTTTACTCCATATTAACAAAAGGACTTGACTAGAGAAGAGTCTTGATTGTTAGAAGTTACTTGGTCACGAGTCTGTGAGTCAGGACAGGTCGAGAAACACTAGGGTACCGGACGGTCAGAGGAGACAGGTACCTTAAGAGTTCCGTTCTTATGACCACACCTCACGGTAAAAGATGAGGTCACCGAGAAGGGGTAGGTCGTTGACTTGGGTGGAGAGAATACAGAGGATGTAACCGTCCGCCTAAGAAATTGTAATCGTGGTGTATCCTTCGGGAGTTATTCGACCTCCTGAGGAGAATGGACAAGACAAAGGTGTGTCCTTCTAGGTCTCCTCCCTTGATGACCCCAGATCGTACGACGACGATTCGACAATTCAGTGAAGTCAGCACAGGCTGAAACACGCTGGGGTAGCTGCCGTCGGGCGGTCTGAGGCGACAGGGACCCTAAGAGGTCCGTTCTTGTGACCTCACCCAACGGTAAAGGAAAAGGTTACGTACTTTCACATTTCGCTTTCACTTCAGCGAGTCAGTACAGGCTGAGAAATGATGGGGTACCTGACGTCGGATGGTCCGCGGAGACAGGTACCCTAAAAGGTCCGTTCTCCTGACCTTACCCCACGGTAACGGAAGAGGTTCCCAGATCGCATTCGGAGGGGTTTTACACGGAGTTACCGGATAACTAATAAAACTTAATTTCAATGACTTCTTTGTCGGTTGTGTTTTCCCTGTGACACTGGGTGTAAAGACAGAGGGACTTTTGTCTTTTAATTAAAGATGCATTTTTCACGTGAGGGACCTCCAGGTTGTCAATTCTGAGACGTGAAGGTGACGTCCCCCGCGTCCAAGCTGGGGACCAGTCCCTTGATTCTAGGGTGTACAGTGTGTACCGGTTTTTCAATTTTTTTAATTATTTATGTATTTTATTTGACCCGGTTTTATAAAAAAATTTTTTTCTTTCTTTCTTTTCATAAATTTTCACGTGGGGGACATAGATCTCCATTTCGTGTGGAAATAACGGTTTCCCTCTCTTAAACCTGGTTCTTTGGATATATTTATTTGGAACAATGAAGAAATTAAATGATGGACTTCGGGTTTGAAACAACTCTAAGAAGTATTAACCCGTGGGTTTTAGATTCAAGGAAACAGGTCAACTAATGAGTGTTTCCATAACAAGCAGATTATTCATTTTCTACGACTGCAACCGGTGAAAAATCCAGGGTAAAGACTGAAGTGAATGTAATTTTACATAAAAAGAGGACAATTACACGGAATACGATTAATAAAAATAATCACGTCGGTGCTCTTGAGTTTGTTCTCCTTCTCCCTCTTTAAAGGGGGAGGGACTGTCGTAGGTCTCTTAAGATCCGTTTATGTTGGTGTTAGGGTTGGACGGGGTCTGGAAGATACTAAGGGTTACGGCTCCTGTTGTAGGTGGGAACTCCACTTCCGGAGGGGTGGACCGGTACTAGGACCGAAGTTAGGTTCGATGGGCCCTGATGTCGTCTGGGGGAGCGAAGAGACATACCGTGTAAGACAGGGAAGTGGTTAGTGAATAAGTTTCGGTTGGAGAGACCAGGAGGATGGTTATCGAGAGGGTCGAACGGGGTAAACGGGGAACCAAGAGGTCGGACTGACTTTTAGGGTACCGAGGGAGTTCCCAGGTGTTTCCGGACCACTCTAACGTCTACCGGTATACTCGTGGTCGGGTCCGGAGTGACTTTTTAATGAAGGTAGTAGTAGTTCGGAGTCTGGAGGAAAGTATAGATGCGGGGGTCCTTTTAAACCGGTCGACGGTCTATGTGAAAAGGAATGTATGTCTGGGAGAGAGGGGTGGGTCGATGATGGTGTTTGTGATTGAGAGAGAGATACTACGGTTTGTTCGGTCGGTTTCATGGCTTCGTTCTACGGGTCAAGAGTCCGAGGTGAAAGGAAGGAGGAAGAGGGATTCCAGTGACGGTGGGAGGATTTAGTCTGTGTGTCAATGTGGGAACAGGTATGTGGTCTACGGTGTAAAACCTACAAAGAAAAAAAAAGGGGTGTCCCCAAAACGGTTACCGAGTCGTCATTTCTTAATCGGATGTTACGTCCTCTGTGTCCTCTGTACCCAAGTTAGAGACCCAACCCTTCTCGGGGACCTCCTCCTTTACCGTTGGGTGAGGTCATAAAAACAGACCTTTTTTTAGGGGACCTGTCTCCTCAGACCACCCGATGCCAGGTACCCACAGCGTTTTCGTACTGTACTGACTCGTTGATTGGTGAGTCACGTCGAACACGCTAGAATCAAGGGTCTGGTCCTTAGTTTAGGTACGGGGAACGTCACTTTCGGACCTTAGGATTGGTGACTTGACGGTTCCTTCAGGGACCACAAAGAGTGATACTTTTATTTCTGGTTGGTTTGTTCCTTTCGTTTTCCGATAAATAAGACTCAAACAATATCTTTCCCTCAATCGGTGAATTTCAAAACTAAAAAATTAAGTACACACAAGGGAAATAAAAATTTATAAAACTAATTTTTATTAAAATAACCGTATGTCAACGAAATGTTACAAATCAAAGATGGTAAGTTGTTTCATTTAGTCGATATACATATGTATATAGGGGAGAATAAACCTAACGGAAAGGTAAATCCAGTGATGTCTCGTGACTCATCTCAAGGGTCACGATGTGTCATCTGAGAGTAATCAATAGTTAAAATATGTATCATAGTTATCACGTATACACAGTCAGGGGTAGAGGGTTGGTGGATACAACCGTCTCTGAGTTTCCGCCCGGCTCCTTACCCTTTCGAAATATTCACCTTTTTTATTACTTTCCGAAGTCCATACGGGACAACCGGACCCTTTCGACATCCGTTTGATTGATCTTCGTCTCGTAAGATCCACTAGTCAATCTCCACGTATAAACCGAGAAAGACCAACCAGAATTCAACCTTGTTTTTGCTCTCGTCACCAGTCAATAATTCAGGACCAATAAACTCCGGTTGACAATATCTGTAATGACAAATTGAAGGACCTAACAGTGATCTCTATCGTTAGACTCAAGGACGTTCAGATTGAATGTCGTTTTACCGAAGGACCCAACAAATAACATATTATTCCCCCAAACAAAGGACCGGTCCAACAACGTCCAACACCCAGTCTCAAGATAAAATGCGTATCAGACGGTTACAGGGAAATATATAAGTCACAGAGAATTGGATTTGATTCGGAGGAGGTTTGTGGTATTGACACACAGATCGACGAGTTCGAAGTTGAGGTGAGTCCCCAGGGACCTTGTAGTCTTGTACCGGGTTTACATTGAAGACGATAAAGGTCACTTTTAAGGAGGATGTTTGTTCAAGGGAAGAGTCAACTACCAAGTAGGTAGGAAGGTCGACGGTTTTAGGTTTAGGTAGCTCAGCGACGAAAAGAAAGAGTCAAAGGTGGAGTCTTTTAGACCAGTCGGAGTGAATCTTAGGTCTTAGGTTAGCGAAGAAGATGGACGTTAGTGGACGGGAGGAGTGGACCGGTCGTCATAACGTCGTCGATGACTAACGAGAGGGGTGGAAGTGGGAGTCGGGTCAGTCAAAAGGTGAACCGTAGGTCCACTGGGACAATCCTACATTCAGTGTAGTGGAAGGAGGAGACGAGACACCGAAGACACCGAGGCTTGTGAGAGTCTTATCTGCGGTCCGAAGAGTCGGCCGGTAAGGTCCGACTGAAGTCGGGTGGACGAGAGACTTGTGAGGGTCGAGGTAAGACATGAACGTGTGGAAACCAAGGATAACGGATCCTTTGGCAAAGGGTGGAGTAGGTGATCTCAAGTCTTTGCCCTGGGCGAGAGATACTAGGGACAGGACCTAAGTCCTGGGCTCCGACCTTCACTGGTGAGCGAGGGAGAGTTTGGGAGTCCTGGGGTCTGAGTTTTCGTCTCTCTACTTTTTCTGCAGTTCAGCATTTCGTTCCGGGTAGAAACTAGGGGGCTGACGCTCATGCACTCCTACTTCCCGACTCGCCGACGCCCGGACTTCGGGTAGGTGATTGGACGCGGCACAGGTAGTCGCGGCGGCGTCGGTAACGTCGGGGACCTGCGTCCGCGGGAGTCTCTGCCCAGTGGCTCCGCCCACAGCGCCCGAGTCGCATCGCGGTGCCGGGGACCGGGGCCCACTCCACCCTGAAGTCAGAGGAGCCCCAGTTCATGCGGGCCCCGGCCCACGGCGCCTCTCGCGCGCCGCGGCGTCCTGGGACTGCCTGTGGCGCAAGGACCCCCAGTGATTATCAAGTTTCCGCGTCTCTTCCCAGGACCGGAGGGTCAGGAAGGGTGAAGGCAAGGCTTTTGGCGGACCCTTCGCCATGGGCGGGTCGGGGTGGGGGTCGGGGCCTGGGTTCGGAGCCCCGCGTGGCTGGGTCGGGCCACTTTACTGATCGACCCGTCTTTGCGTCCTTTAAGGCCGGGGGTGGAGGGGGTGGCCTTCTTTCCTGTCAGAAGGCCCGACAGTGACCGGGTCGCGGTCGGCCACTGCGTGGCCGCATCGCAGGACCTGTCACAAAAGGACGTAGGCCGTCCCGCCCAGTCCCCGCCGTCCCTCCTCGCCCTCCCTCCGCCCGACCCGTGTTCTCGCCTGGAACGCCGATCAGCAACTGAAACCGGCCCTCTGCGGCGCTCGAAAAGGAGGAATTCCCCGGCAGAGGTCTGGAGACCTTGACAGACCCCGGTTCACGTCGGACGGGAGTCTTCAGACATTATACTCTGGGTGTGCACGGACACACCCACATCCGGCCAGAGAACTAGGGCGTCCGAGGGACCCTGGATCTAAGTGAAATTTATTACTATAGATTATATGCTCAAGAAACACATGATTACAATCCCCTTCGTGTGGCTAACTTTGGCGGGTGAGACCGGACCGTGGTATCATTGATAAACGTACTCAACAAAATACTGTCCTCTAGGACTATTCCTTATGCCTTGATTATTCGGTGGTGGTTGGCCTTCTCAAGTCCTTTCCAGATTTCCTCTGTGGCACTCAGGCAGGTGAAGGGTCTTAGGGAGAGTCGATCGTAGGTAGAACCGACTCGATACGTACGCGGTGGCCCTTTCTGACTTAATCTTACTAACCGGTTTCTGGTGGGCCTTTGATTAGGGTAGTGGTATTGTGGCCTCTGACGCTCGGTGTGCCGACTCGTCAAGAGGACCCAAGGGAATGGGATGACGACAGGTGAACCCACGGGACAGGGTTATTTTAGAGAACGAAACAGTCGTGTACACAGAGGAGCCTGTTAAGTAAAGACTCACAATCTGTTCTCGGGTCAAAGCCCGGGACCTTCCCCAGGGGGAAGGATGTTGTTTACCGCTGAGTCCACCCTAAACCCTGACTGTAGGACTGGTGAGCCCCATGAGTCCCCGGTCGAACGGACGCTTACCTGGTCTGGGTCGCCGGCGTTGAAAACAGGGACCAGAGGAGGACTGCACCTGTTGACCGGTCTCACGGGGCTGGCCCATTCCTTGTTCTCTGAATTAACTGGAGAGAGGGGAAGGGAGAGAGAAAGGAGAGGAATTGGGAAGGATAGGAAAGATCAGGGGACCAGGACCTGCGTCCTTCCCGGGAGTCGGACTCGACTCCTAACCTCTGACTAGTGGAGGAGAACCGTCTCTTGAGCTTAAGATCAAGACCAGACCAGACTAAAGACCATCCCGGCTCAAGATCAGGAGGGAAGAGACCTCCGGGTTCCATTTCAGGGTATTACGGACCCATAGACATCCACCGTCCTCTGTAGACATTCCGGTGGGGAAAGTGGGAGAGGACGGAGGAGGGGGAAGAAGAAAAGTTGGACCGAAGGAAAGGAGGGAAACTTTAGAAACTACAATCATGAACCTAGACTTCAAGACACAGAGATATCCTCTAAAAGACTCTCTGACATAAGAACATAAATTCCCTCACAGACTACTCCTGACGGTCCAAATATACACATACAAAATTGAGACAAGACACAACACTAAAAACTACCGGTAAAACGAAACAGACCGGTGGTAAACCAAATCTGGACGAAACAATCTTGAACTAAAAGAAAAGGACACGGAACTTTGGTCGCGAGAGTCCTTGTGAATAGATCTGGTAGAGATTGAGGACTCTGTCCTTTTCCCCCTTTTCTGAAATTTAAAAAATAAATAAAATTGAAAAAATATTTGATCATTTAAAATATAACATTATAGATTAAGTACTGATTTGCATCTTTCACTTCGATCTAGAACGTGACAAAGACAGATTTATACAGAACCATACAGAAACAGAGACCCATTATAAAAACTCCAATTAAACATTTATTCGAGATAAACCGAATTCCTTTCCATTCGCGAATGTTTAGTTATTAAGATTTAATTTGTTATTTAAGCTCCAAGTACACTTGACCCTTTATAAGTCATAATTTATGGACTACAATTACAAACAAACAACTGGATAGATTATATCTGTAATAGTATCTCATTAATTGTAATTCATCTATAAAAGTAACATGATCCAAATTATATTCAATTTATAATATAGACAATGTCCAAACAGTTGTTCCTTTAATGGAGCTCACTTCTTTGAAGATTTTTTACATTTACTCTATACTCGAAAATATATTTGAGATAATTATTAATAAGAAATCTTTATAGACAGATTTTATCAGAGAGGTCTAACCGTATTGAATTTAAAGATTCCCCACACGATTCACAACCTTCAGATAACTTATCAATCCAGTAAAGGCTTATTTTATTCTAAAACTTTGTAAATGATGATTTGTGACTAAAGGAAAATGTCTCTTTGATTTCTCTAAACCCTGATATTTACTTATTACAAACCACGGTAGGATTTTACAAGATTCTTTCGTTCCCAAAATCTTTAATAGTGACCATAAATACGAGTGGTTAGATATTTTACGATTATATTTTCAAGAACCAACGATTTCCTTTCATCCTTCACACAAACGTCATTTTTTTTTTTTTTCATACTTTTTATGATTTTTCTCAATACGTACTAGTCCTAAAAGATTTTACCTAATGTTTTAACTAAAACAATCCTTACTGTGTCGGTATTCTTTTGACCAATCTCGGTTAATCCAGGTTCTACCGTGTCGACTGAAAGTGATCTGGAACTCGGAACCATAAATGTAGGTAACACTGTATAGGTGTTCGATTTACTATGTGGTAGTTTAACTGATTTAGACTGGTTTACAAGATTTGCGAAAATTACCTAGAAAGACTATTTTGAAGGATTTAGCTTAAGAAAACTTCAAGGAAACTGGAGATCGATTGAAATCCCACGAAGTCTCCCGGGGACTTTGTAGGGTTTCTCTCTATAATTTGAAACAAATAAACCAACCAATTTAATGTACTTTTTCTAATAGTTTACTCATTATTTAGGTGAGTACAATATCACATACCATTTTAATGATTATGTCTATAGGATCTTTAATATACCTCAAGAATTGTAAGACTATACAGGATCATAAGATTACCTCTTGGACTACTCATGTGTTTTCAATTCTCTTCCTGACTTACTTGGTCGCTTATACGAATATGAAAATACCAAAGATAGACTTTTTAATGCCCAAACTTAGAATACAAAAGTCCCTCATCCTTTTGGAAGGAGAGTTTGATTAATACTGTTATGAAACCATTTTAATTTGCAATATTTGTTTTGTTAATATAAAAGAGAGACCGAGGAGATTTTTAACCTTTAAGAATCCAAAGGTCATTCAAATAGTCTACTCAATCCTTCCAATAGAGGTACCCAAGTTTTTAGAGTTCTTCAAAAACTCTGGAATTTTTCCCTTCTTAAGTGGATCTAAACAATCCGTTTTAGACACTATTCGGAAACCACACTCAAAGGGTCGGGACAAAATAAAATTTTCCAGTCAGACTCTGAGATATTTACAAAGTCGTTTTATTTTTCGGATATTAGTTAATACCAATATATTTAGTAGTCTGGTTTTAATCACTTTTGTCTGGACAAAACGTTTGTTTGATCGGAATTAAACCAATATAAACTATTTTTACTCCCATTGAGATCCCCCTTTTTTTATAAAGTTTTTTACAATTTAGGGTCAAACAATTACCTCCAGACGTAGATCATTCTGAGTAGAGAATCTATCAAGAAACGACAATACACTATAATTACATTTTAAATTAACTTAAGAATTTCTTGTGGGATTCAAACAAAGACTTCGAATAGAGTCATTAGAGAGAAACCTACTTCTCGTCTACGGAGTACTGGACGTTGGTCCTGACCTTTTTCTGTATTAAATTCCCTGACAGAGGTTGGACCTACCTTCCTGAAAAAAATGCTCCATGAGAATTGGTCGAGTACGTGTTATTTTGACTTCCCTTTAATTGAGAATCTAATTAAGGGTGAAGGTTTCCGGGGATGTGACCTAACCAGATATCTCTTCTGTCGACTGGACTAGAGTGGAATTTTACTACGAGTTCGTCCTCTTTGATGTAATGTGGTCCTATTCTGCTGCTGTAGTCTCCATCTGTCGAACGGGTTCTACGACCTGGACTAAGCATACTAGTAAATACAAGAGAACTGAAGAATCAGAAAACGTATATTTAGTTTACGAAAAGATAGTATCCGACTAAGATACAATCAAAATCTTTAGTTAAGTTAACAACCCAAAGACCGGTTAATGGACACAGATCAAGACTCAATGGAACAATTTAAAGAGATGATGTTCTGAGATTGACCAACCGGGACTCTTTAAAATGAATTTTTTTTAAATATTAGTATAAGTCTAATGACACTATAACGATCTACTCTAGGGAAGTGACGGTTAATTATTACGGACGAGACTGAGACCGGTATTTAGACTCGAAAAAAGAGAATGAGTCCGAGTTAGTCTCGTTGTTCTTTTCGAAGTGGTTTCCTCCTTTTGTAGAGGGTGTCAATACCCTACCTAAATATACCTATTGTGGTCCGATACCATTAAATCCAAATTTCAGAGGAGACACAAGTCAAGTCAAGACAAGTCAAGTCAGTGAGTCAGCACAGACTGAGAAACACTGGGGTACTTAACGTCGTGCGGTCCGTAGGGACAGGTAGTGGTTGAGGGCCTCAAGTGAGTCTGAGCGTAGGTAGTTCAGTCACTACGGTAGGTCGGTAGGTTAGGAGCCAACAGGGGAAGAAGAGGACGGGGGTTAGGGAGGGTCGTAGTTTCATAAAAGGTTACTCAGTTGAGAAGTGTACTCCACCGGTTTCATGACCTCAAAGTCGAAATCGTAATAAGGAATTTTTCTTTAGGGTCCCAACTAGAGGAAGTCTTACCTGACCAACCTAGAGGAACGTCAGGTTCCCTGAGAGTTCTCAGAAGAGGTTGTGGTGTCAAGTTTTCGTAGTTAAGAAGCCGCGAGTCGAAAGAAGTGTCAGGTTGAGAGTGTAGGTATGTACTGATGACCTCCTTGGTATCGGAACTGATCTGCCTGGAATCAACCGTTTCATTACAGAGACGAAAACTTATACGATAGATCCAACCAGTATTGAAAAGAATGTTCCTCATTCGCAGAAAATTAAAGTACCGACGTCAGTGGTAGACGTCACTAAAACCTCGGGGGTTTTTATTTCAGACTGTGACAAAGGTGACAAAGAGGTAGATAAAGGACACCTCACTACCCTGGTCTACGGTACTAGAAGCAAAAGACTGACAACTCGAAATTCGGTTGAAAAAGTGAGAGGAGAAAATGAAACCAGTTCTCCGAAAAATCAAAGAGAAGTGAAAGACGGTATTCCCACCACAATAGACGTATAGACTCCAATAACTAAAAAGAGGGCCGTTAGAACTAAGGTCGAACACAAACCTTTGTTAATTTAGTATGATTCCTGTTAGTCAGATCATTGTGTTCTTTTGCCCCGATACACGTAATATCTGCTACGGTTATATATTAAAGGATTGAATTCAGAATGAACACTGAAATGATTATGACGACCGATACAATAAACATAAAGTGGACGAAATGTTTTAATGACAAAGAATGTGGTAGTTTACACACACACTCCGGAGATTATCTTATTATATATCAGGGTATACTCTACTACTAACATTGTCACATTGAGATCTATACCCTTCTTCGTTGTTCTCCCTTATAAAAGGACCTGGTTCTCCGATCATTCTGTCCACCAGGTCTCTTAAAAACCTATGACAAAATACCGGATCAGGTCATTGTCGTGTAACTCACCGGCCAGTCGTTTTAGAAACAGTTTGGACTCTTACCTGTGAGAGTCTTGGCACCCTATTTTACCAGTACTTTCCGGGGGGAGTTTTAGTACCAGTTCAAATACTCATTTTTCCTCGGGACGGTTGACTTCTGACTGTGAACGGTAGATGTAGATGTTTCTAATTTAGTACCGGCGACGTTGACGACTGAAAGTTGCGGGGACTTTCCTCAAGTCCCACTTTTAGTTCTTATTCCGTGAGACACGAGACCCTTTTTGACCGTATTGTCTGGTCTATCAATATAGAAAAGTCCTCTTCTGAAATACTCAGGGTTAAGAACATAGAAGAGTATGGATCTCTTTGTGACTGTGGTAATTACCACTTTAGACGAAACCGATAATTCCTTTTCAAATGTCAATTTTCAGTTTTATCTCATCGATACCAAGTCTATAGGACCCTTTATTGATCCACTACGATACCCACATGAAAGTCTAATCTGGAACATAACGATTTGTGAACTCAAAAGACTCAGCATAGTCCGAACCTACGGTGGTAAGAGTTTTGTTACAGACGACCTTCGATCATTGGAACGAAAAATATTTTGATCCGTTGACCGATGGACCGATGTTCAGAGGGAGTTCACGGTCCAGGTCTGACCCAAAGTCCGGATAAGAGGATTTTTCTTTACTCTAAATAAAACAGATGATTTATGGTCAATAGTGAGGAGGTCGATGAAGATCAACCCAGAGAATGTGGTTTTACCGTCTGGTTCCCTAACTCTAAAATTAGTATGTTCTGAGTCTAGATCTTGAACCTTGAGTCTTTATGAAGGTTAAGTCACAGATATGAGGTTCGACTCCGTCAGGATACGAGGTAAAACTGTCCTTCAATAGTGTCAGTACCAACGGATCAAGGGATTTAATTTTGACTCATCTTGAGATACCCCGAGACCTCATCTCTAGACAAGACACAAGAGGTAAAGAACAGACATCCTATATCCGAAGTAAGTCGGAGGGACTGGAAGGGACTCAAGGTTTCACACCTAAGTTTGTTAACGATTGGTCCCTTCCCTCCCCTATGTCTTCGTCCTCTTTGTTAGTTTCCAACCATGCCGGAGGTCTGTCTCAGGACCAAGGATGAGTTTCTTTATACTTATTGTTACAGAAACTCCGGGGTGGGTCCACCTCCTACCATTGAAGTCTGATTGTTTTCTAAGGACTTCGTGTCGAGACAACGGAGTGGTGGTTGGTTAGTATTTCCCAGTGTTTGGGACGCTGGGAGTTGGGTTTATAACGGAAGACAAAGACCTCTGGTCTCTACTGGTAGGATAATCCAGAGGACAAACCGGGGATAGATAAAGTAGAGACTCTCCCCGGTTGTCAAAGTTTGATTTAACGACAATAATGTTCCCACTTACGACCAAAGTCCGTTTTTTTTTTTTTTTTTCGGAACTGAATCTAGTCCATCTCTCTCTGAAGACGAGACGATCCGTCCGGATGCGGGTACGTGTCTTCTTCAATGTCTTCTTTGTCTGGAGACGGGGTTAAGGGTTCTTCATAGAACTCATACTTCAGAGAGTCTCGCCTCAACAATCCCCTTCGTGGGACTAACTTTGGTGGGTGGGACCGGTCCGTGGTATCATTGATAAACGTACTCAACAAAATACTGTCCTCTAGGACTATTCCTTATACCTTGATTATTCGGTGGTGGTTGGCCTTCTCAAGTCCTTTCCAGATTTCCTCTGTGGTGCACAGGTAGGTGAAGGGTCTTAGGGAGACCGATCGTAGGTAGAACCGACTTGTTACGCACACGGTGGTCCTTTCTGACTTAATCTTACTAACCGGTTTCTGGTGGGCCTTTGATTAGGGTAGTGGTATTTTGGGCTCTGAAACTCGGTGTACCGACTTGTCAAGAGGACCCAAGAGAATGGGATGACGACAGGTGGGACCACGGGACAGGGTCATTTTAGAGAACGAAACAGTCGTGTACACAGAGGAGCCTGTTAAGTAAAGACTCACAATCTGTTCTCGGGTCAAAGCCCGGGACCTTCCCCAGGGGGAAGGATGTTGTAATTATAAATTTCAACGAAGCTAAGTCACGAAGAGTTTTACCATTACAGTCATAGTGGATTCTTAAGCAATTTTTGAGTTCAACAACCAGTCGTTTGATATGGAACTAAAGATCAGAAAGGGTAAGATAATAAAAGGACATAAAAAAACGTAACAAGTGATTTCTTCCGAAAGAATAGAGAGGAACGGTAAGAGACCTTGAGACGTAAGTCAACCTATATAGAAAGGGAAAGACATAACGGAAAGGAAAGAGAAAAGAGTCGATAAACATTTCAGGGGAATCTATTGGTAAAACGGAGCAACGTAAAAAAAGAACCCCTTCCAAAACCAGCGGTACAGGACATGTTACAATACTTGGAGAGGTATAAAGAAGTCCGTGAGATAGATGGTCTAGATTAGGGAACTTATACGGACAGTGGAGGTAATATATTAGTATTCCCTGAGCTAGATCCAGTATGCACTTACCGGAATTTAGGAAGTTAAATTCGGACTTAAAACGTTATTCCTCGACTATTAGACTCGGTGTCAGTCAAGGTCCATAACAAAAACGACTGATATATCTCGAAAAGGTAGAAACCGACGTTTCTTATATTAGTTAGACTAAAACCATAACTGGTAGACCACTACAGGTACACATTTCAGCAGAGAACACTATAATCTTCTCCCACAAACGAGACTAGTCACATAAGAGAACCGTTTTAAGACAATCTGAAACGGAAGGAAGTAAAACATGGGGTTTCACTTTGAACGAACAATAAGGTCCACAGAGATCTGAAGGATGCAAACGTAAGGTTAGGTGATAGTACTTTTCTTGTAGAAAAAAACCACAATTAAGATCTTCCACAACATCCAGAAGTATCTTGGTAAGTTGAAGTCGAAGAAACCGTAATTAACACCCCGTATCTGAACCTAATGATACTACAACTTACCAAACGGAACCTTTGCTTGGTTCTAGTAAGACAGTAAAAACTCTAACGTGGGTCCATGACGTAAAATCTGAGAACAACTAATACTTCCGATGAGGTAAAGAAAATTCCCTAAGAACGGGACTCATCAGCTATATACCAGTAGACTTAATTTAAGTGGGTAAAGGTAGGTAAAATCAAGTGACTAAGGATTTTACGGTTACAAGTGAGAACGTTGGAGGACGAACTGGTACGAGTTAAATGGAATTAAGGACCTGAATTGTAAGGTCCAAGGATACGTTATAACAAGAAATGTCGTAACCTGAAATGAAAGTGGTGGTCTGTGTAGGTGTTGACTCTTCTCTAATTCTTCTCCATCGCTCTTATGTGTCTCTTTATATGTTTTTTTTAAAAATTAATGGACCTATTGGTACTGCCACACCAGTGAGTTGTGTCTCGGTCTGCAGGATCTCACACTTCAGTTCACCCGGAATCTTTCGTACTGACGTCTGTTTCGATTATCTCCACTATCTTAAGGTCACTCGACAAAGTCTAGGATTTTCTACTACGATAGTTTCACGACGTGAGTGATTCAGTCGTTTAAAATTTTTGAGTCGTCACCGGTGTTATGACCTTTTCAGTCAAAAGTAAAGGTAGGGTATCTTTCCGTTACGGTTTCTTACAGGTTTGGTATATTAACGTGAGTAAAGTGTACAATCGTTTCCATATGATTTTTAGAAAGTTTGATCCGAAGTCGTCATGTACTTGGCTCTTGAAGGTCTACAGGTTCGACCTAAATCTTTTCCGTCTCCTTGTTCTCTAGTTTTACGGTTGTGGGTGATGTAGTACCTTTTTCGTTCCCTTACGGTCTTTTGTAGATTAAGACGAAGTAACTGATACGATTTTGGAAACACACCTAGGGTTGTTTGATCTTTTAAAAATTTCTTTAATCTTTGGACTCTATGGCCGTACGTCCAGTTCTTCGTTGTCAACCTTGACCTGTACCTTGTTACCTGACTCGGTTATAACTCTTTCCTCAAGTAGTTCCGACATATAATAGTGGGAAGAATAAATTGAATATAAGTCTCATGTAGTACGTTTTACGGTCCGACCTACTTAGGGTTGGACCTTAGTTCTAACGGTCCTCTTTATAGTTATTAGAGCCTATACGTCTACTATGTTGGGATTACCGTCTTTTATTTCTCCTTGATTTCTCAGAGAACTACTCCCATTTTCTCCTCTGACTTTTTCGACCGAATTTTGAGTTGTAAGTTTTTTGATTCTAATACCGTAGACCAGGATAGTGAAGTGTCGTTTATCTACCCCCTTTTCACCTTTGTCACTGTCTAAAATATGAGAACCCGAGGTTTTAGTGACGTTTACCACTAACGTCGGAACTTTAATTTTCTGCGAACGAGGAACCTTCTTTTCGATATGGTTTGGATCTGTCGTATAATTTTTTGTCTCTGTAGTGAAACGGTTGTTTCCAGGTACCTCGACTTCGAAACAAAAAGGTCATCAGTACATACCTATACTCTCAACCTGGTATTTCTTCCGACTCGTGACTTCTTGATTATGAAAACTTAACACCACACCTCTTCTAACGACTCTCAGGGAACCTGTTGTTCTAGTTTAGTCAGTTAGGATTCCCTTCGGTTGGGACTTATAAATAACCTTCCTGACTACGACTTCGACTTCGAGGTTATGAAACCGGTGGACTACACTTCTCGGTAGATTAATCTTTTCTGGGACTACGACCCTTTCTAACTCGCGTCCTCCTTTTCCCCCACTGTCTTCTACTCTACCAACCTACCGTAGTGGTTGAGTTACCTGCACTCAAACTCGTTTGAACACCTCTATCACTTCTTGTCCCTTAGGACCTTACGACGTCAGGCACCCCAGTGTTTCACAGTTTGTACTGAATCGCTGACTCGTTGTTGTAACACTGTCAAGGTTCTGACTGACATTTTCTAGTTTTTCACCCACCACCGGGTTTAGGACCTTTAGAAATGGGGAAGAGGGTCTTTCCTAATAAAGGTCTCTCCACCTTATTAGGAGAGTGAGTAAGTTAAGTCAGCGAGACAGTACAGGTTGATAAACGCTGGGGAACCTGACGTCGTGTGGTCCGAAGTGACAAGTAGTGGTTGAAGACCTCGAACGAGTTTGAGTACGGATAACCAGCCTGTACAGTTGAGTAAAGGAGAGTAATCGGATACTTTAACGGGTCGGAAATACGTGATTGATTAGTGGGGTGTCAACTCCCGGAGAACGAAAGACTCTACCGAGTGCGAGACAGATACCTGACACAAGGAGGGTTTCGGTAAGAGTGGAAAACTCTACTGACGTAAGACAGAAACCTCACACATAGAGAGATTTATTTAGGTGAAGAATGGATAGTGAAACAGAGAGTGACTTAAGAAAGATCCTACTCTATATGTCTTGGACTCGAAGTAATTCAGGACTCTGGTCCACACACTATAGTTAATTTTCTGTCACTCAATTACAGGGTTAGACTCTACACGCTAAAGTTCAGATATATAGTTCAACCCTTCTTGACTGTAGAACTGTTTTAACTCAGAAGGATAGGTACTTGTACCTCATCGAGATGTAAACAAATAAAGAAGAAACTAAAGAAAGTAGTCTCAAGACGTCAAAAGGAGTACATCTAGAACATGTATAAAACGATCTAACTATAGATAAAGTAAAAAGAACCACGATTATATTTACGATAAGTAAAAGTAAATTTTAAGGTTAACAAGTAAAGATCAAAGTCAAGTCAAGTCAACGAGTCAGCACAGACTGAGAAACGCTGGGGTACTTCAAATATCCTTTCGTTAAATAAAAACATATAAAACACATAATTGGTACACGGAACGATCCTAACTACACTCCCCTGTAGGAACGGAATGAGGACAGAATCACCCTTCCTTAGATAAAAGAGTTGTAATTNCCCCGCCCCCCTCAAACAAACGATTCAATTTTTTTTAAAAAAAAAGTAAATAAATCAAAACCGACACGACCCAGAAGTAACGACGTGTTCCCGAAAGAGATCAAAACCTCTCACCTCCGATGAAAGATTGACACCACGTATCCGGGAGTAACACCACCGAAGAGCACAACGTCTCGTGTCTGAGATCCCGTGCACCCAAAGTCCTCAACACCGTGTGTCCGAATCCACGGGACATCGTACACCCTAGACGGACCTGGTCCCTAGCTTGGTTACAGACGACTGTAGACGTAACGTTCCGTCTAAGAATTAGTGACCTGGTGGTCCCTTCGGGATCGATATTCAAAGTTGTAATTCTATTTCGTTACAAATTCTACAATAAATAGTTTAATTCCTTTAAGGAGAGACAAGGATCTAACGACTCTAAAAAATTTTTTAGGACTTACCCACAATCTAAAAATAGTTTACGTAAAAAAACGTATATAACTATACTAGTACACTAAAAAGAGGAAATTGGACAACTACTCTAACTAATATAATTAAAAGGTCATCACTTGGTCGTCACATACTGGTGAACTGGTACGTATATTAAGAAAAAATATATAACAACGTAGGGTAAACTATTAAAAAACTCTTCAAAATATAGACAAAAGTATCATAACCAGATATTAACCAAAACATTACAGAAACAGACCAAAACTGTAATTCCCTTTCGATTGGGAATCCTACTCAATTCTCTATAAGGGAGATGGAGATAGATTACTTTCTTTAAAATCTCTTGACCATATCAAAGAAGGAATTTACAAACCATCTTAAGTCGTCACTCACGTAGATCTAAACGAAAAATAAAAACAACAACAGACTAAACTTTCTAATAATGAAGTTTTTTTAAATAAATCACATATATAAAAACTAACACGACTCAGAAACAACACCGAGTCCGAAAGAGATCAACGTCACTCCTCCCCACGATGAGAGATTAACGTCACGTTCCCGAAGAGTAACGTTACCGAAGAGTACAACACCTCGTACCCGAATCAGCGAGGTTCCGTACACCTTAGAAGGGTCTGGTCCCTAGTTTGGACACAGAGAACGTGACCGTCCGTCCAAGGATTGGTGACCTGATGATACCTTCAGATTTTCCAATAATTAATAACTAAGTTAAAGAAATTATCTACATCTAGATTAACTCAATAGATTCAATGTGTCGGGTAACACACTCAAAACTTTCAAAATTTTCTAATACAGAAAGTTCGTTGACCAGGTAAAGTATATCCAATAGTTTAAAAGTACCCGTGTCTCAACAAGTATTATAGTGGAATACTAGGAATATTACTGGTACCCTAGTCATCACTTAACAGAGAGGAAGTAAAGACTTAATCATTAGACACAGAAAAATTAAAAAAAATCAAACAAATAAAACTACCTGTCTTACCACAGGGGGACGTGGGTTTTAAATATACAACTTCGAGATCTGGGGGTTTCACTGACATAACTCTCTATCCCGACAATCCCTCTATTAATTCTAATTTACTCCAGTATATCCACCTCGCGATTGGACTATCCTAGTCACAAGAATTATCTTCTCTTTCTCTGTGGACTCTATTGAAAGAAAGGTGTTCGTGTACCTTCTTTATGGTACACTCCTTTGTCGTTCCTCCTTCGGTACATGTTCAGTCCTTTCCTTCAGAGTGGTCTTTGGTTGAGACTGCCGTGGAACTAGAACCTGAAAATCGGAGGTTTTGATTTTCTTTTATTGAAAGAGAATCAAGACTCTTTTATTTGAGACAAGACTTGACTCTTTTATTTAAAGACAAGAAATCCAGTGAGTGAGACACAATAAAACCATGTCAGTGAGACACAATAAAACCATGCCGTTGTACTCGTCTGATTATTTCAAACGGACCGATAGTTAAAACAGTTAGAAAAGTTTTCTCAGTCGAAAATCAAAACAGCTAAAACAGATAATTAAAACGAAAGTTAAAGTGACTAAAGACGAGACCACCAAAAAACCCCCAAAAAAAAGACGAATGAAACGAAAAAAAATTTCGGTCTGTGTCAGTAAAGAAAAAATTTTTTATATAAATTAACCTCCTATTAGTGAAATGTTACAACACAACGAAAGACGGTATGTTGTAATTAGTCGGTATCCATATGGGTATAGGAGAGGGAGAACTTGAAGGGAGGATAATTTTTTTTTAATAAAATAAACAAATAAACCGAAGTGACCCAGAAGTAACACCTCACGTCTAAAGAGAACAACACCTCGTGTCCGAGGTCCGTACGTCTGGGCACCCGAGGCATCAACACCATGTGTTCAACTCGGCGATGTACCACACACCCTAGAAGGACTTGGTCCCTAGTTTGGACATAGGGGACGTAACCATCTGTCTAAGAATTGGTGACCTGGTGGTCCCTCCAGGGTAAGAAGACGAATGAAACGAAAGTTAAACAAAGAAAAATGGGGATCTCACTTTCGATTTGACTGAAAATTCATAAACCAAAAAAGATTAAATATTTAATTTACAATATTTTAAAATTCGTGAAGGAAGTTACGTAGGGTGTTTAAAATTATATAAAGACAAAAGTAAATCAAGTTTTATATAAAATCAAAGAGAACTCTATAGGAAAGAATAGACGTACAATAAATTTTAGCGTAACAAATTAGAGATTAATAAAGTCCTAAAAGGTTGATACAAAGACAACTACTGAAGATCAATTTAAGACAACTACTGAAGATCAATTTAAGAAAACACCAGACTCCCGTATGTAACGTACTAAAGAAAAATTTAAACTCAGAAATTTAAAAAATTCGAGACAAAATACCGGGTCCTACACTAGATAGAACTAACAAACCTTCGAACTTTTCTTACACATAAGATGAGTACTTAAACAAAAAATCCAAATAGTACTAAATAAAGTAATAGTCAGAATGTTCAACGACTCCAACCCGTTTCGGTCCTATCAACTATCGTACGTGAAACTCAAGACTGCACACAAAAGGTTGTGGTGGTTCGGTAAAGGGTCAAGAGTTGTCTGACTAACCCACGAGATGTGTAAATCGAGTTAAACCTGTGACAGATGGATCTCTATCGTAGTTTAGGGTGTCCAATTCACAAGTCTGAGTGTTCTTACGGGGGTGAAGTCTGTGGTAAACACACAGGTTTAATAGGGGACACGAAGATTGGTCGACTCATATTTAGTCTTCAATGTTGAGGGATGAACCTAAACTCGCAGACAATCTTACCGAGTACCTTGCGTGTGTAAATGACTACACAGGGTTCAACGAAGTCAACACAGACTGAGAAACCTGCGTACCTAACATCTGGCGGTCAGAGGAGACAGGTACCCTAAGAAGTCCGTTCTTATGATCTCATCCAACGGTACGGGAGGAGGTCCCCTAGAAGGACTTGGTCCCTAACTTGGGTGTAAAGAGTACACAGGACGTAATTGTCCACCCAAGAAATGGTGATCACCGTGGACCCTTTGAATGAATGTACAGGGTCAAATAATGTTTCCGATAATCTTTCCGATGTCTACTTGTCAGTCTACTTCTCTATGTGTCTCACTCCAGACCTTCACAGGGTTCACGTCCTCGAAGATAAGGATACTTTAACCTTACACTGTGGAAGGACCGTACACCTACTCAAGTGGTTGGACCTTAAAGTAGTTTATAACACCGAGTTCTCAAAAATATCTTAAATAAGACATGGGAGGTTCGGTGGTGTTAAAGGGGAGTAAAAAGGAAGGGTCTCCAACTACCTACTTCGACTTTAAAGGTCGGAATTTGGTGAATAGAAAGACCACTAGTCATGGTAGGATTCTGAAACATCCCTTGAATGGAATTCAGTGGAACAATCGTCTTTGAGTCCACACGAGTTTTCACAGAGGAATCGAGGTTTTAGTGACGTCTACCACTAACGTCGGTACTTTAATTTTCTGCGAATGAGGAACCTTCCTTTCAATACTGGTTGGATCTGTCGTATAATTTTTCGTCTCTGTGATGAAACGGTTGTTTTCAGACGGATCAGTTCCGATACCAAAAAGGTCACCAGTACATACCTACACTCTCAACCTGATATTTCTTTCGACTCACGGCTTCTTAACTATGAAAACTTGACACCACAACCTCTTCTGAGAACTCTTAGGGAACCTGTCGTTCCTCTAGGTTGGTCAGGTAAGATTTCCTTTAGTCAGGACTTATAAGTAACCTTCCTGACTACGACTTCGACTTTGAGGTTATGAAACCGGTGGACTACGATTCCCGACTGAGTAAACCTTTCTGGGACTACGACCCTTTCTAACTTCCACCTTCCTCTTCCCCTGCTGTCTCCTACTCTATCAACCTACCGTAGTGGCTGATTTACCTGTACTCAAACTCGTTTGAGGCCCTCAACCACTACCTGTCCCTCCGGACCGCACGACGTCAGGTATCCCAGTGTTTCTCAGTTTGTACTGACTCGCTGACCTGACTTGACTTGACTACTTATTGTTTCTATTAAGGTAGTGAGTCCTTTAAGGCTCCCGAGACCTTCGAAAAATGTCCTTGGTCTCTGTTCTGGTTTACATAAAGAATAATATATTATGGTGTCATGGAAACCATACTACACCCCTTTTACTGGGAAATGGAGATACAAGAAGAAGGGGTTTAGGGTAGTTGAGTCAGATTAGTACTCTTTTAGTGTTCTATTTAAGAGTGTCTCCGTGTGGGATGTGATGTGAACTGGTCATGATGAGTTTTGACAATTCCAGTAGTTTTTGTTGTCTTCACTCAATAACAGTACCGATTCTTCTCGATCCCTCTGTACTGGCGATTTACATTATACCATAAGACCTAGCCTCAGACTATGTGTTTGTCACGTAACCTAATCTTTGTCCTTTAGACTTATTTGGTACCCGAAGTCAATCATTGTCACATAGTTATTACCGAGTAACTGACATTGTTCGTATGGCATATTACATTCTACAATACACATGTCCCTTTTTCATATCTCTTTAGAGGACATGATGGACGAGTAAAAAAGGACATTTAGATTTTGATAAGAATTTTTTGTATTTCGGATAATAATTAATGTTTATTTAGTCTCGAGAGAACCTCAAATGTTCTCACTGACACCTGTCTCCTATAAGGTTCTTTTGACGTCCCCATTTCGCAGACTAAATGTCACAACAACAAACGCTCATCCCCTTAATTTTGAACGTCTATACTTGGGAAAGTTACTGTAAATTCTTATTGGAAACCCAAAAACAACAAAAAAATTCATAAAAAATAAACCGACACGACCCAGAATCAACGTCGTACACCCTAGATCATTATCAAGGAACTGGTCCCTAACTTAGGCCGAGGGGACGTAGACCTCGTGTCTCAGAATCGGTGACCTGGTGGTTCCCTTCAAGGAGTTCTAATTAGAAACTATCACGGTAAAGGTCTCTTAGTTTAGAAAGATACACACCCGATCAAATCTACCCTCCTGTCCACCTTTTCGTAGTAATTAAACCACTGTACATAGCCATTTACCTATTGAATTACTCAAGTAAAATTATCAATCCTTTCAGACTTGACTGGTTTCACCATACACATGTCTTACGAGTACCTAGAAGGTCATTAGTAGAGTCTCGTTCGCTACTACACCGGAACAACCACTCCTAGTCAATAGTTTCGGTCCTTTGTGCAACCCGATACCTTCCGTCCAAGGAGATTCTCAAAACGTCGAAAAATAAAAGAAGTTAATTTAAAAAAAAGGAATAAGTTAAAATCTAAATTATCAGATGGACGTGTGAGTTGTCTGTCCCGTCCTCTTAAAGGGTCCACCCCTTTATAGTAGGATTGTTTTTAAATAGTTATCTTCATTACCACCAGGAAAATGTACCCTTTCGAAACTAGGTTACTCTCTGGACACGTATTACTATTTCTGTATAAATATTTGTATTCTATTTCCCCCAATTATTTTAGTTTAACGGTTACCTCTTTCTTCAGGACGGGTTACACTGAGAGAAGGTACGGGTGGAAATGGTGGACAAAAACCGTCCACTCCGTTTACCTATGGTAAACAAGGTCCCTTCCTCATTTTTAAAGAGTGACTACGGTCAACTCCTTGACTAAACCGAAAAGAAAGAGTAAAACGGTTTCGGCATCTGATTTAAAGTCCGTTCCCTAACTCCTCTGTGGTTTACCGGTAGACCCACCGAGGTTTCGAATAGTCTCACTTATCTTGTAGGTCCACAAAGTGAATCCAAAAATTAGAATCCTCGAAACTTCACCCTCTGAAAAATTTTAAAAATAAAATAACTTCATGTCAACTAAATATTACACGATTAAAGATGACATGACCTTTCACTAAGTCTATTCAGATATGGATATAAGAAAAGGTAATAGTATATAGTGTCCTATAACTTATATCGAGGGACACGATATGTCATCCTGGAACAACAAATAGGTAGGAGATATAGACGGACGTAGACGATTGGGGTTTGAGGGTGAGGTAGGGAGGGGGGTGGTCGGGGGACCCGTTGATGCGTAGACTAGAGAAATAGACACTTAGAGAAGGACAAAGTATCTATGTAAGTAAACATACTATAAAATCTAAGGTGTAAATTCACTATAGTATACCATAAACAGAAAGAATAGACTGAACGAAGTGAATCACACTAGTAGAGACCCGGGTAGGTACAACGAAGTCTATCGTAATAAAGTGCGAAAAACTTTTGCACTTGTAAATTTTAAGAATACTGTAGTATGTTTCTGATGGGGTTTCGACTCTAATTAAAAATTTTTACGAGCAGATATGAATACCATAGAATACCAAAGACACGGAATACCAATCCAGAAACACCGTAGACCTTACCTAGGACTAAACACTACTCCCGAGACATACAGAAGAGGAGGAGACATCGAGGTGACGGAGTCTGTCACAGACTTTGTATCATTATGAGTTATTTATAAACAACTTACCCACTTTCTTTAATCGTGAGTCCAGGAAGTTGTACAGGAGGGGACTTTGGTAATAAAAGGTAACGGACACTACGAAATAACGGAGAGTTTCTGGATACATGACGTACGGAGGGTAAAGAGAATAAAGAGTGTCCCTTCGAGTCTCATAAAGGGACACCTCGTTGTTCGTGACTTTGCAGAGTCTTCTACTCGTTCGACGACCGTAGGATAGAGAAGTCCATTCTCGGAGATCGTCCCTTCTGTGGGGTCGAGACTGACGTTGACAGACGTTATGACACAGTCACACCAATGGATGGATCAGAACGACTTAGGAAAAAGTATTACACCCTACCATTGACCAACCATTGATTTCATAGGGATCGAGGTCTTATGTCTTTTGTGAAAGATACAGACCAAGAATTTTGGTAGTGTGTACACTTGGGTTTTCAAGACCCTTCAATAAGAAAGGAGATCATCAACTCTTGGTTTCGTTTAGACAAAAAGACCCAGACGTCATGAACTAAGACCGAATGTCTTAGGTTTACCTTTTACACTACACACTACTTTTCCTTTCTAGCCCCCATACTTCCATCCCTTTTGGTGAACACAACAGTGGGTGATGTTCGTGTATCTACATCCGGGTCTCTCTCCCGCTCCCCGTTAGTCCGTCTTTATGAGGTCACCGGGGTCGACGTACGAAACGACGTTCAACAAGAAGAGGGTCATTTTGAGTCGTGTCTTTGGGTGAAGACGAGGAGGACGGGAGACCGGACGAGGTTGATAAGGAGTTAGTCCCTTAAGGGACCAGCAGGTCTCTAATTCTGCGGTACGAGAAGGTGACGTCTCCCGTACCTAAGGTAGGGAATAACCCCTTGATTCTAGGGTGTACGGTACCCGTCCCGGTTTTTTCAGAAGTCAGTCTCCTCCCTATTTAATCCTATAACCCTAATTGTGTATGTGTACTGATATATATTTTATCTATTAGTGGTTCTTGGATGACATATCGAGCCTTGAGATGAGTTATAAGATATTATTGGATATACCTTTTCTTAGACTTTTTCTTACCAATATACGTATAGACTTAGTGAAACGACACGTCGACTTTGATTATGTTGTAACATTTAGTAGATATTATATGAGGTCATCAGTTTCAATACCAAAAAGGTCATTAGTACATGTTTACACTCTCAACCTGGTACTTCTTCCGACTCGTGACTTCTTGACTATAAAAACTTAACATCGTATTTTTTCTGAGAACTCTCAGGGAACCTGTCGTTCCCTGCTCAGTCAGGATTTCCTTGAGTTGGGACTTAAAAGTAGTCTTTCTGACTACGACTTCGAGGTTATGAAACCGGTGGACTACCCTTCTCTGTGACTAAGACCCTTTGTGACTCTCGTCTTCTTCCCCCGTTCTCTCCCACTCTACCAACCTACCGTAGTAACTGAGTCACCTGTCTTCAAACTCGTTTGAGTTCCTCTATCACTTCCTGTCTCTTCGGATCGCACGACATCAGGAACCCCAGGGTTTCTCAACCTGTACTGAATCACTGACTTCTCGTTGTTGTATGAGGTTATATTTTAATTTTAACTTAATTTTTTTTTATTTTCTCGACACTGGAACCGCTCCGTTGTCACTCGTCACCGTACTTCGTTCTAGAATTAAGGGACGGGCCCTTAGCTTGGACCCATCGGACTTACTCTTGGTCCTTAGAATCGGTGGTCTGGACGTTCCCGATCTCCGATCTTCGATAATACGGGATCTGGAAACGGGGATCACTTTTTATGTAAATATTACCTCCGTCTTTGCCATTTACGACTACGCATGCACACACGGGTCAGTAAAGTCATCACAGGTCGAGAAACACTGTTATATCTGACATCGGGAGGTCCGAGGACACAGGTACCCTAAGAGATCCGTTCTTATGACCTCACCCGCCGGCACGAGAGGAGGTCCCCTAGAAGGGTTGGGTCTTTAGTCACAGAGGACACTGAGGACATAACGTGCGTATAAGAAATGTCGACTCGGTGGCCCCGTCGGGACATTTACGTTTCCAATAATAATCTATGTATCGTTTTGTTGTTCATCCTCTCGTGTATCTCTTCGTCAAACAAATCGACTGTATCTTCGTTCCGCCTCTATGTGTGGGTCTCTCTCACTCCCTCAGGGGGGATCACTCCACCTCGAGTCATTTCTCCACCAATGCAGTAAATATATCCTGTCACGAAGGAGGAAGTCCCGTTAATGAAAGGTGTTGACTGCACAGGGACCTCACCCGTGTGTGGGGAGTCGGTTCTACCTAGAGCTTCACTTCCGAAGACCCTCCTTGTTCTGAGTAATACCGGACCTTAATAAGGGACTACAAACTGGGTGTTCCTCGGAGAGACACGTACACATCACAGAGGGAACAGGGTTTTCTCCCCCCTCGTCTCTAGGGAATTAGGAAATGAGTTTGTCGCAAAACGGGGAGAAACAGGAACGGTACTGACAATAGAACAGATAACGGTGCTGATAAGGGAATTCCACAAATGTTCTCTGTTTGTGACCGATAAATGGGAGAAAGACAACAATGAAGGTAAAGTCTCCCGTTTGTCCTCCGATTAACATTTACGGAATTGACCTCGGGTGGATAGAGAACCGAGTTCTTTACGTTTGTCAACAATTCATAGGTCGGGCTTCGGGTGAAGGACCACGGGGTACTTTACATTTGTCCTCCGGTTAACATTTACAGATTGGACCTCGAGTAGATAGAGGATGTAGTTAAGGGGGTAGTCAACATGACCCATTCTGGAGAGGAGTCTATCGTTGTAACTCTTCGTTTTCACTGTAGACCGGACTCCTGGGGTCAAGTCTTGACGGTCTCTTCTTCTCCGTCCTTGAGTTTTCTCTCTTTCAAGTACTGAGTCTCCTTCACCAAGAAGGACGGTGTCCTTCTCAGTCGCATAGGACTCCTTTGGTGTCCGAAACGTCTCGGACTCGAGAAGGACCAGGTCTCCCTCTTCTGAGCCAAACGTCATTCCCACCTCGGACACAGACTCCGGAATGGGGAAACTCTGTCTTAGACTGGGTCCGGGGCCCCTCCTCTAAACCTCCCCACCACGTGGGTCAATCAACGTGGTTCAATCCGAGTCGTTTGGTCTCTAGTTTGGTCAGTTAGGATTTCCTTTAGTCAGGACTTACAAGTAACCTTCCTGACTACGACTTCGACTTTGAGGTTATGAAACCGGTGGACTACGTTTCTTGACTGAGTAATCTTTTCTGGAACTACGACCCTTTATAAGTTCCGTCCTCTTCTTCCCCTGCTTTTTGCTACTCTACTAACTTACCGTTGTGGCTGAGCTGTCTGTACTCAAACTCGTTCGAGGTCGTCAACCACTACCTGTCCCTTTGGACCGTACGACGTTAGGTACTCCAGCGTTTCTCAGCCTGTGGTGACTCACTAACCTGATTTGGCTTGACTCCGAGTCGTTTGTGTCTATGGCCATGGTTCTTTCTCCGGTCTTCGGTCACACCCTGTCTTTATGACGGAAGTGAACTTGTGTCCGACCGTGTGACCCGACTCTTGGGACAACACACGCAAAGTGCCCCCCTCCGCTCCGTCGTGTCCGTGTGCACGTCGAACGTGCACTGACCCCTAGGGCTATTTCTTTACTGTACACTCGCCGATAAACAATGGTCACCGACGTATTGTTCAATAGGGAGTTGAATCGTCGAATCTCGTTGTGTGTGGATAATAGAGGGTCAAAGACACCCAGTCCGGAGGTCCGTTCCCGAATCGACCCCGGGGAGGAGTCCCAGGGAGAGTTCCGCCGTTAGTTCCACGGTCGGTGGACCACGGAGTGGAGTACCGAGTTGGCCCTTCCTCTGTGAACGTTCAAGTACAGAAAGGAGTGTCCCCAACTGGTCTCCGACGGGGGTCCAGGAGGAGAAGGGGTGGGGTCGTCGTACGCAGTAGTTCCATGCGTTCGGTTCCCCCGGTAACCTCTCAGACGATCATTCTTTCTTCAGTGTCAAAAAACATTGGATTAGTAAGGCAGTCGAAACGGTATAAGAGAACCATTCGTTCAGTACTTTAGTCCGGGCGTGAGTTTCTTCCTCTGATGTGTTTACGTGGTCATTGTCCTCCACCCCCAGTGACCTCCGGGAACTTCTTTCAGACGGAGGGTTTTCACCCCTTTATGGACGTCTTTTTATAGATTTTGATACGAAGGGAGACCCAGATCTGATAAGAACTCCTTACAAATTCTTGTGTCGAAAACAAAAAAAATTCCTTTGTTATTTTAGTGAAATTAAACGGTGAAAAGTAAAACTTTCTAGTAACGTCATAGTAAACATTTTGCGTCGGTCCTTTCTACGGGGTCCGACCGACTCAGGTCCCCGTGACTCTTGGCAGTGACGTCCCACACCAGCCCCCAACCCCCACCCACCCCCGACCGGTTGGACCGTGCCGAAGAACGAACGTGGGTTGGACTAAGGTTCGATTCTGTTCTACTTGACCCCCCTCCGATCCCTCCACAGTCC
Organism: Capra ibex; assembly: GCA_006410555.1. Classification (NCBI taxonomy): domain Eukaryota; kingdom Metazoa; phylum Chordata; class Mammalia; order Artiodactyla; family Bovidae; genus Capra; species Capra ibex. The sequence goes on from SJYO01050415.1 coordinate 40,002,439, forward strand.
AAGGAGAGACCCACCACTGGTTCTCCACTCCATAGTCTCGTCGGGGGAGGAGTTGAGGGGAGTCGAGGTCTAAGTCCAAGTCCAGACACTCAGGGGTCCTCTCAGGTGTGGACCCGATTACGACCGGGACCGGTACCAGACACCTCCCTGGTAAACAGGGAGGTACACGGATTTTCACTGTACTCTGGTGTCGTAAAATTTACTTAATTTATCGTCTCTCCATTCCAGTTTTTTTTACGGTTGAAGAGACTTTTTTAAATGCCGACTAAAGGATTATCAAATATTCGTGACTTGAATTAAATAGTACTCTGACGGAAAATTTTTATCATTGATTGTCCCTGAAGAGACTGTCGAAGGGACTATCGAATCAACCATTTCTTAGGTGGACGTTACGTCCTCTGGGGTCAAGTTAAGGACCCAACCCTTCTAGGGGACCTCTTCCCTATCCGATGGGTGAGGTCATAAGAACCTGAAGGAAACACCGAGTCGACCATTTCTTAGGTGGACGTTAAGTCCTCTGGACCCAAGCTTGGGACTCAACCCTTCTAGGGGACCTCTTACCTTTGGGGGAGGTCATAAGACCGGATCTCTTAAGGTACCTGGCATATCAGGTACCCCAACGTTTCTCAACCTGTGCTGAGTCGCTGAAAGGGAAGTCCCTGAATAGACCACCAGATTACCAATTCTTAGGTGGAAGGTCACGTCTCCTGTGTCCGAGATGGGGACCAACCCTTTGATTCTAGGGTTGTACGACGCCCCACCGGGTGCACGAGACCTCGGGTACGAGCCGTTGTTCTCTTCGGACTTGTGACCCTGATCTGTCTTCGGGGGTCCGTGACGTTGCTCTCTCCGGACTCGTGGTGTTGTTTCTGGGTCACGTCGGTTTATTTGTTTTTATAAAATTTTTAATTTGTGCTAATTTTATCATCGATTACCTTTTATCCATTGGATGGATACCAATTAGTTTCGGTTTCCCAGGAGTAGGGGTTGGACTGTAAGTCAGTTTAAGTCGTATAACAGGAGCTCACTCTCACACTCCCGCAAAGTCAATGGACAACGGGTCATTGTTATCCGATTTCAAGTCAGTAATTTTCGTTGTGATTAAAGCGAGGGTCCAGAGTCACCCTCGTCAAGTACAGACCTCACTGAACTTCTCTCCCTCGACTTCCCTCAGGACCGCCAGGTCACCCATCCTGAGACACGAAAGTGACGGTGCGCACGTGCGGTTCAACGAAGTCAGCAAAGACTGAGAAACGTTGGGGTACCTGACATCGGGCGGTCCGAGGAGACGGGTACCCTAAGAGGTCCGTTCTTATAACCTCACCCAACGGTACGGGAGGGGGTCCGCTAGGAGGACTGGGTCCCTAGCTTGGGATCAGAGAATTCAGAGGACGTAACCATCCGCCCAAGAAATGGTGATCGTGGTGGACCCTTCGGTAACCACTACCGGTTTTTTTGTTTTTTTTTTTTGTTTTTTTTGCCCCCTCGACCTCAGAAGACTTCCGAGAGAATGACTGTATAGACGTTGACTACGACCGACAGTCGACCCCGTCACCGGTCCTGTGGATCTCCCCCGGGAAGGTCCACCGACGAACCCGAAGGAGTGTCGTACCACGGACCCGAGGTTTCTACTCGTGGGAGTCTATTGTTCGGTCCGCCCATGTAGTGGAAAATACTGAATCGGAGCTTTCAGTGGATCGTGGTGAGGGTGGGATCAGTTCAGACGATCGAAGTTCCCCTCCCTCGAATCTAGGATATAGTACTACCTCCTCGGAGTTCTAGAATAGTATTCTTCACGTGAATCCTACCTTAAGTAGAAACCTTTTTACGTTAGACAGTGTCTCTCGTTTGATCGGGGGACCGGGTAGGATCTCAAAGTACTCACAGTCACTGTTGTGTGTAGTATTCCACCTTTCTTCACACGTCAGTACCTCTTTCTTCTGTCGTTCATATTGGTACTATTTACTCTTCATGTTAGGAAAGACGGAGAAGACGGTAACATAACCTCCAATTCTTACTCAGGTAGACCCCTGAAGGGACTACCAGGTCGCCGATTCTGAGACTCGAGGGTCACGTCCCCCGGGTCCAAGTTAGGGACCAGTACCTTGACTAGGGTATACGGTGTTGATTTCTAGGACATACAGGGTTCATTTTGTAGGGTGTACAACGTTGATACTGGGACACGGAGGCCTATTTAACAACAAGTCATCGGTTCAGTACACACTGAGAAACACTGAGAAAGTGTTTATTTGTTTTATTTAAAATTTTTCTTTCTTTGCTCGCATAACCCTGAAGGGACCACCAGGTCCCCGATTCTGAGACTCGAGGGTCACGTCCCCCGGGTCCAAACTAGGGACCAGTCCCTCGATCTAGGGTGTACGATGTTGATTCTGGGTCTCGTCGGTTTATTTATTTTATTTTTTTTTCTTCTTTTCTCGCATAGGTAACCGGACCTTATCTTTTATCCGTAACACGTATTAACACCCCAACCCAAAGAGTAAACCGGACAATAACATTTCGGATATTTTAAGAGACATAATGAAAACATAACGCCAATTGTATAATGGTGTTTAAATCGTCGAATTTGTTATTGTCAAATAACGAAGTCAAAACATTCGGTCCTCAGGTCCCACTCATCAGATCCGTCGAAACATAAGTTCCGACTTTACTTATACAGTCACCGACCCGAGGTCCCTTCTTAGACGTCTTGAGGTCTTTAAAATAGACAATCCAACCTTTTAGGGTACCCGCCTCCTCGGACCATCCGACGTCAGGTACGCCAGCGTTTCTCAGCCTGTACTGACTCGCTGAAGTGAAAGTGAAAAGTGAAAGTACGTGACCTCTTCCTTTACCGTTGGGTGAGGTCATAAGAACGGACCTCTTAGGGTCCCTGGCCCCTCGAACTACCCGACGGCAGACACCCCAGCGTGTCTCAGCCTGTGCTAACTTCGTTGAAGCGTCGTCGTCATCGTCGTCCGTCCAAAGGTTTAGAGAACGATCCACGACGATCCCCTCAAGACTGGTGGTCTACCGCGTTCTTGGTGTCAAGGACCCTGTACCTTCCCCCATCACCCCTTCCGCCCCCGGACGCAAGGCCGAGGAAAGACGGCGGACCTATCCGAGCAAAGACGGCGGACCTATCCGAGGAAAGACGGTGGAACTATGTCAAAGGTCGTCGTAGACTCTTGGACTATCTTTCAGTCGTCGAGTCCGGGGTTTAAGTCTGGGTGATTTAGTTTTAGTGACGTCTACCACTAACGTCGGTACTTTAATTTTCTGTGAATGAGGAACTTTCTTTTCAATACTGGTTGGATCTATCGTATAACTTTTCGTCTCTGTAATAAAACGGTTGTTTCCAGGCAGATCGATTCCGATACCAAAAAGGTCACCAGCACATACCGACACTCTCAACCTGACACTTCTTCCGACTCGCGGCTTCTTAACTACGAAAACTTGACACCACAACCTCTTCTGAGAACTCTCAGGGAACCTGACGTTCCTCTAGGTTGGTCAGGTAAGATTTCCTCTAGTCGGGACCCTAAAGAAACCTCCCTTACTACGACTTCGACTTTGAGGTCATGAAACCGGTGGAGTACACTTCTCAACTGAGTAACCTTTTCTGAGACTACGACCCTCCCTAACCCCCGTCCTCTTCTTCCCCTGCTGTCTCCTACTCTACCGACCTGCCGTAGTGCCTGAGCTACCTACACTCAGACTCACTTGAGGCCCTCAACCACTACCTGTCCCTTCGGACCGCACGACGCTAAGTACCCCAGCGTCTCTCAGCCTGTGCTGACTCGCTGACTTGACTTGACTTGACTTCAGTTTTAGACGTAAGACAGTCCGTTTAACACAAGTGTAACTTCAAACTCTCCGTGAGGTCAAGTCACGAAGAGTTGGAGTCGACGTACAACTTTAGGGGGTCTTCGAAATTTTTGGGAAATTATCTCTCCATGGTGGTGGGAGGGGGTGGGGTCCTTAAGCCCAATATTGTCAGGACCCCAGACCTGACCACTTCAAGGGACTCCTACGTGTCGGTTCCGACTCTTAACGACGTCACGTAAGGTGTGAGAATTCTTGGGACCCGTACGTCACCTCAAGTGGACCCACATCTGTACCCTCTTCCTGTATGGGTCGGAACCCCTAGAGGGTCCTACTCCGGGACCAAAAGTTTCACGAAGTCTCTGGGTCCAGTTTGGTAGCCGAAGAGTCCGTCTTTAAGATTGGGGGGACGGGTGGTGGCGGGGTGGTGNGGGGGGGGGGGGCGGTACGAACCACTACTATAAGGACTTCCCACGAGGGACTAACTACTACCACGGAGGATCAGAGGTGACCCCTGAAGAACTCTCGTCGTGCACACAGTAAAGGGGAGACGCCTCACAAACGAGTCACTTCGTGGGAGGTGTTAACGATTCCATTCGACTCGTCTAGAGACATGACCACCACTTTGTCCACTCGGGTTGAAGTTCTTTCTTCGACGGATCTCCAATTTCCTTGAACCGTCACAATCCTGCCTGAAGAACTTTATAAAAAGGAAGGCGTAAATGTATCTTGAAATGTCAGGTCATGTGAAAATACATGTAAGAGAGTAAAAGTGTCATAGGTAGACACAATTCAATCTCAACTAATTGTCATCACCTTTTGACTCACTGTCCCCCAACTTGTCTATACGACTTTAAACATCCTACTCAGTCTTAATCTTTTTCTACAACAAAAGGATTGAAGAGACTAAAAGATTCACGATAAAGGTCCTACACCGTTGTCGGTCCCTGAAGGTGCCGTCAGGTCACCAATTCTGAGGTACGAAGGTGACGTCCCCTGTGTCCAAGTTAGGGACCACCCCCTTGATTTTAGGACGTACGGAGAGACACACTGACTTTTTTTCTTTCTTAATAACGACCGAAGTCCTACACCGTTATAGGTTGAAGACTGGAGAGAAAGGAGTGACCCTCACAAAGACCCCTAAAACAGAAACAAAAAGGAAGAGGAAAGAGGAGGGGGTTCACCTCCCAAAGAAAAGAGTAAGACCTTCAAAACTAAATAGAGGATGGACTACAGGTGACTAAATATACTGAAGAGTAAAAACTATCTACCAAGTGGTCCATACCTCATTTAAGAATTACACACAATCGTTATTGCTATTACTAAAGTGATACAAAGAACTTATGTTTCTTGAATAAAGAGTAACACAGAGAGTACACATATCCAGAATGTACATACCATAGTCAATAAAAAGTGTACATATGGTAGTGGTACGTATACTCTTATATCTTATGAAGGTTCTGGAGTCTTACGGGAACACGGGAGGGTCAGTAATGGGGTTTCTTCGGTCGTGATAAGGTTGGACATCGTGGTACCTAATCGAAACGGATGTTAATTCCTCTGGGGCCAAACTAAGGACCCAGCCCTTCTAGGGGACCTCCTCCCTATCCGATGGGTGAGGTCATAAGAACCCGAAGGGAACACCGAGTCAACTATTTCTTAGACGGACGTGACGCCCTCTGGACCCAAACTAGGGACCCAACCCTTCTAGGGGACCTCTTACCTTTCCGATGGATGAGGTCATAAGACCGGACCTCTTAAGGTACCTGATATGTCAGGTACCCCAACTTTTCTCAACCTGTACTGACTCGTTAAACGTATATAATGTTAATCAAAAGATTCATCTATTTAATTCTAAAAATCAACCTCAAAGTTATAGTTTACGAGTTTTTAATTATCTTACTCATATATCTTTTCATCTTTATATGTCGTCTGGACTTTCAGTGGCACCTGGTTAAGTCGTATCAATTCTAAATATGTTAAAAGTGTGTTGTCATCCTATGACAACTTAAAATAACTTGTAGTATAGGTACCTTTACGGAGGTACGACTACGAACATTGATATAAACCGAGGAAAAGTAAGAACATATCATAAGGTACAGTACTGAGATAGTGTTAAATAAACTAGTAAGATAACAACCTGTAAACCCACCAAAGTCCAAACCTCGATGATACTTATTACAGTTTACTACAGTAGCAGTAAGAATATAACCCAACCAGTTTTCAAACAAGCCCATAAGACATTGTAGAATCCTCTTTTGGACTTACTTGAAAAACCGGTTGAGTTATGTACGGAAAATCACCTATAAACGTCAGAAAAAAGAACCCACTATACCACCCAACTTACCGTCAGAGGGGTTTTCTATATAGGTGTCGGATGGGGGGCCTGGGGCACTCACACTGGAACAAACCTCTTTCTCAGAAACGTCTATATTAATTCCTACAGCTCTACTCTAATAGAACCTAGTATACACGCACGCACGCATTCACCACAGGATGTATTCAACACAGGATGAGAAAAGTTCGGACACCCGACATCGGGCGGTCCGAGGAGACAGGTACCACAAGAGGTCCGTTCTTATGACCTCACCCAACGGTACGGGAGGAGGTCCCCTTTAGGAGGTTGGGTCCCTAACTTGGGTGCAGAGAATTCAAAGAACGTAACCGTCCGCCCAAGAAATGGTGATCTCGATGAATCCTTCGGGGAACCTAGTATACCCACCCGGGATTCAGGTTATTTACAGGAGTGTTACCTGTGTGTACACTTCTACCGTAGTTTCTGATACAATTACATCAAGGTTCGGTTCCTGACGCCCCTCGGGGGCTTTCGACCTCTTCCGTTCCTCCCTAAGAGGGGACCTCGGAGACCCCTCTCGAGCCGGAACGGTTGTGAATCCCGAAGGTGTGGGGTCTTTACTTAAGGTTCTATTATGCAGAGACAACAACATTCGGTGGTTCAAGTACCATGACGCAATATCGTCTGGGTCCTTCGAATCTGTCTACCGTAACTTTTACATTTAAACACATATGGGTAGATGTAAACGAACAGTGCACGTGTTGTGGGTTTACCTTGTAAAATGCCACAAAACTCCCGTCTGAAAGAGTTCGGTCTGATTCAAAATGGAGGAAAAGACTCCTGTCCATCATAAACAAGTTATGTGTTCTCGACTCCACCCGGGTCGTCCGAAGATCCGTATAGACGTTCGGGTGAGGACACACACACACACCAAGGGCAATCGCTGCCGACCGACCGGGAACTCGTCGGCGAGAAGGGGACGAACCCGTCGGTTGAGGGGATGGTGACGGGAAGGGAATGAGTGGAAACGTCCCCGTTCCGGTCAAAAAGGATAATTTTAATCGGTACGAATTTTAAATTGACAAAAGAAAAATTTGAAAAATTTCACAAAATTTTATTTTTTCGTTTTTTTATACGTAGTAGGACTATGTATTTGTCTTTTTTGTTGTCAAACGGTATAATTTAGACAGGACGAACCTCCCGAGGGAAGGAGTGTTCGGACTGCCACCTCGTTTTACTTTAGCAAGATCAAGGAGGAGGAAACCAGAGAAACGCTCGTTCGTACGCAGCAGAAGAGTGAAATTCTAGACAGATCATACACTACACTTCTTTGTGGGTGTCGTGTTGTTTTGGTTGTAAAAAAAAACTGTCCTGTTCGTACGATTCTAAGAAAAAGAAAAGAAAGATACTCGTGAGTCGTTCACGACATAAATAAATAAATAATCCGACGTGGTATTTTAAATAAGTAAATAATCCGACCTAGAATCAAAGGACTACCCCCTAACCTGGGTACGGGGGACGTAACCTTCTCACCTCAGAATCGGTGACCCAGTGGTCCCTTCAGGGGTAAGATCTTAAGAATATGAAGAAGATCGAGATAAAGGGGTCGTAGACCCAAGATCGTAGGACCTATCACACCAACAACTTTAGTACTTGGTATATACGAGTAGGTTTGTGGTGGCCACTTGTATATCATTGTCGACTTTAGTACTGACCATATGTGACATCGAATTCGGGTCCGATTCGTGACACGAACATAATAGAGTAATCAAGTGAGGTTTGGGAACCTCCACCCAGTATTGGGAAAAGTGTGAAGTATCTACTCCCGACATTCGTGTAACTGGTGTCCCTGGTACAGACCGTCACCGAATTAAAAGTAAAAGATCCTCTTGTCGGTTGTTACACACACAGGTATCCTTCTCTCTCTCGGATGTTTTAGTGACGTCACATAGTTTTCGGAGGGGACTGTAGTGACGACTTTACTTCGGAAGCTATAGACATTCAAAAGGAACCTCTAAAGGGTTAGATCCATTTTATGTCTGAGCTTGCAGATGACCCGGTATATTCGGGAGGGAGATTGTCAATAAACTAAATGAATAAATAAGTAATGTGACTTCATATCAACTAAATGTTACAAAGTCCACATATCGTTTGACTAAGTGTGCACAAACAAAAGTCTAAGAAAGGGTAACCTCCAATAGTGTTCCATAACTTAGATCTAAGGGTACGGAATGTCATACAGGAACAACAAATAGATAAAACGTGTACCATCACAGACAATTAGTGTTTACGGATTAAACAAGGAGGAGGGGAGGGGAGAAAGAGGGAACCTTTAGTAGTCAACCGAAAAATACAGGGTTTGTTGAGAAAAGATGTCTTTTACAAGAGAAATCAGAATCCTGCAGGAACGTCTTTACTTTGGTTTGCCAGTCTTTTTTTACATTAATCCAAAAATCTTGTCCGGTATTCCGAAGGGTCCACCGCGATCTCCATTTCTTGAGTGGACAGTTACGTCCGCTACATTCTCTACACCCAAGCTAGGGACCCAACCTTTCTAGGGGACCTCCTCCCGTGTCGTTGGGTGACGCCATAAGAACGGACCTCTTGAGGTATCTCCTCGGACCGTCCGATACCAGGTATCCCAACGTTTCTCAGCCTGTGTTGGCTTCACCGAATCATACGTAGAAAAGAATGTGGTCCAGAACCCAGGGGAAAGATCAAAAGTCCCACCCTTATTTCATATATTTTAATCTTCCATCTTCCCCTCTTACCTATGTACATATACATACCGACTCAGATGGACGTCAGGTGGACTTTGATAGTGTTGTAACAATTAACAGATAAGAGGTTATATTTTATTTTCCAAATTTTTTTTTTTTCGGTTGTCTTTTCTTGAGGTTTTTATTTATTTATTTTTCTTTGATAGGATTTTTATTAATCTTCTGTCTTGTCTTTTTATCCACGATCCGTCCTTCAACCCTCTTCCTTCTTTGGGAGCCCTCCGGGTCAGGAATTACGAGATCAACTATTTTGCATTTTTCCGGTAGAAGAAGGAAGGATAGAACAGGAACAGTTCCAAGACTAAGGAACCCTTGAGTTCCAGGTGGTTCGAAGGAGGGTCTATTTGGGTTCAAATTCCCGTCCTGTACCAGAACCTCACCCGCAGAAACGAGACTGTTGTCGTCGTGGTTGTGCTGGGTTCTCCCACCGTTCTGTTTCGTCTTCACGTTCTCTCTCTTACGAGGTCACTGTGCCACACCCTTCAGTCCGTCTCCCGCCGACCCTCCCTGACAGGTCGGACGGGGTGTCTGCCGGTCAATCGTGGACAAACCAATCGTGGACAAAACAACTTTACCTCGAGTCAGATCGGGTTTCCCTCTTGAGAGCTATACGTTTATTTCTTGACTTCCCCTCTTCTGGTCTATTAAACCCTGAGAGGTCCCACCTCCCACACCCTTCCTTAAACAACTTTAGAGTGTGTGAACCCCCTTCTATGGGACGTACATGTCTCCCTCACCCACTCTAAACCATTCTTCAGTTTTGAATTGATCTGGGTTCACCTATGTGAGTCTCTTCTTTGGTCTTCAGTTCAAAGTGACCTCAGTCCTTTAGGACTTCATAAACCCCTTGTTTTTATAGTGAAATAACGAATAAGACACAGTCTTTGTGTGTTCGGAGTCTCGTTGATTCGGTCGAGTGACTTCGGACACAAGAGGTCTCGAGTCCGAGACGTTGTTCTCTTTGGGTCTTTGACGTTGATCTCTTTCGGACGTGTGACGTTGTCTCTGGGTCGTGTCGGTGTTTTTATTATATAAAAAAATTAGGTGAAAAATTTTTTTTTCTTTGTTCACTAAAAGTTGGGTGTCACAAAAGGGTTACCCCTTTGTGTCCCTGAAAGTGAACCCTCGGAGTACACCCCACAAGAATCCATTGGGACGAGACAAACTCTAAAGTGAAGGTATGTGTTCGGGAAGAACACAAAGGTTCCTGTAATCCACGATCACTTAAAGGAAGAGGGGTGTCAGGATTGTGGTCGGTACTTGAAAGGAGTCTCTGGACAGACGTTTTCGTCTCCAGTCTTTCTATTTCGGGTCCAGGGGGTGTAATGAGTTGGGGTTTCTCCCTTAGACCCAGTTCGAGTCACAAAAGACTACTGTCACTAGAACCCGTCCTTCTCTCCGACTCAAGGCCCTGGTCTACGTGGTCCCCTCCCCTCCCTGTAAAACTACGGTCCACAGAACCCCACCCACTAGTGTAGTGTACGACCCCTGAGGGGTCCGGTCGGACTTCGACAAACAGTCGACGGGTGACCTGAAGGGGTAATCCTCGAAGGTATCCGTAGTGGTTGTTCAACCGGATTTATCTTAAGAACTACAAAAAGACGTTTCGGAAAAGAATAAAACCAGTAGGAGACGGGGGAGTCAACAATTTGGTGTCCGACTAGGGGTGAAGATTTATACTTTGTTCCTATTACGTGCAAACTCCTTTCGGACATTGTACTTTTCGGTTCTCTGAGAATCTCTTCTCGTTTCACCCTTCTAAATGGTAGGGTCTATAGTTCTGATCAACATTTTGATGTGTACACATATATATATATATGTATACGTATATATATATGTATACGTATATATATAAATCATAAACACATACACAAATATATATACTATTAATCCACCTATATTAATTCTATCTCACAAAGAACGTGTCCCTATATGTTACCTGGTTACTTCACGAGCACCTACCTATCCACCTGTCTACCCCTACCCACCTATCTATCCGTGAACGACACACTGTTTCTCCTTGTGTTTTTGTGCATTTTCTCATAAGTGTCGTCACGATAAATTTTTATGTACAAATAAATAAACCGACGTGGTCCAGAATCAACGTCGTACCCTTGAGAATCAATACCGTACACCCTAGATCAAGGGACCGGTCCCTAACTTGGGGGGGTCCGGAGGACGTACCCCTCGTACCTCAGACTCGGCAACCTGGTACTCCCTTCAGGGTCATCGTGATAAAAATTGTCAGGTTTGACCCTTCGGGTCTCTGCGTCAAAGTTAGGGACCCAGTATTTCTAGGGGACCTCCTCCCGTACCGTTGGGTGATGTCATAAGAACGAACCTCTTAGGATACCTGTCTCCTCTGACCGATCGATTCGAGAAACGGGTGTCCGAGCGTTCCTCAACCTATGCTGACTTCACTGAATCACGCACGCACGTACGTGTGTGTGTGTGTGTGTGTGTATGTGTGTGTGTGTATGTGTGTGTGTGACCCTTCCGGAGTTTATGGGTAGTTGTATTAGTTATTCATTTATCATCATAAATAGAGGTTAAATAAAGTAGTCACCTTATGACATGTTATCATTTTTACTTGTTTAAAGTCGGTATGTGTGATTTCATCTACTAAACGTTTGTTTTACAATTTTCCTTTTTCGGTTTGTGTTTTCAGAAACTTCATACGTTAAGATAAATATACTGTAAGTTTTTGTCCGTTTTGATTTACTCCCAAAACCTCTTATACACGAGTCCATTATTTTGTCGTTTCTTTTTGTTTTCCTTCTTTAATTGCATCTTTATTCCCGTATAAAGAGAAACCTCCCCCCTCTAAACCGACCCTTCGTGAAGTGTCCGAAGGCGTGGAGCGAGGACTTTTGCGCTTTAGACCCGTGTGCCGTCAGGAATGTGCTGTCCCCACTCTAACCGACCCCCTTATTGTACCAAAAAGAACTGGACCCACCACCCAGGTACCCTCAAAGGAAATATTAATATATAATTCAGTAAATATAAAATACGGTAAAGAACACACATTATAGACAGTGTCTTTCGAAAAATTTTTGTATTTTATGGTTTCCTTTTTGTAGTTCCTTTTCTAAATTTTCTTGAAATGTACTTTGTAATAATAATAAAACCTGTGAGGCGTACCGTACGTTCTAGATTCAAGGGGCTAGTCCCTGACTTGAGTGGGGAGATGTCACCTTCGTACTTCAGACTTGGTGACCCGGCGTTCCTTCAGGGTTCTTGGTAATACAAAGTTTTCATGGAATTGTATACCATTTTGTATAACACAAACGTCTTGTTACACTTACTTTTACTATGACTTGACATGTGAAATTTTTCTGACTGTCATTGAAAATACACGTAAAACGGTGCTGAATTTTTTTTTTCTTGGATTTGTGAGTCTCTCCCTGTATTCTGTATGGATTTATGTAAGTCACATTGGGACACACTTTTAAAACCTTTTGAGTCACAATATTTTTATAGTCAACAACCAATCTCGTATTGTTAATTTGAGGGTAACGACTAAAAAAGGGGGAACCTTAGACTGTTCGGTTGCGACCATCTTCTTCCTGGTCTATCTTTCTGAACGAAGTGGTGTATAGTTCTGAATGAAATTTCCACTTCGTTAACTCCCTTATGGAGTATCTAAGTCTCAATCCGTCTAGGTGTCCTGGTCGGACCCGTAAATCTCCGTCTCGGCGCCTCCGCTCCGTGTCTGCCGGTCCGTTAGCCTCCCCACGACCGATGGGTGTTCTATGGATTCTTCGTCTAGGTCCTTGTCAGTCCCGTCGAGTCGACGAGGAGTCTCGTCTCTCGACCTTTGTTGGGTCCCAGATACCTGTCCTTTTGACCTATTTATATAACACCACAATTAAGGTGTTCCCTGGGAACACGTCGTCGTTTTTACCTATTTCATATTGATGGATGAAGGGAACCTCCTTAGAATCTTTACTTCGACTCCCTCTTCTCGATCAGTATCTTCTACTGTGCGTCTACCAACCTACCGTAGTGGTTAAGTTGTCTGGACTTGACCTCGTTTGAGGTTCTCTATCACTCCCTGTCCCTTCGGACCGTACGACGTCAGGTACCCAAGCTCTTCTCAGTACTAAACCACTGACTTGTTTCTTAGAAGGTAAAATATTTCGAGTTTTAGCTTATTTCGATTTTAATATTATCAATCCTTACGTACGACTATACTAAAATTTTTATTTAATAATTTTCTCCCTGACTATTGACTATTTACTCCCCACTACCTCTGAAGACGTTCCCTCCGTCCCACCCTGAGTGTCACTGTACGACCGAGAGTTTGACCCAGACTCCCCAAGCAAAATGACAATTTGAACGATGGAGTGTTGATCCGAGGTCTATCGGAAATCGCACACAGTCAATGGTACATTTAACTTTTTCTCGATTCGACACCCCTTACGGTCGAAAATGGTCAGCCCACCTCCTCTGTCTCGACACGTGTCGCACTCTTCCTCGACAGTCACCCCACGGGACCTCACGGTTCTCTTGGGTGGTCTTCCTTCCTTAACCTCAGCGCTTCCAAGGGCCGCGATTCTCGTCCTGCCCTCCTACTCCTGTCCCTGCTCACAGTCTTGACCGGCGGACGCCCACTGCAGACCCGAACCTCCTCGTCACGACCCCCTCTTTACCCCTGTCTTCGATGTGCCACTGACCGATGTCGGTTGTCCTTTCTACCTCGGCGTCTCGGGGTCCCGTCTCAGCTCTCCCTTCCCGGAGGAGACTCCAGCCTTGTGGGGGTGGGGGTGAGTCGGGAAAGAGGGCCCTTGTCAACCGGTCTCCCCTTGGACTGAGGTCGGCCTGTGAGATAAGCCGGACTGTTCCAGCACTGAGGGACCGGGTCGGTCCTGAGTGCCCCCTCTCTTATCCCGGACCAGGGGACGGGATTGGGATCCTCGGCCTCGTGTGCGACACTCCTGTCCTACTGCTTCGGTATCCATCCCCGTGACCCCACAGACCCTTCCTGAGACCCCAGGGTCGGACCGGACATTCCCAGTCCAAGAAGGGTTTGGTCCCCCTTGGGAGAGACCCAGGGTACCCAGTAGGAAGGGACAGGGAGGGAGGGTGGTCGTCGTCCCACGGTTCTTGGAGAGTGGCACAGGACGCCACTCCTGTCTGTCTGTGATTAGAGTAGAGGGGTCTGGGTACGCCGGAGGTGATAGTGTTAGTATTGCCCTCCTTGACCGGAGCAAGGGAGGGAAACAAACAGAACCCTCCCCGTTAACGACTCGTTTCTCCCTTCCCTTTAGGACCGGAATTAGTCGGCAATGAGTCCGGGGACCCGGAGACCCCGGGAGAGTCTGGACCGAGGAAGGACCGGGACACATAACCCTTCCCTCGACCACACCGCCCGCATATCTCTTGGGTCCCGAACTGGCGTCACGTAAGTACGACCTTTTTTATTTGGGGTCAGGTCCCCGTGCTTGTCTCAAGTGACTGGTGAACGGCACACGGTCTGGGACCCGATCGGGAGGTGAACAGTCTCGAGGGACTGTGACGGACCGGTGGGAGTCTCCAGGTAGTCCGGTAGGTCGAAGGTCTTCTCCTTGGTCCCAGTGTTCCTTCCTTCAACCGGCTCTACCCTTAGGGTGGGTCTAGAGAGACTGGGGGTACGATACGAGACTCCGAGTCGACTGGGGAGGAGGGTGACCCGTCGCCCTCCACCACTCCCCGTCCCAAACGTACCCTTGAGAGGGGAAGTGGAGAAGAAAGAGGGGATCTCCGGTGTGGTGCCAGGTTCTGGGGGTCGACCCACCGTCTCGATAGGCGTACCGACTCAAGGACGGGGACGACGGAACATGTGGGGACGACTGGGTCCTACAGACACGGGTCCTGAGTGCCCACGGGGGTCGGCTCCTCGGTTCGGTCCTCCGTGTCCCACCGTCTCAGGTCCCGGGTCGGGGATTCGCGACCTTCGAGGACCTCCACGGGTGGTAAGTCTATTGTGGTCGGTCGTTACTCCTCAGTGGGGGAACGTGAGGTGGGGGCGTCACGGACGTCGACGGCTCCTGGGGTCTGGACCTCTCAAGCGGGGTCCTGTCCAGTCTGGATCCACCACCCTACCCTTTCCCCAAGAGAGAGAGTCCTGAGTTCGAATTTCCATCCAAGGGACACCGACTGTGACAGGACCACCCCCCAACTTCCAGTCAATCTTACACCGAAATCGGGGTGTCCCCGGACTGCCCTTCAACACTTTATATACGTCTATTTTTGACCTTATACACAACCCTATTAGTCGATACGAGTCGACTCGTGACGAATGATTCTGGTCTCCGTTTATGAGTGGTTGACCACAAAAAGTTTGAAACCCAGTACTGGGTGAATTCCTGGTACTTTGGTTACATGTGACGTCACTTGTGAAAAAAAAGGGACTTATCTTAGTCCTCTCTTGACTTGTATTGTGTCACACTTTTTATTATTATTATTTTATTTTTCTTATTCTTTTATTGTCACATCGTCCGTCACTTGTTCACACCAAAGGATGGTTAAGACACTGTAATGTATGCATCGTCTGGGAAGTATGGGTACCCTCATAACATTCTGGGGACACCTATTTGCGACGTCTACGAGTTTAGAGAATGTATTCTACCACGTCATAAACGTATGATGGATGAGTGTGAGAGGACAAATCTCATGGAGATCCAATGAATGTCCAAAGGCACGACGCGACACGAATCAACGAAGTCAGCACAGGTTGAGAAACGTTGGCACACCGGACATCGGGCGGTCCGAGAAGACGGGTGTCTTAAAAGGTCCGTTCTTAAGACCTCATCCGACGGTAAAGGATGAGGTCCCCTCAGAAGGGTTGTTTCCCTAACTTGGGAACAGAGAAGGCAGAGGACGAAACAACCGTCTAAGAAATGACAGACTCGGTGGTCCTTTCAAGGTTTATGTTACATTTGTAACGGTCCGTCGTTTGAGTTCAAACGAAAGACTTTTTGAAAAAAAAGTTAACTTCGTGTCAACTAAATATTACAACACAATCAAAGTTCATATGTTGTTTCACTAAGTTAATATGTATGTATATACATAGATAAGAAAAAGTCTAATAAAAGATGATGTCCAATAAATAATATTCTACAACTTATATCAAAGAACACGATATGTCATGTAGGAACGGCAAATAGAAAAAAGAAAAACCGATTCGGTGTCCCGAAATCTCTAGAGTCAAGGAGTCGGTTCCTGACTTGGGTCATGGTCGTCATTCGTCCTCAGTCTTTCACGACTCAGGATTGACCTGGTGGTCCCTTTAGAATCTGAGGATTAAATAGTGAAACGATAAGACCTTTTAAAAATATGTTTTTAATAATACGATATATGGACTTTAATTATATTATAATAGATAGGTCAAAATTTTTTGACTTCATATCAATTAAATGTTACAACAGAATCAAAGTTCACATAAGGAGGGTCTTAAATTTTTTTTTAAGACAAAACTAGAAACTAACCAACTTAGGTACCTGTACCTTGGACGTCTACACTCCCGGATAAGATAAAGATTAACACATGAACCTCTGGTTATATTTTCCATAAAGGACAACGTCGAGTACCCGTTTTTTTTTTCAAATTTGTTTTGAAGATGTTTCTTTGTGATGGAGACCGTGTTCCTCTGTCCTTGTTCCTCCAACTTCCGACATCCCCCTTTCTTGATGTAACCGGAAATTGTCTTTACAGGTGACACCAAAAAAGGTTGTTACTTGTAAACCTATTCTCAATTTCAAATACTTCATCCCGAGACACACAATTACACCTCTTTAGAGTCTTTATTTCTACTACCTCTTTTTATCGAACGTTTTACTATCATCCTCGGATTAACACATAGAAAAATTTTCTAAAACTTGTTGTCCTATATAACAAACACCTACCTAGAA
Organism: Capra ibex; assembly: GCA_006410555.1. Lineage (NCBI taxonomy): Eukaryota > Metazoa > Chordata > Mammalia > Artiodactyla > Bovidae > Capra > Capra ibex. The sequence continues at coordinate 40,019,229 of SJYO01050415.1, forward strand.
CTACGTCTTTTTTCTATCTTTTTACATGCTTTTACCATTTTACAGGTGTAGATAACATATACGAACCACCCCTGGTTCCATTGAGAACATAAAAAGAACAAACTTTATTTGTAAGGGATTAATTTTAAAAAATTCATAAAGTTTTCTTCTTTGTCCGGTTCTCTTTATGTTTCTCTTGTCACTCTACCTCCCCCTCTACCACCCTCCTCCCGGAGTGACCCTAGACTGGGTCTCTAGACTGGGACTCTCCGTCAACAGGTTCTTGACTCGAAAGGATGTCTCCCTTTCCCTCACGTTTCCGGACCCCCGTCCTTGGCCTTGACCCCTCAGTCTCGTCGTCGTCCCTCCGACTCATTCGATCTCCGTCACTTGTTCTCCCTCGGTCTCTTCAATTCTCACCTCAGAACCCGTTGAAACGAAAATCGACCTGACTCCACGTCGGTCTTCCGAGACACGACCTCCCGAACCTGGACTGTCTGAGGAAGTCCGACACACACCCCTCGTCCGACATCCCCAACCCTCCCTCGTCCCTCTGGTCCCTCCTCCGACACACTACCAGGTCCTCCCTCTCCTACCTCCGACCCGGTCCCAACCCCGTCACTCCCTCTTCTCAAATTTGACCTATCTAAAACATCCTCCTCGGATGTCCCAAACGACTCTCTGATCTCCCTTTCTCTCCCCAGTTCTTTCCGACTTTAAACCCCGTAAGGTGGGTGGTTTTACCCGTAGGGTCCGCCCCGATAACCATTTCAGAGATGGACGGTTACGTCCTCTACGCTCTCAGCACCCAAGCTAGGGACCCACCCCTTCTAGGGGACCTCTTCCCTTACCGATAGGTAAGGTCACAAGAACGGACCTCTTAGGGTACCTGTCTCCTCGGACAGGCGATGTCAGGTGTCCCAACGTTTCTTAACCTGTCCTGACTCACTGACTCGTGTGTGGGTGGTTTTACCTCTTCAGTCACCTACAAAATCCTCCCTTTCCCACGTTCACACCTTCTCGGCACCCTTACCTCAACAAAAAAGTTCTCCGTCCTTGTCGGACAGGACCTCTCCCCACCCTTCGTTCAGACTCGACCCCCCGGACACCGGTCCTCGACACTCCAAGACGTGGGTATAGACACAAGAGTCCCCTCCTCAGGTCCTGTGACTCTCTGGGCTCGTCGACGACGTCTCTATTTCCACCCAATCCCGTAGTCTTCCGTTACCGTGGGGTGAGGTCATAAGAACGGACCTTTTAGGGTACCTACCTCCTCGGACCATCCGACGTCAGGTACCCCAGCGATTCTCATCTTGTGCTGACTCGCTGAAGTGAAAGTACGTAGCCTCTTCCTTTACCGTTGGGTGAGGTCATAAGAACGGACCTCTTAGGGTCCCTGCGGTCATAAGAACGGACCTCTTAGGTTCCCTGCCGGATACCCCAGCGTGTCTCAGCCTATGTTGACTTCGCTGAATCGTCGTCGTCGTCCCGTAGTCACCTCCTAACGCAGGTGGTTGTCACTGGAACCGCTGAGTGAAGGGTAGAAACTCCGGCCCCGAAGGGGAAGATATTTTCCCCTCGTGAGGGCGGAGGGGGCGAGGGTTGGGACAGGACACCCTTTTGGGACTAGTGTCTCAATCACCCCAAGGGTCCTGACCCCACCGAACGAGCTGCAGTACCGACTGACCCCGACCGTGACTTTCCCCAGGGGTCTCTGCGGCAAGTCTCTACGCCTCTCCCTCCGCCGGATCCCGGGGTGGAGGAAGGGCGGTCGACGCCAAGGGGCGCAGGGGTGACGGGGTTGTGGAGCAAAGGGACTTAGAGGGAGGGTAGGGGTCGGGGCGGAGAAGAGAGTCAAAGGCGGGGCCCACCCCTCATCCCCCCTATGCATCTCGCGGGCCGGGCTCCGGAGTGACCTCGCCTCCTAGGGAGAGACCCATGGTCCGCTCGCGCAGGCCGGACACGGGTCCGATGGTGCCGCCTCAACACAAAGACTAGCTCAGACAAAGACACAAAAAGGCAAAGCCAGAAAGGGGGAGGGGCCAGGTAAAGAGACAGAGGAAGGAAGCTAGGAGGCAGAGAAACAAAGAGAAGCGGGGAGAAGAACGAGAGAGGCCCGGGACTGCTGGGGCGTCCGGGGAGAGCTGGAGACAGAGCGCGGAGGACGAGGATGCGGGGCAGCGAGGTAGAGATTAAGAGGGAGGTCGTAGCCTAAGGAGGGACCCTAGAGCGAGCCAGGGGCGGCAGGGAGGGAGCGGAGTCTGGTCGTTGGGGGGGTGGGGGGCCCAGAGGGAGATCAAGAGTGGAGGGCGAAAGGGCGGAGGGGAGGCCAGGGAAGGAGGGAGGCCCCTAGACTCAGAGACGGAGCTCCGGGTCGCCGGGGAGGGGCGGTCCCGGCTAGGGAGGGCCGGTGAGCAGGGGCGGTCCCGGCTAGGGAGCGAAGATCGGGGGAGGGCGCCCGCCCCCCGCCACGGCACTGCGCGCCCCGCCTCCGTCCTTTCGCCTCGACTGCGGCGCCGCCGCAGGGCGCCGGGGCCGGAAAACACGCCCGTCTCCCGCCGCCCCAACGCCGCGTCCACCCCCCGTGCCGTCGGTTTCCTCTCCGCCGACTGGCCGTCCCTGCGGGTTGCGGCGGGTCGGGGCGTGTCGGGCCGGGCCGGGACGGGACGCCGACCCGCGCGGGCGGCGCGGCGTAGGTACAAGCTCANGCCGACCCGCGCGGGCGGCGCGGCGTAGGTACAAGCTCACTCCTGGCGCCGCCCCCGCCCCCGCGCCCCTCCATGACCCCCCAGCGACCCCGCGCCCGAGGTGCCCGAGCCGGGCCGCACCGCGCTAGCGTCGGTTTCAGGTCCTTGAACACGTGGCCCCAACCGGCCTCCCCTCCCCTCCCTCCGGAGGCCCCGGGTCCCCACGTGAGCCCCCACCCCGCGACTGCCGCCCATCGGGGGGCCCAGACGAGCCGTGACGGACCTGCTCTACGCGGTCGGACCGCCTCGAAACCGACCCCCAGGGCCCGAGTGGCGCGATCCTCGCGCCGGACGGCCCTCGCGGGGCCCGGAGGAAACGTCGACGAACCCTCCACTCCTCACCCGCGCTCCGACTGGGCCCAGAAGTCCGGACGCCAGTTCCGACCCGCCTCTGCTCGGGGGCGGCTGGCCCAAGGGTCCGGGCACTCAGGCCCTGTCCGGGCCCTCGTCGGAGAGGCCCAGACTCGGGGGAGACAAGACCAGACAGAGTTCAGAGCTCTAACGAGCCTACCCCAGAAGATGCACCGGCCGGCTGGCGCACGGAGTCTAGGAGACCCCAGGACTCGTGCCTTAACTGGATCAGGGACAGGCCCGGGTCTCATAAGATCTAATACGTAACATCCGCAGAACCTGCACACATACGGATAGACACAAGGACCACACGTCCGTCGACAATAGGAGACCGAGACACACACACACACACACCAAAGTACACCATAACATTCGAGGGGCACACACAGACTGACCCTAGCATCACACACAGACCCCGAAACACACACACCGACACTGGAATGCACCAACACACACACATGACATGGAGTAAGGTAGTCTGTCGGCGCACAGATCAACACTGAAACCTCATACACATGCACACAGAGTCGGAGGATTACACGTCGTTGTCGACACCGGGAGGAACCGGCACACGGACACACACACTTAAATAATAGAACCTAAGGTAGACACCGGGGTCCACAGTGACATTCAACGGACACACAAGTCGACACTGAAACATCACACACACGGACACAGTCCCCGAGAAACGACGACACTTGAAAGTGGAGACACACACGAACATTAAATGGAGACATGGATAATCGTATCACACGTTTACATTCACAGGTACACACTGTAATAACAGACCGGGGCCGGAACCACTCATACTCACTTTCGGAGACCCCAACATGGAATTTAGATGCAGACTAAGGTGGAAACACACTTTCAAGGACACACACAGGGAAATACTGTGACAACATGCGGGAACCGAAGGTAGACTCGTCGACCCTGGGAGACCCCGAAACACACACACTTCCCACACACTTCTTAGGCTCTCTCTCTCTGGGGAACACCGAGAATCACTCGGACCCTGGGAGGGAGACACTGTTAGACCTTGTTATTATTATCGACTGTAATAATACTTTCAAGAGGACACATATTCTGTACAGGGTGGGTACTAAAGTTTAAGTTAGGGACCGGTGACACAACAACTTCACACAGGTGTCGGAAGGCCCCGACGCAACAAGGACTCAGGAAGTGCCGACAAACACACATCCTGAGAGTCAGGGAGCCGTTGTCGTAAACGGTGTAGGTAGAGCACGGTGCATTCTTGTCCAGAAGTGAGACAGAAGGCGAGGACTACCCCTCACGGTACTCTTGACTCGACTCGGACCTGAATTAAATGGACCCACCACGTGCACAATCGACCCCCGGAGACCCTGACAAGAAAGTGACACACCGGGAGAGACAGTGACACCTTTACAATGAAAGTTCAGAGGAGGTCTTGAAGGGACCTCGACATACACACTTGCATGGACCCTGAAAAGACAAAGACAGTGGGAGACGTCGAAGTACAGAAACAGTACGTACGTCCACAAACACACTGAAGACCCCGTAGCACACACTGACATTATATGGACACTATAATGACGACCCACACATCCCCACTCCCCATCCCCTCTGCAGAATCTTGACACCCCTTGACGCCAAACGGACCCTGGGACCGATACACACTGGGTACACCTCCAAGGGAAAACACGTGTGGGTACGTGTTTTACGGAGACGGGTCTCCCTCGACAACCGAGCAAATCCGGGACCTCCGACCTCCACTCTACAGACGTCACTGTCTTGGGGTAAGAGAAGGTTCAGGGAGGTCGGAACAGTGGTACCGCTCCGGGGAGGGGAGGTGACGACATCGGACGGCCCACCCCGTCGGCGTCCCACAGTCGTGAAGGAGAAACAGGACGGCTCTCGTTCTAGACCCCCGACCCCCACGTCCGGCAAGGGACCGACGTATACGACCTGGACAGACGTCCTTGGGAGGGGTCTGGACGCCGACGTCCTCAGATCCTCCCCACCTCCAGAACTCGAGTCAGTGAAGTCAGTACAGACTGAGGAACACTGGGGTACCTGAGATCGGGTGGTCCGAGGAGACAGACACCCTAAGAGGTCCGTTCTTATGACCTCACCTGTCGGTAAAAGAAGAGGTTCCCCAGTAAAGTCCGACCTCTCCGTCCTTCTACTCCGTTCTCCCCTTATACTAGTGGCGAGGAAGTTTGGGAAGGGGGTCGGGTATTCCCGAGAGTCCCACTTCGGGTCTGAGGACGGGTCCCGGGTGTCCCGGACACCCACGCGGACCCCGGAGGGTAGGAGGAAGGGGTCATGGGGGACCGGTGGAGTGAGGAGGAGTCGGAACGGTTCGAGTCAGGACAAGACCTTGAGTGACAAGGACGGGGATTTTGTCGGAAGGGGCCGGAAAACGGTCTAGGAACAGGAACCCCGAGTCGAGTTCACACGGGACTTGTGGCGGGACGGGGGTGGTTGAATCAGGAGGAAATAGAGACCCCAGGAGGTTGAACTTGAACGTAATCTCAGAGGACCCGGGGTGGGGGTGAAGGACTAAGTCCTCCAGACGTCACCCAGGGCCTGAGACAGAAAGATTGACGAAGACCCGTGAAGGGCACTCGTCGTGACGAACCATCGTGACTGGTCACAGACTCCAGTAGTAGGAGTAAATGGACAAGAATAACTAGTAGGGACAAGGGATCAGTCTTACGGTCCAGGGACGCCCGTAGACAGAACGGGGGAAGACACGGACCACGTCCCGTCCCCGAGCCACACGTGAGTCTCTCACTTACCGACCTCAACCCCAGTCAACCCGATCCGACCCCACAAACACACCATGGACAACCTCAGGTGTACCGTGAAACCGTCGTTTACCCGACGCAACTGTCGTCCCGACACACGAGGTAAAATCAGACTGTCAAGAATTATTTCCACGGAAGGTCCACCTCCCGAAATACATATATATAGGAGGAGGTCTGTTGGGACACTCCACCTACAACGATCATCAGGGTAATATAAGCTCTTCTTTGGCTCCGGGTCTTTCCAAGTCTGCGAACGGGTTCCAGTGTGTTACGTCACCGGGTTGACTCTAGACGTCACCCGAGTCCGACGGTTCCCAGCCCGTTCCGTATGTGAACCACCTTAGGTTCAAACCCCCACCCCATCCACCCCCATCTACCTGACTTAGTGAGTAAGTCAGGTGTTCCCGTCTTCGAACACCTCGTGGACGACACACGGTCCGGAGGAAGATCCGTCCCCCCACGTGGACCTCTGCTTTGGGAGAGGGGGACACTTCACGTGGACGACCACACCCTCCTAAACTTTGTTCTTTTATGTCTTCACGTCCTCTTCTACTCTTATCACCTCTCCCTTCCCCGAACCCTCCTCCTTACACGAAATGTACCTCTCCGTTCCTCTCCGTAGAATCTCTTCGCTCGGGACTCGTCCCCTACCCCACTCCTGGAACGGAAGGGGACCTCACTTCACGTCGACACCCTTCTCGAATCTGTCCCCCCGGGACTGGCCTGACCCCTCCTCCGACGACTCTACAGGTCCTACCTCTCGGACCTCCGACCCGGTCCAGGACCACGTCCTCCTTCATCCGTTGTATCTTTGTTACCTTTGTCTAGAATCTCGACCTCGTCCCCTTGGACGATTGTCTAATTTTCACTTCTCATTCATCCTTTCTTCGTCGAATCCAAAAAACGAGTCCATTGACTCACCTTTCATAAACAAGTTATTTATAAATAATATACTTACTTACTTATTCAATCAAACTTTTTGTTGTCCGCACTGACTCTCGAGTGAAACACGGTCCGAGACAATCTTCGGGAAATGTGCATACCTGAACAAATTGGGAGGTTTGTTCTTCTACTGTACACAAAGAATGGGGACCCAATATCTACTTGAGTGGTTCCTGTCCCTCGACCCCCAAGACGAGACCTAGTAAGACGCTCCTCCACCTTGTCCCACCCACCCACTCTTAGTCACCCGACTTCCCCCTGGGGGGTATGTCCGGGTAGCGGTAGGGGGTCGGATGGAGGGGAGTATTCTTGGGAGAAGGAGAGGGAGGTCGTGTTGGGGGGTGAGACCGGCCTCGTGCGGTTCGTCGAGAGGTAGGGAGGCATTCGCGGACGTTGAGAACGGGGGTTCGGCTGGGGGCGGACTCGGCCTTGGTCCGTGGTACCATCTCTTCCCCAGCCTATCGAGGAGTCTCTTCCCACCCCACGGGCCCTGTGGGTCGTGGGTCTCGGACCCGTCGGCCTTGAAGTAGGCGTTGTCGTTCCAACCACGGTCGAGTCCATCCCACCCCCGCCCCACCCTCCTGCCCCTACGCCCCCGAGGAAGACTGAGGAAACGAAAGAGAACGTCTTCTACGTCTCGACCATGTCACATTCATAGACCCGTCCCCGGAACGGCCTCCCTACTCCCTCCCCCTGTCCATGACCCGGGTCCCCGGCGACCGACGGTGACAGTCTCTCACCCGCGACCCCAGTCCTCTGAACCCCCCACCAGAGTAGGGTCCGACGACGAATGTACGAGACACTGGAACTCACTCAACGAACTGGAGAGACCCGACGAGACAGGAACTCTTTGTCATGGGTGGAATGATCTGACTGTCCTTGTGAGGGACTCTCAGTCACTACGACCACCCATGGACTTTGTCGCGGACCGAAGACATCGTTAGTCATTTACCGAGAGTAGTACCAATGAGCACAATACCCGTCACCCTCGGTCTTCACTCGATCTGTCACTTCGGAGTCTCTCCGACAGGGCCCGACTCTGACTACGATCCTCGAGACCCCCGTCTTAAACTCCCCACACTTTTAGACAGGGTCAAGAATGGAGGGTTTACAGGGGGTCTACGACTCGGGGTGCATGTTTGTTGCCTTGCTCCTGAAGGCCTTTGACAAGTCGTTTGAGGGACTTCGTCTTGCGGAGTAACACCCACTCAGCAGCGGGAGTGGGGGGCCGGGGTCGGTCCGGGACTCGGGGGTCGGGACGGGAGGACTGGGAGGGGCGTACGCGGTCGGGCCGGTCCGGCCGGACACTGAGCCCACAGACGGGCAGAGAGGAGAGCCGGAGAGTCTAATGAGGACACGGAACGTCGCGCTCTAGGAGGAGGTCCCGGCGGAGATAGAGAGGCTCTTGACCTAGACGAAGATGTCGTTGTAGAAGGCGACCCTCTGTTGGCACTCGGCCGGGTCGGCCCTGCTCCTCCCGGGGTCCCACCCGTCACCGGACCGGGGAAGACTGGGTGGAAAGTAAGAGTCTAGAGGTAGGTCAACTTCCTTCACTGCACAGACTTCTTCCTTTTCTGCCGGTTCGAATAGGGGTTACGGTAGGTCTAGACGTGCCTCTTGCTCTTCCACTCACTCTCCTCGTCGCTTGTCCCCAGGACCCAGGGGTGAGAAGTGACTGAGGAGAGAGGAGGGACGGTGGGTCTCAGGAGAAGTGAGATGTGGGTTGAGGAGCGTCCCTTATGGGCAAGAGCAATGAGAGTTCGGGGTCGGACCCGAGGGCAGCAGAGATCGGACCTCGGGACGTGGACGGGGACTGAGTTCGGGACGTCAGAGGGGAGTGTGTCGACGGGTCCCTATCAGAATTATCTGTTTAAGATAGTCGAGTCTCCGGAAAAGACGGTCCTTCGGAAGGGACTACGAGGTAGATAGTACTAACAACGGAGTACCAGGTTCTACCGACGGAGTGTGGTCACCGGGTCTGCCCTCTTTCTTTATCCGTCCCTTTCGAAGTGTCGTCTGATAGAAACACAAAAGAATCGATTTTCCCCTAGACAATCGGTGAAGATTCACCCGTAGCCTCAGACCCATGCACGGGACCCGAAGGGGGCTCGTCGGGTCTGTGAGATTCGACTGGGACAGAGGACGGGACCTGACACTCAGGGCCCCGTCCCGATCCCAGTAGAGGAGTAGTGACCCTGAGGTCTCAACTGGCAACGACCCGACCGGTGTCTTGGCTGCAAGACACCCCACTCGCTCCCTTACTGACTTATCGATGGAGCCCGACCCCTCGGTCCTTGTGTCACGCACGTGTCCACCTCGAAGGGGGAGGGAGACCGGACCACAGAGGGGGTGGCGAGTATGGGAAGAGGGAGGACGTCGTAAAGAAGTGGAGGAAACCCCGGGCTCTAGCGACGAAGGAGGAGTAGAAGGCGGAGACCGTCTTACGCGACGAACTTTTCCACCCGGACCCGCTCAGGACCTGTTCCCCCGATCTCCGGCCCACCCCCTCCCCCCTGGTACCTCGGTCCCTACGATCCTGAGCCCCCTGGGGAGGTCGAGAAGGAGTACCCGTCGTCCAGGTCGCATGGAAATCGAAGAGGTATCCGGTAGGGGGGGGTGACGGGTCTCCCGGAGGTGCCCGAGGTCACGGTATCGGGCGGGTGTTCTTTACGTATGGGTGCCGGGGAATCATTGGTGGTCACTTAGTTTTTACGAGACTTACGAAGGGACCGTCAGGTCACCAATTCTGAGAGTCGAAGATTACGTCCCTTGCACTCAAGTTAGGAACGAGTCCCTTGATTCTGGGGTATACGACGTACCGGTTTTTCTTTTTTTTTTCGAGACTTTTACCCCTCTAAATCCCATACAAACCGTTGTTTTGGACTGAACTCGATTGTACCTCTAAATGTTAGGGACAGCCGTCGCAGATTGTCTTAAACCACGATACGACAGACTATACCGTCGGTGACTGTTGTGCACGGACAACTTGAGAACCGATCACCCTGACTCCTTGACATAAAAATTAAATTAAAGTCAAACTTAATTAAATTTGAAGATTTTGTAGGACACACGAAGAATATATTGTGTCCAGACATAAACAGAGGTAATTACCCGGTGTTTTATAAATACACATAATGACCCCAGTTAGAATTTATATTGACACTAAGTTGTATTTTAATATCATAGGTCATATCTTATATGGTCACTAAGAGTTTGGTCTCAAAGTCCTTGGGAAATGTGAGAAATTAATATCTGAGGTTCCTCCAAACCAAATTCACGTTATATAGACAGTCATATATGACCTAATCTTTAACTTTGACCCTCGAAAAATTTGTATTCTATGTGTTTATGTGAACCTAAATCGGTGGTCTTGTTACTATTATAGTGTCAGAGACCCTTTTGGGTTGACATATCAGTACTTTCTTATTTTCACCTTTTCCGTTCATTATAGATTATAGAATACGATGATTGTGAATAGTATGAATTACCTTTATTAAAAAGGGAGTACCTAAGGGATTTTCCCAGATCCCCTGTGGGTCTTTAACCTGGTGTGAAACTCTTGGAGACCATCTGAGACGTGAATGACCTATGTTCATTAATAATATAATAATAATTAATCATTAATTATTAATATTATATTATATTATTATTAATCATTAATAATATAATATGATTATATTATGTCTATAAAACCCATAATGTCATATCCGTGACATTTTACAAAGAATATAGAGGTTCAAAGAATTAAAACTTAGTTCAAAGTGGGGGTCTCTAAAACTCATTCCCTAAAATCTGGAAATGAATAGTGTAAGACCATCAGACAATACCCGGTTGAGACTCACCCGACAGGACCTTACGGGTAATACCAACTTACTCAAATACATCGTACTTAAACCGTCGTTCGTCGATTTTTGGGTTGGTCTGTTACCAAATTCGTTTGTCTACGACTTCATGAAGTCCATCATTATTACTATCGATTGTGAATTGTCTCGATGACCCACGGTCCTTGACAATACTCGAAAGGTACTTAATTGAATGAATTAGTAGTGTCGGTGGAAAGCTCCGTTATACCAATAGAAATAAGGTGGTTCCTCCGTGTCTCCCTTTCGGAACGGGTACCAGTGTATACGAAAAGACACCGACACACCCCAAGACTGACTGACATCAGTCCAAGATCTCAGGTGAATTAGTGTGACTACGGCTACATTGTTCTCCGTACCTCCATCCGTAAGGGCCCTTCCCCCTCCCCAACCCCCGAGGGACTCAGTAAGTCCTGGGTTTGAGAATAGGTAATAAAGTGTGATAGTAGGAAGACAACAACTACAAAACAGGTGTACGAAGAACGGAGCACCAACGTTATACCGACGATGTCGAGGTTTACAGCACGGGAGTGAATTGATAGGGTTTGTACTTCCTTCTTTCCCTACCTACCTTTCACCCGTAAGGAAATAGTCCTTCCCTTTCGGGGAAAGTCGTCTGAAAAGGAATGTAAAGAACCCGATTTTGAACCAGTGTAGTAGTGGACACCAACGTCTCAATATACCCAATATACCGTTTACTTTTTTACTTAACCATATTCGGTCAAAATGAAGCGACCCCGACCCCTTCTAAAAGTGGAGTCTGTATAGTCCCAGGACGACCGTCCTTCCCTCCCACCTATCTACAACCCCAGACGATGACGACCGTACGTCGTGCAGTCTTCCGGGTTTGTCCGAATGAGTGTAGGACAGGAGGTTCCCCCGACGTCGACACCGGTAGGAGTCCCCGTTCTCAGGACCTCGTCCTCGGACTCCCTCCCTGTCCCGTCGTAGTTTCAGAAGTCCCTCCGACTCCCGTCGGTCTGACGACCCCTACCTCAAGTCGGGATAGTGACTCACGTTCAGTGACTTGGGGTAGGTAGTCTACCCCTGGTAAGGAAGGAACATCGTGGACTCGACCGGGGTCTTATTCACGAGGTAGTGTAGTCGAGAACCCTCCGTCACGTCAGGTTACCAATCGAGGTCCCGACTTGGTTGTGAGACCCTAGTGGAGTCATGGAGGTGAAAGATTAACTTACTACAATGTGGTGGAGACACCCCGAAGGGTTCACCGCGGTCACGATTTCTTGGGTGGGCGGTCACGTCCTCTACTTTCTCTACACCCAAGTTAGACACCCAGTCCTTCTAGGGGACCTCAGTCTTTACCGTCGGGTGAGGTCAAAAGAACGGACCTCTTAGGGCACCTGTCTCCTCGGACCGCCCGATGTTAGATACACCACCGTTTCTCAGTGTGCTGACTCGTGTGTGTGTGCGTGGAAACACGGAGTAACAGTAATAGAATTTTACTATTATAATCGTGGATGAACTGTCTTAACAAAACTTCTGAATGACTCAACCGTGTGTACTTCTCAATCTTCTTACGGACCGTGTACCATTGATGAGTCACTTACAGTCAACGACGACGACGATGATAATAATTGTAATGATAGAGTAGTCAGAGTAGATCGGTGAGATCGGCACCCATGGAGGACTCCTGGGGACCCTCTTCATAAACTATCAACCCCCGTACTGACGTACCGTCCACCCTCGTAGCCGAGACCTCAGACGGACCCAAATTTGAAGTCTCGACTGGAGTTCGTGTTGAAGAGGCGAGACCCGGAGTACAAGACGAAATATTTTGACCCTTCAAATTGGACATCGACACCTTCATAACACTCCTGGATTCCCTTTTAAGGGGTCATGTGACCGAGGATGGGTCACCCAACTCTCTCCAGACGCTACCCTTCAGTACGAGGGGGAACACCTGTGGCCCCCTTGACGACGCCGACTCCGACCATACCAACTCTCCCTTCCCGAAACTGACAATCCGTCTCCGGTTGCGTTACAGGACGGGTAGGTCTGAGATTCAGGGGCGCTCGAGACCGTGGACCACGTAGTCACGATGCCGAGTCTCGACCCGGAGTGGTCGCTCCTGCTCCTGATACAGACGGGGAACGTCGACTTACCGGATCCCACTCAGCTACCAACCACCGACCAAGACCCCCCAACCCTCCTCTGTGTTCCCTGACACAGGTATCGAGGGCCTTAGGACCCACTTGGCTCCACCCACATGTTTTCAAACCCTCTGGTCCTTCCACACACCCTAGAGTTTCTAGTGTCACCAGAGTGAGGGAGAGAAAGAGACGTCCTCGGGGTTCCTACACCCGCTACATTAACGGGACTCACTGTAGTGGGGGAGCCCCCGTCGACTGGTGTCGGTCCTCGGTTCGGGACGTCCAAGTGCGGCACCGGCGTAGTGGGGGTTGGACAGGGCCTGGTCGTCACTACGTCTGGTACCCCACTCGTCCGCCCATCTCCTCTCTCCTCCCACGACCCACCCCGACCCCTCTCCTTGCCTGAGGGTCTAACTCCCGTGGTCGTCCCTTACCTGTCTCTTCTCCACCGACGTCCCCACTCACTCACCTACCTACCTCCTTACCCTACCTCGACCCTTCTCCCCGCACCTTTTGGTCATGTCCATCCTTTTCTCTCTCTGTCTGTCTCCACCCTGTCCATCTATCTACCTTTCCCCCTCTCTCTTCTCGGCTCTCTCTTTACCTACCTACCTACCTACTCCACCCACGTCAGTCTACTCCGTACCTGTCCTGTCCGTATTCTTTCGAATACCGGGTCCGTAGGTTCTGTGCGGACTGACTCTTCGACCCTCCTCAGGAGGAGGCCCACCGGGGTCACGGAGAGCCGTGAGTCAACACTCGAGAGTCATGTGTGTTGGAGGGGTCGTAACCAAAAGGATGTCAGAACTTCGGAAGACCACCTACACCCGTGGGTTCCCTGTTCGAACCTAATTCGAAAAGAGACGTCCGTCTCCTCCTGTTCCTCCTCGTCTGTCTGTCGGTCGGTCTGCGGAGGAGGTCGGTCTGTCACTGGGGCCACCGACTTGGGGGCTCGCGTCTCGGGCGGGGTGGACTGCCCGGGTGGAGGGACCCGGGGAACCTAGACGACGGGTCACTCCTCGACAACTGTCTGTGTTCATTGAGGAGGAGTAGGTGCCCCCTCCTTCCACTCCGTCCACCGGACTGAGTAAACGAAACCGATGTGCTCTGTCTGAAATGAGTCTGCCCGACTGGTTCTCTCAACGACCGAGTGTCCTGACTCTTTAGGTGTCGTGTCCGTCTATTCCGTAAGTGCACAAGAACAACATTTAGACAGACATAAAGCGAGACGAAACTTCCGTCGAATCGTTCCACCTATCCTCCGTATCTATCTCGGGGTATCTACCGACCCCGAGTTTAGGACCGGTACGGTGAAGGGTCGACACACTGCACCCGTTTAATAAGTTGGAGACTCGGAGTAAAAGGAATAGACTTTTTACCCAACCGTCATTATTACGGACGAAGTATCCCAACAGTGCTTCTCTGTTGGTAATATGTTTTCGGTAATACATAATTTACCGAATTATGTACATCTTACGAACCCGGTCTGGCATTCACAACCGAATAAAGGTAGTCACCGTCGTCGTAAAGGTAAAAGACGTACGGGTGAAGTAAGAGTCCATCGAAGATGAGAACACCCCCGTCTCTCTCGAGGTCGGGACGCGGCCTATTCGGATCACGTTTCTTTCGGACGAAAAGGGTCACCGACGGGGTTCGAGATCCCAACCGAGACTAACCTCTCGACCGGATGGGGACTCGGGTGGTGACACCGAGCACCGGACCGGACCCAGTGTGTGTATATGCGTGTGTATGTGTGTGGGACTTGGTTAGTGACACCGACCGGACCCTGTGTGTGCGTACGCGTGTGTGTGTCGGGACGGGGACTCAGGGTGTCGACACCGACTACCGAACCGGACCTAGTGTGTGTGAACACGTACGGGTGTGCGTGTGTGGGACTTGGTTAGTGGTACCGGTTTCCGAGTTCCAATACTCGAACTCCGACCCGAATACTGTCCCGGTGCGGGTAACAGTGACCCTGAGGTTCACACACCCGGATCCACACACGAGGTGGAAGTTGGGTGTCACTACCGAGACTAACAGACCGAGCCCCGTGTGCGGGTGGGATTTCGGTAGGGCACCATCTCCCTCGCCTCAGCGAGGTACAGTCACAGGTGAGACCAGGGCCTCCTGTCCCGACGGGCTGGCGGGGTGTTCCGGACCCTCACCCCTCCTCGCGGGGGGTGTTCCCTGGGTCTCCTTGCGTCCGTCGGGGGACGTGATAGGAAGAGACAGCGGGTCGGCTGGACCGCCGGGACGACGGGCTGGAGAGGCCGGCAGAGGAGTAGTTGAGGCAGAAGGTGCACCCACGGCTCGCCGAGGTCGTCTACGAGAAGAGTCTGAGCGGGAAGGACGTCCTGAAGGACGTCGTCACGTTCAAGTGTCCAGTCCCCGACTCCGCCGACCCCATGGTCCCCTCCCGCGCCCCTCCTCGTCCGGTCCTCTGGCCGTCCTTGGCGGTTCGTTTAACCCACGCCGCCCAGTCCCTCACTTTTCGTCGCCAACACTCTGGTCTCCCCGAGGTGGAGGATGGTCGACTCACCGGAGCCCGGTCCCCGTCTGGAGGAGACACGGAGTCAAAGAAGGTACACCCCACCCACACTACGAGATAGACGGAACAGTCCACGAACACTCTCGATTTACTCAGTCATGACCCCTTCGCGGATCTTGTCCTCGTCTATCCTTCGGTAAATTATTTATACTTAATTTCTGACGAGACAGTCCGGTCACGTCTCGGGTCCTGTCTACTTGAGCTCAGGTCACCCTTGTCGTCACTTCTCTATGACTGTGTATTCGCACATATAGTCTCCCGACCGACACTAGATCCCCCATAGTCCTTTCCTACGACCTTCCTACACTTAACTTTGATTCCGGATTCCCTCCTTGAAAGGATCCCTTTACCCTGCCCACCCTCTCCCCTTCAGGTCCCTCCGGTCGTCCCACGGACGTTTCGAGGACCTCGACCTCCGTCCGTGACCCTCTTCCGGGAACCCCAACCCGGGGGCTCCGGTCCACACCTCCCCCTTTCGGTGTCGTGGTCCCCTCCGCCTTCCCGACTGGTCCTCTGGTCGTCCCTCGAGCCCTCCGATGCTTTCTCCAAGTTCATCCCCTCTCCGGACACAGAAAAGAACTAACTACTTTTTCTCGGTACGTCGTAGGAGACGTCTTACCCATTCTGACGGAATCCAACCCTCGAGAGCTTAGGGGGGGTTTGATACGAATATGAGACCTCTCTCACCGTGTAGTCTGACTCTTCGAGTCTGACAGGTCGTCATGACCCCTCAGTATTTCACAACATCCCTCCCTGTCCCAGTCGGAACCGACAATCTTCGAGGGGGACCTGGTCTCGACCTCTACCTGCGGTCTTGGAGTTCCCCTCCGACCTCTCCACGGGACCTTGCCGTTCCTACCCTACTTACTCCTGTCACGAGTCCGTCAATCACTTATCTGTCACAGGTCCTACTCCGGGTTCCGAGACGTCCTTCGGACTTCCTGCCACCTCGGGTCACTTCTCCCGGTACAAAGTCCCCAACCCCTCCGGTCACCGACACGCCCCAGGACTCCCGAAGGCCCCCTCCAAAAGTTCTCCAGCTTCTTGGGATCCAGAGTCCGAGTGCCCTCTTTGGTCCTGACCATCGTACCTCTATTCCCGACGTCTCACCTACGTCACCGGGTCCTCCCGACTCTCCATACCCGTCCTCTCTCCGGGACCGAGGTCCCCAGTAGTCGTAGATCTTCCTTCTACCCCGTCTGTGGCCCCACCCTCGTCCCTCCTCCACGCCCAAATCCTCGGTCAGAGGTCTCTTGACCTTGGAAGGGGTTTTCCGACCCAGAGGAGGACGGGCTCCCGTCTCCTGACCTCTTACCACAGAAGTGAGACGGGGAGGTGGGCGGTCTGCACTGGAACTCAGGGACCTCGCCCCTGTCGTTCACGGTGGTCGCGGCTCACGACTGGATGTGGTAAGGGTAGTTGTTGGGCGACCCCGGGTTCTCGCGGAGACACCACCTCTGTGTCCACTCGGCCCGTCCCACCGGTCGTCCACCCCCCGGCTCCCAGCCCCATCCCTCCGACCACGACTGAGGACCGAGGGCGGAACTGGGACGTCTGCGACAAGGCCGCGCCGGGGGTCCGCCCTCCTACACACCACCTGAGGCTCCACGACTGCGTCCCGTAGGGAATGGTTCTGATGAAGATGTGACGGGTGGCGATGACATAGGACCCGGAACGGGCCTTGTTCCGGGCGGAGGCCACTCGGCGCGGGACCGGGGCGGTGGACTGTGGGCCCACCAGGGTCCCGGGGGACGGTGTAAAAGGGACAGAGCTCAGTCGGCGTCTTACGACCAACGGTGGGACCGTCTACTCGTCTTCAGTCCTTGTGGGGCTCCACCAACTGGACTCGGTGGTCTTCCCGCCTCAACGGTGACTGGTCCTCCCCTTCCGCCCCTCCCGAACCCTCTGGCCCTCGAGTCGAACCCTGTACGACGCCACAGAGAGTCTGGGGGCGAACCCCCACCTGTGTCGGCGTCCCACCTTCCCCAAGTTCCCACTCCACACCCGATCCTACCGTCAGACCCACCCGTCACGACCCCATCGTGACTTCCGCCCTCTGGACGGTGCCAGCGCCCGCACCTGTCTCTTCCCCGACGCCCGACTCACCCCACAACTCACCCCTAGTGTCCCTTTGGAACGGCCCCACCCCCCACAGACAAAACACACACCCACTGTGCCCCGGGAGCGACTTAATCTTCTCCCGTGCGTGGGGGACCCCTTACCCTGTCATCCGACGTCAGTCGGGGACTGGCGGAGGGAGGCGGGACAAGGGGTCCCACAGGAGGCTCTAGGCGATGGCCTTCGTCGGGACCTCGGAGCACTTTAGCGAGTAACTCTTCTTGAGCACCTCGCCGTAGCTTCTAATGAAGGTGGTGGACCCATCCCCCGTCCCCGGGCCTGCCCGACGTCGACCCGAGTGCCGACCCGACCCCGCCGGCACGTCTCGGGAGAGGACACAGGCGTCTCGCTCTCGAGCGGTTCCGCCTCTTCGACAGGGACCTCCTTTCGCCCTTCCTACGCGCCCCGAACGACAGGCCGGACGCGGCCGCCTTCGCCGGAGACTCGACCTCCCGAGTGCCACTACCCTGGGGCGTGGGTCTGGGACTGGGGACACGGGCCTGACCGTACGTGTGTAGCCCACCCAAGACCGCCCGGACCGCCCCCCGGCCCCTCCTCGACCCCCGGACCGACCCCACTCATCGCTACTCGGGTAGACTGAGCCTCAACGAGGGGGTGTCCGAGGGAGTCGAGGGCGAAGAGCCTTGGCAGACACCTGGTCCCGGGGCCCCGCCCGTGGGGGTCGCGGGACCAAGAGTAGTCGTAACACACTCATTCCCCCGGCCCGAACCCCCCTAGTCTGTCCGGACCTAGACGTGGGACCGACACGTAGGGACCCGGTCACGAACCGGACAGACCCGGAGACGAATGGACCCTCGCACCCGAGTGGGGTGTCGTTTCCAATTCCTCCGCTACAAACCCTACACGGGTCCTCCCGAGGAGTCGAACATAGCGAGTCAAACAGTACCTCTCCATCAGGGGCGTCCCTCCACCTTTGGGACCCCGAGACCCCATCACCAGTCTCGTCCACACCGGAGTGGGCCCCTCGACCTCCTCGTCCGAGGGTCCTCTCCACCTCAATCCACTCGGTCCTCTCTAAATGCGTACCTCCAAAGTCCAAAAGACACGAGTCGGGACTCGACACAGTGTGCTCCCTGTGTCATCACTGGTCGTCAGGACCCCGCTCTGTCCAGACCGTGGTCTAGTCTCACTACTCCAACACTACCTTCCTTACTCACTCCGGTTGTTCCTTCGGAACCCTCCGGTCCCTTCCGAAGGAGGTCCGGTCGGTCACCCAGTAACCCCTTCCGTAGGACCCTTTCGTCTCCTGAGACTCGACTCTAGTGGGGGATGGGTGTCACCCAAATCCGACCTCTTGGGTGGAAGTGTCTCCGGACCCGACCCCCTGGGTGGACGTGTGTCCGGAACGGACCCCCATAGGACCGGACCATCCCCTCAGGGTGTACATTCCCGGACTCGACCTTTGTCCTGCGAGACTCCTCTACCTTTACTCTAGGTACGAGGACGGTCTGGTACCCGTCACTCTCTAGCCGGAGTGCGAGTCGGAGACCCGGAACCAACCGGTCATTGTCGTCAGGTACTCCCCGACGCACCGCGCGAGTCGAACCCCGACGACCCCAACCCCCAGTTCCACACCGGTCCTGTCCGACCCGTCGAGAGTAGAGAAACAGAGGGGGAGAGAGACGGAAGAGTCCTAGACACACTCCATCCCAGGACGCAGGACGGGAGGGAAGGGGGCACAGAGCGGGGGATCGATGTTGGGGAAGAGGAATGAGGCACGGGGGCCGAAGGGGTCGCTCCACTGGCCTCGTCGTCAATGCCAGAGCCCGTAGTCCGGTCGACCCAAACTTGGGACCGAAACCGAACACACTGGGGTCCGTACAGTGAGTGGGACAGACTCAGAACCAAAGGGGGAGACCTTTCTCCCGATCAGTACCACGGGGAAATTCCATACCAGTTCACCCACGGGGGGGTGAACACCCTCGCAACCATAGGACTAGGGACTGGAGACTGGAGACTGGAGCAGAGGGGTCGGAGTAGCAGGAGTAACGGGAGTTGCAGGAGGAGAAAATGGCGGAGACCAGGGACCTCTCCTGTCGAGTGTGAAAACTCAGGACCGTGTCAGACCGGGACCGGTTCCCCACTCACCCATCGGGGTCCCCCAACCCTCGAACCCGTCCACACCTCCTCCGGTTCTGGGGTGAGCCCGGGACAGAAGGGGTGTCATTCAAGGGGGTCTGTCGGTGCCTCACCCGCCTCTAGGACCGGGACGTCTTCGTCAAGGTGTCGCAGCTCCACGTGTTCACCTCCGTCTAGGACGCCCGAAGGCACCTCGAGGACCTGCTCCACGCCGGACCCGACGCCCCGGACGTCAGTACAGGGTTCTACGCCGTATTACGTAGGCCCGGAGCGAAAGGAGGACACAATTTACTCCTTCGGTAAGTATCAGGAGTGGAGGGTCCCAACGATCCCTTTAGTCACTCTACCTTCTATGTTAGATAACGAAGAGTAGGACCCCTTCTTCAGGTCCTACAGAACTGAAGTCCGTACCGACCTAGGTCATTATTCTTAGTCAGAGAGAATGGAAGACAACTGAGACGGGTGGGGGTCCCGACCGAAACAAAGTCCCCGTAGGGTCCAACTGGTTCTACCATGGACGTCGAGGGTCCATCGTCGGTTTCCTTTCTCGAGTAAGAGTGACCGATGACCCAGTGCACGGGTATGGGGTTGGTCAGTGTTTTCGGTCCCCATCTGCTCCGAACCAGGGATTTGGGGAAGGACGGACGTTGCACTGATTCCCCGGTACACTCCCACCCTTTCTCCAAGAGGTTCTTAATCCCTAGAGTAAAGGTCCTCCCCAACGGGGTCTGTGGGTGACATCAAACGACCGTCACAGATAAGTCCGTCGGTCCAAGTTTAAGACTGGACACTGGAACACGGTTACTGAAATGACGACCCCGGAACCGAAGGAGGAGACACTTACCCTACTATTAGGTACAATGAAGTTTCCGACGGTCCTCCTAACTTCCTCAATCGTAGGTCCTGAAGGGACCGCCAGGTCACCAATTCTGAGGTTCGAAGGTGACGTCCCCGACACCCAAGCTAGGGACCAGTCTCTTGATTCCGGGGTGTACGACACCTCACACCGGTCTTTTATCATAATTGATTTTTCCTCAATAGGACACTCATCGTGGGTCGAGTACATTTGCGGAGCGGACACAAACGACAACGATCACCCTAGGACGGTTCGTCCACGAGTCATTTACACCACCACCCAGTCGTGTCCACGGTCCGCGACCTAGTAGACCGGAACTGACCCACGGGTTCCCGTAGTATCAGGTGCAACGACCCACTACGATTTTCAGGAAAGACCATTACGGCTCCAAGTGGAAATCCCCGGAGTAACGTGGGACTTTAGTACGATCCTCCTTCCTCTTCCCGACACATCCTGTCCCTGTTCCTTAGTAACTCCGACCACACGGTAGCGAGTCTCTATACTCCAGTCCCGGAAGGGTAGGACTTAAGTCAAGACTAATATAAGGAGACGGTTCCCACACCTTAGCTGATGTGTTTAATTGTTGTCTGTAACTAACTCGGTCGGCCAAGATTCTCGATTTTACTGGTTGACTAAACAAAGAGTACCGGTCGGAAGTTCCCCCTACGAGAACAATGGTGAGGTGGGGAGGGTGGGGGACGGTACGTTGTCTGTCCTTGTAACTCGGTCTCTGTAAGGGTTCCAGCGTACCGTCCCTCATTCTGATCGATTCTACGTGGGTCGTGACACACACGGTCCAGGATCCGCATGTGGGCCCTCTAGGGACTTCATTAGGATACTACATCCTTACAATGACTGGTCACAGAGTCGACTGCCTGGGTCCTGCCAATTCCCCGAACGGGTTCCAATAGGGTATTTTACCGGACTTGGGTCCGGTAGACCCGGGGAAGGTGCATGACGGGAACAACGACAGACAACAAGTTAGCGAGTCAGTACGGGTTGAGAACCGCTGGGGTACCTGACGTCGTCCGGTCCGAAGGGACAGGAAGTAATAGAGGGCCTCAAACGAGTTTGAGTACAGGTGACTCAGCCACTATGGTGGGTTGGTAGAGCAAGAGACGGACACTCTTCAGTCTGACCTACGCCTTTCCGAGGAGAGAGTCGTGTCCGACTGGAACCGGTCAAGGAGTCGACGTCCATCACCCCCGTATAGTGGGGATGGTCGCGAGTCGGGGGTGGGACGGGTGGAGAGGGGCGTCTACTTCGAGAGTGACCTCTTCGATGTAGTTCCGTAGTGGCAGAGTCTGGGAGGGAAGCTGAGGGTCGGTGTCGGACTGCTGTCGAAGAGGACTCCTGTGTGTCGGTAGGAGGATTTGCCTGTCTATCTGTGTCTCCGAGCCACCGGCGACGACCGTGTCACCCTCGTGGTCCTCGGAGGGCGGGTGGGGAGGGTCACCGGACCGGTCCCCGGTATGTCTGTGCCCCTGGTGACTTGGCTCTACGTGAAATCTGGTCGCACACGCTCAGGTCGACGGCAGCGAACGGGACGGTCCCTCGACCGGGCCGGAAACCGTCCGGGGGGTGATTGAATAACACGGGCAGACCCCAACACCCCCGCGGAGGACCCCACGTGCTAAGGGAGTCGAGACCCAAATTACATAATATAAATAAACCCCGCACTATCTCGGGGTTATTTTCCAACCTTCACCGACACTAACAGGAACGTCCCGGGACCCTCACCGCTCTCGGAGGACATTGTGAAACTAGGGCGACGCCATCCTCTCCGCATACTAGGTAAAAGACCCCGGTGTCCGTGGTTGCACTGGACCCTAAGGATTCGTCGAAACGTGGTAGTCCTAGGTCACACCCCCGAGGTTCCTGTTTGACCACCGGACCGGGATAGGATGGAGACTATGAATCGTCCGTACAGTGGGTCTCGTCGAGTTGGGGAGACTCGAAGTCGAAGAAGACACGTTACTCGTATTCTTATCGTGGTCAGTCCCTGAATGGACCACCAGGTCACCGATTCCGAGGCACGAAGGTGACGTCTCCCACGTCCAAGTTCGGGTCCAGTCCCTTGCTTCTAAGACATACGGAGTGTCTCACCAGTTCCTTTTGTTTCTTATCGTGGCTAGAAAGTCCTAAAAATCTTCACTCAAAAGAGCTTGAAATCGACGTAGTCTTAGAGGACCTCCTAAGAATTTTTCGTCTTTCGACCTGTGGTGGGAGTCAAACTTTAAGTCGGGTGGACGGTACTCAGACGACTCATGCGACGGTTGTTCAAGGGTCCACTACGAGTACGACTAACAGGTCCCTGAAGTGAAACTCTTGGCGAGATATTCCTAAGTTCCTTAATTATTTCCACTGATGAACTTTGTCCCGGGTGTGTCTCATTTATAAGTTATTTCCAATGATAATACCGTCTTTTTTTTAGTCCCCTCCTTTTTTCAATTCAGTATATCACTCCTGGTTCATACATGGTCTGAGACACGGTTCCAGACTTCATAATCAGCGAGTCAACACAGACTGAGACGTTGGGGTCCCTGACATCGGGTGGTCCAAGGAGACAGGTAACCTAAAGGGTCCGTTCTTATGCCTCATCCAACGGTAAAGGAAAAGGTCCCCTAGAAGGACTGGGTCCCCAGTTTGGGGGCAGAGCACGTAACGGCAGACTCAGTGGTCGTTTGGGTTTACAAGTAAATTAAGAGTCAATTTGGTACTCTACCTCTGTTTATCAATATATGGACCGTGATGAGTCGGCTCTCCGTTCCGGGTCGGGGACCACAGAGATGGAAGTCTGTGTTTCCGGGGGCTGTGGTCTTCAACTCCGGTGACCTGGGATAGAATGGTTAAGTCTTTACTCGGATCTCCGTTTTGGAGACCAGGTCCATCTTGGGTCTAGACAGAGTGAGTTTAGGACAAGACCAAGGTCTCACTTACTACTTCCCATTTTTCTCTGGAGACTGTCCAGTGTCCGACATTCTTAGAATTAACTACCAAACCCCGTCTCCTGACTTCCTCCCCGACCTACCCCGTCCTACCTGGTGTTCGCCATTTTCTGTCCCGGTCGGAGAGGATAGGAGATCGATCGCTGACTCCGTTTAATGGGAAGGACACGGAGTCACAAGGTGTGGACATTTTACCTTTATTACAATTGTGGGTAGAACATCTTCTTAATTTACTCAATTATCATTTCACGAATCTTACCGTGGTTCGGGTATCATCCACGAGTCACTTGTAGTCAAACGTCCACGGGGCACACCATGGATTCTGGACAGGAATGACACGGAGACGGACGGTGGGGACTGTCCTCCCTGGCCTTGTCGTTCTCTCAATAAAAAACGTCCCCTTAAAGTGTCGGGGTCCTTCACGACCGTGTTTCCGGGTCTGGTGTTTCCACAGAGCACAGGGACCGAAGGAGAGGGAGACGGGGTCCCGGTCGGGGTGGGAACCAAGGAGAACGGACCGTTTCAACCCGACCCCTCTAAGACCTTGAAGTGGGATAGATCTTGACCTCCAGTCCTGGATTTTTCGTTGGGAGTCGGTTTTCAAGGAGTGACACCAGGGCTTTCTCGGGGACAGGAGTAGGAAAAGTAAATCGTCTGTTCAATGGACGGTAAACCCGTCTTAAGGTCTGGGTGGACTCCGACCGACGCACTGGGATCCGTTTCCTTACCGGGAGAGGGTCGGACAAAGGGTCAAGCATTTTACGTCTAATTATTGTCTTGAACGACATATGTACGAACACCTCCATCTTCACCTGGGTCGCATATCGTCCCGAGATCGTGACCATCAATAAATAAGTGAACTGTTTATAAATAACTCGTGGACGTTCCACTGTTTCCCGAAGGGACTGACCGAGTCTACCATTTCTTAGAAGGACGTCACGTTCTCTGGGCCCAACCTGGGGACCCAACCCTTCTAGGGGACCTCTTCCCTTACCGTTTGGTGAGGTCATAAGAACGGACCCTTTAGGGTACCTGTCTCCCTCGGACCGCCCGATGTCAGGTACCCCAGTGTTTCTTAGCCTGTGCTGACTCGTTGATTGTTGTGAAGTTCCACGGTCCGTCTCGACTTCCACGACTTCTGTGTAACCACGGGTTCTGTCACAAGAGTGGAACCCCCTCGAACAAAAGGTCCCAACCTTCCTGTTCTCCACTTACCTCCTTGGTATATTTCTTCTCATATTACAGTCCATCACTGTTGACGATACTCTTTTTTTTTGTTTGTTTGGACCATTTCCTCCAGTTCATTCCCCGCCACCTCCGTCAAACAAGACTCACCTGCCTCCCGGACTACTTCGACTACAATGTCGGTTCTCGACGTCCTCCTTTCCTTCCGTCGGGACCCCAGTGGATCCCCTTCTCACCAGGTTCGTCTCCACTCCTTCCTGGTTCCGAGACTCGACCCTCACTCGAACCACACAACCTTTCTCGTGCCCGGAGCTGCCGTCGCCCCGTCCCTCACCCCCCGCGTCCCCCTCCTCATCTTCTACTGGAGTCTCTGTCTCCCATCGCCCCAGTGACTTCCCAGGAGAAGATCTTTGCACCGTGGAGATCATGGGTCTCGTCTCGTCGGAGATACCAAACCTAGGTCCCACAGGGAGGACGAACCCTCCCCGGACCTCATAATACCCATCGGGATCGGACTGTGGGGGGTTCGGGTGAACCCAAGGTTGTGTCACTGGAGTTCCGGGCTCACGGGCCCCAAGCTCCCCCTCCAGTGGTCCTCCAAGGACGGTCCAAGGGGACCTCTAAGGTCCCCCTACTGGAGGTATTAAATTTCAGGCCTCGGGACGGGAGTTTGGCGGGAGGTTCGGGAGAACACTGAGACCCCCAGTGAAAAGGGTCTGAGGCGTAGACCCCCAGGGGCTTCAGACCTCCCCGGGCTGCGGGTCTGGTGCGCGGGGTGCGGGCTTCGACGCCAGGGACGCGGTGGTGGCCCTCTCCGGCCACGCCGCCCGCGGAGGGCCCGGCGACGCCGTTTCCGACCCGTCGGCGCGGGAGGGGGGCGCCACTAAGTAGGGCGGGGGAGGGAGAGGGAGGAGGGACGGCACCGGCGGCGGCGGCGGCGGCGACGTCACGCGTCCTCTGGCGCCGGGCGAGGGATCGCGCGGGCTCGGCCTCGCCCCGGCCCCAGGCGCGTGGACCGCCTACACAGGCCGACGCGCGCGCTTGCGTCGTCGGGCTCGTCGCCGGCGGCGGGCGCGCCGCCCCTACGGGCCTGCGGCCCGGGGCCCCGACCCGGGGGCCGCCATTGGCCTCGCCCCCCCGGCGCGGGGGGGAGGGGGTAGCGGCCAGGGTCTCGGCGTCGACGACGCGGGCGCGCGAGGGCCCCTGTAAGATTGGCGGCGGCCCAGGGCGGCGGAGAGCGGGCGATAATTATGGCCGCCGGGCCCTCCCCCCGCGTCGCACGCGTCGCGTCGGTACCCCTGCGACGACCGGAAGCACCAGCCGCGGCGTGACCCACTCACGCGCCCCCAGCGCGCGCCGTCCCCGTGTCGGCCGTGTGACCGGCCCGCCGCCCTAAGCGAGAGCCCTGAAACCCGGCGCCCGCTCCCGGCAGGGGTGGGGTAGGGGGCCGGGCCGATTCAGGCGAAGTTTTCAACACGCGCGCCCCTCGCCCCGAGCCCTCCCGCGTCTCCACGCCCACCCGCGCTCGCCCGCTCCCGGTCCGACCGTGCCGAGCCGCCGACGCCCGCGGGTCGGCCCCCGCTCCTTTGCGCCTCAGTCGACGAGGGCCTCTCGGGGCGTCCGACGTTACACTGTGGATGTCGGAGCCCTCCACCCTCCCCCCCTCCGCCGCGGGCCTCTAACTCTGCCTCTCTGGTTCTCTCTCTCTCTCTCTGTGCCCCTCTCTAGCTCTGCCTTCCCTTCGTCGCCGCTCTCTGTCTTGATGAGGACTCACGAGGCGACCCTCTGACCCCTCGACCTTTCACTCCCCCTTCTGTCTCTCTCCCCACGTCTCACACGGTCTCTCAATCCCTAGACTCGCCACCTCTCTCTTTTTGAACTCGCTCCGTCTTTCTCTACCTCTGTATCCATCTGTGTCCCTCTCTACCTCAAAATTTTACTGTCCCTTCCCACGTCCCGCTCTACCTCTCCGGTTCTCTCCCATAGACTCGGACTCTATGTCTATGTTTCGCCCCGGAAGCCTCTCTAGGGACTCTCTCTATGTCTCCCTCGCTGTTTCTGACTCCGCGAGTCCCTCTACGTTTCTCTGTCGTCTCCTCCTCCCGTCTTTTCGGGCTAATTATCTCCTTTCCTACCCCCCGTTTCCTTTTCGGAGCCTCGACCTTTCTGTCGTGCTCGATCACTCGTCCTTCCTCCTCCGTCCATTCTTACTCCTACTCCCTGAGTTTCCCTGACCTTAGACGACCCCTACGCTTCCGGGACACCGCCCTTTCTCGAGTCTCAAAACTCTTCTACTACCCCCACCCTAACCGAAGTCCTTCAATCCTCGGACCCCGTCCTCTTCTATCCTCCCCCACCTACAGCCCTTGAATGCCCTGACCCCTCGTCCCGACTTCACAAAAAGACGGGACCTAGGTCACGGGTGGAGGAAGAGACTCCGGAACCGAAGAGGGTTGGGCAAGCAGACCCCGACCAACCAGAATCTCTCGTTAGTCACGACCATCTTGACTGTGACGGTGGAACTTGAAGATTGCGGTGACCTTAAGACCAGGGTGGTGGATCTGTGACGTTATGGAACCTGTTCACCGGAGGACTCTTTCCCCATAAACCCATCGTGTCTGAGATTCAATGACTGGTGTCATTGTCGGGACAACTAACCCCCGTAGGTCACATGGAACCCGAAGGGATCACCGAGTCTGTCATTTCTTAGGCGGACGTTACGTCCTCTAGGCTCAAGCTAGGGATCCAGTCCTTCTCGGGGACTTCTTCCCGTACCGATGGGTGAGGTCATAAGAGGTATGGACCTCTTAGGGTACCTGTCTCCTCGGACCACCCGACGTCAGGTACCCCAACGTTTCTCAGTCTGTGCTGACTCGCGTGCGTGTTACATAGTCCAGGGGACGTCGGAATGGACGGAATTTCTTGGACGGGTCGGTAGAGGTTTTCTTTCTGTTAGTAAAGGGAGTGATAAGTGTCCCCGTTAGTCTCTCCTACTCCCTGAGTTGTTCCCGTGTATCGACCACCGTCCCGGTTCGAGGCTCGGACCAAGACCGATAAGGACTAGCATCAGTTCCCCTTGGTCTACCGAAGGTTCCCCGGACTCTCGACAGTCGGACCGTAACGGTTCCCACCACCCACGGGGCCGAGCTGGACTCAGGTGACAGGGACGTCACAGGAGTCGGACCCCCCCGACGCACCTCCACCTGAGCCTCTGGCTCCGGCACATGCCCTACTGGAAGTTTTAGGACACGTAGAGGACGTTCGCGGCGTCACTCTGGTGGCGGCTCTGGAAGTGGCTCACCTGAAAGGCGGTCTTCCCGTGTCTCCTCAAACAGTTCCACCCACCCGAGGACCGTGCCCTCCCACCCGTAGACACGCCCTCGATCACTGCCCCCTCGTCCCAAGGCCAACCCCAACGCTCAAACAAACGTGGGTCCACGGTAAAGACTACTGGACCTAGGTGTACGGTCGAGGTGGTCCTGGCCGACCGCTGGAACCCGTTCGGTAACTTGGGGAGACTTAGAAGTAACGGAGGAGATATTTCTTCCCCCTCGCCCATGAGAGGTCGAGACTCCGACCACACTCTTAACTCAAGGACGTGGAACGTGTGCCAACAGTGTTTTATATACAGTAGTCTTAATAAAATATGGTCGTTTTTTACGGAGTCTAACAATGGCACCTTGCTTTGTCTTGAAAAACTGGAGGAAAAGTGAGAGACACAAAACTTAACGTATCCTCCCCCAAGGTATTTGAAAGACTCCCGGACGGTCTCTTAACTTCAGAGGTGTCGGTCTTGACCAGACAGAGAGCGGGACGGACCCCTCACACAGACCCCCGGCCCGTTCTACCATCTCTTACTTCTGGTCTTTCCGACTTACCCCCGAGACCTCCTACCCGTTCCTTGTGCACGTCGTCGCACACACACAGTCCCGAACCCGTGTCAGACCCAGGAAAACACAGACACGTAGTCCCGCTCCCCGTCTTATCTCCAGAGCCACCCCGCCCCCACCGACCGTCACTGGGGCGCGGGTGACGGGGGTCTAGGACGCGATACTCTTGCTCCACGACGTTGACCTTCTCCTACTCGCGAAACTCCCGGCGCACCACACCTTGCCGTCGGCCCCGTGGTTCCTGGACGTCCTGGATAGGTAGAAGTAGTGGTTACAGTGGATGTTGGTGAGCCCGCTGATGCTCACGGTGCACATGGCGGACGAGAAGAAGCTTTTGATGCTCGTGTTGTGGTCGCAGCAGTTTTTCTAGGTGGAACTCCACCACCTGTTTCCACTCAGGCCGGGGGCCCGTCGGTCTACCTCCCTGTCTACCGCCTTCACCCCCGCCTACCTGTCCGACCGAGTCGCGGACCCGTCGTCCCCCACCTCCGTTGTGGAGGGCGGACCTGACGTCGAGGTCGGGGGTGAAGGGAAGTCGGTGCCTCTCCAGTACCGCCCGGACAGGGTGCCTTCACGACTCACGTCTCGACTCGAGACGGAGGACGCGACACGGAAGACAGAGTCGGACTCATAGCAGGACATCCTTTGTCCGCTATTGCCACAGAGAGAGAACCACACAGCAACCTCGGTAAGACTACAGCACCCCCTTCACCACTCCTACCTCACTCTACGACCCCCAGGCTCCGACCACACAGACAGTGTCGTCCCGGAGCCGTGTGCCCCCGGTACCAGCACCACGAAGACTAACAGTTGTCGTAATCAGGACGGGGCGACACAGTGGACCCTGTCCTTTAGTCACCACAGTGGACACCGCCCCGAGGAGTCTAAGATGGTATACGCCAGCAGGACAAACCTAGAACTGAGTTGTCTAGGTACAACCCGGGTCCTAAGACAGAGTCTACTCCGGTTCCGACGTCCAGACCCCGGTGCGACTCGTCGTTTCTAGATTCCACACAAAACTTAGTAAAAAGTAGTAAAGCCGAAGTTGACGAAACCTGAGGAAGGGACTTGGTAGAAGACTAACCCACATTTAACCTTAAAAGGTCCCGGGGTCCCCGGTAACCGGATCTCTCAGTCCCTCTATAGGGTCTGGAACCCGAAGGTTTCTCCTACCGTCCACTCAGGACTCCCCGGTAGTCATGTACGGTGGTAGTGCCCGGTACACGTAACCACGGGGGGAAGGGGTTCTGCCCCCGACCGGAGTAGCAGGACTTACTTCGGGGAGTGACTTAGGAGGGTGGGTGATAGACCACCGAGTCTGTCATTTCTTAGATGGACGTTACGTCCTCAACGTCCAAGCTAGGGACCCAGTCCTTCTAGGGGACATCTTCCTTTACCGTTGGGTGAGGACATAAGAACGGACCCTTTAGGGTACCTGTCTCCTCGGACCGTCCGGTGTCAGATGTCCCAGAGTCTCAGCCTGTACTGAATCGTTACTTTTTTGTTGGGTGGAAGACCACATCTCCGAGAAGAATAGGGGTAAAACGTCTACCCCTTTGGCTCCGAGTCCCTCCATTCTAATGTTCCGGTTCCAGTGTCTCGACACTGGACCTAAACTTGGGTCGGGTTGGACATACTAACAACAAAAATAAGAACCGTACTAAGTGATATGAGACGACAGTCGGTCTCGGACACCCAAGGACAACCATTAATCGTAAAAATGCACGTAATCGTTTCACTGGATCGTCTTAAGTTAAGTCCTCTGTACAGACTCGTTGAGAAACCACATCCAGTGCTACGACCCACCCACCGGTGGGTGTCTGCAGTCACTACCTCGGGACGGGACCACTCGACCCACTACCACCTCCTCAACACTTTTCCTGTGGGGGTTTATAACACCGAATTGTTTCAAACCCAGTCAGGGTAGAGGGTTTAGACACGAGTCCACTTCCCAGTCCCCCATCCTTCAAAGGACCTACGGGAAACCCGTGGGTCCAAGAAAGGTAGAACACCGAGTCGGGAACGAGTACTACGACAGAAGGGGTCGTACCACCTCTGACCCGAGTCCGTACGGGTCCAGGGTCTTCTCGGAGATAAAAAAAATTGTAATAGATGGTGTAATATGACGAAGGGTCATATACACCCTCCGAATATAAATACATTACGTCCTGAATATAAATCAACCGTCCACCACGATCATCATTTCTTGGGCGAACGGTTGCGTCCTCTGGATTCTCTGAGCCCAAGGTAGGGACCCAACCCTTCTAGGGGACCTCTTCTCTTATTGTTGCGAGAGGTCCTAAGAACAGACCCTATAGGGTACCTGTCTCTCGGACCACCTGATGTCGGGTATCCCAGTGTTTCTCAACCTGTGCTGACTTCACAATCGTGCGTACCTGAATATAAATACATTATATCCTGATAAAGACAATAGAAGGGTCTCGGACATAAAAAACGTGGTAGGTGGTATGGGGTCACAAAAAATTAGGTGGTACAATATCATGACGAAAAAATTGGAATGGGTAACACTATATCATACAATACAATATCTTCCGTTACCGTTGGGTGAGGTCATGAGAACGGACCTTTTAGGGTACCTGTCTCCTCGGACCATCCGACGTCAGGTACCCCAGCGATTCTCAGTCTGTGCTGACTCGTTGAAGTGAAAGTGAAAAGTGAGAGTACGTAACCTCTTCCTTTACGGTTGGGTGAGGTCACAAGAACGGACTTCTTAGGGTCCCTGCCCGCTCGGACCACCCGACGGCAGACACCCCAGCGTGTCTCAGCCTGTGCTGACTTCGCTGAATCGTCATCGTACGATATCACAAAAGTGTAATGGTTTGGGGTTTGTATTGTTGTTATAAAAAAATTTAATATTAGGTAGTAGGGTCTCATAAAAATTATAATAGGTGGTATAATAGTAAAAAGATTGGGAATCGGTGGTACGATATACAAGATTTTATAATAGTCAGTACAGTATCAAAAATTTTTAAAAATAAACCATACATAAGTCGTAGGACCGAGCAAAACATCACAAAAATGGTAATCCACAGGGAGATACCGCAAAGTAAGGGGTAACATAATAACTTAACAATCGTAGTCATCGGTAACGACAGAAGAAATAGTGTTCGGTGACAGAATGACGGTAAAGTTGTAATGGGTAGTCAACCATAACGGAGGACCAGTACTGGGGAGTCATTACTTGACTCAGGAAAGGTTTCTTCCCTCGTCACCCACGACCTCTACTCCGGAAGTGACTCGACCCTCCCCACGTCTTCTACCATCCTTCGTAGACCCACAGAGGGTGGTCCCCACTCCGACCGTAGACCCCTGTCCTTCCGAATAAGACAGACCTGTGTGGGTCATTCTCCCCTCGTCCACCCCTCCACGTCACCACTGACTCCGACCGCTCTGTAGACCGGACATCTGCACGTCCGACCCCGAAGTCTAGACGGGGACCCCCGTGCGTCCACTTCGAGAGCCTTATAAGTCCCTAAAACTTCTCTAGTTTCCGGAAGAGTCTCTTTGACGGAAACGAGGACCCACACTGACGGGACAGAGTCAAAGAGTAGACACTTCACCCCCCCCTCCCCTGCTGTCGGGGCGGAGGACTCTACAGACACCCAACTACCTCTGACGGGACCTGTACGGTGCCGGTAAAGGTTCAGAGAGAAACCGACGCCCTCGAAGATTCTCATCTATTCTCGAGTCTGGGACGTCAGTCAAGGTGAACCTCAACTAAGGACCGAAACCCACGTCAGGACCGAGACGTAAGAACGGACCGTGAAAGAGGAGAGACTTCACTCCACTTCACTTTCAACGAGTCAGCACAGACTGACGCTGTGGCACCTGACGTCGGACGGTCCGAGGAAACAAACACTTTAAGAGGTCTGTTCTTATGACCTCACCCATCGGTAAGTGTCCCCTAGAAGGCAGGCTCCCTAGCTCGGGTTCAGAGGACGTAACGTCCGTCTAAGAAATGGAAGACTCGGTGGTCCCTTCAGGAGTCATTTGAACAGGACGTCTACCGGATCTCTCGACATGGACGGTGGCAGGATTAGACTAACCCTCTCGTCCTATGGTCAAATGAATTAGGTAAACCAACCACTCAAGATCCTCGTCCCCACTCTTAAGACTACTGACTCAAAATAGGTACGAACGAACACACACACAAGTCAGTACAGACTGAGAAACACTGGGGTACCTGACATCGGGTTGGTGGTCCGAGAAGACAGGTACTTTAAAGGGTCTGTTCTTATAATCTTACCCAACGGTAAAGGATGAGGTCCCTGAGAAGGGTTGGGTCCCTAGCTTGGGTGTAGGGAACACAGAGGACGTGACCCTCCGTCTAAGAAATGGTGACTCCAAATAGGTTGTACATAAGTTGAGACACGAAGACCTCCAGTCGACTGTACCCTTCGGACCTGAGAGACATAGGAACCCCAACAAAGTTTCAGTCCCTCTACAAGTCTATTTCTTGAGTCCTGTCTCGGACCCGCTCTCGTACGAAAGTGGCGTCCTCTGTGTAAGTCCCATAGAGACCTCACTTTCTTGTTCGCTTGTTTGTTTGCCCACTCCACACCTCAGGACAGGGGTCGAGGACGACGGCCCTTCGTCCCCTCTTCGTAGCCTGGGACGTGGGGGGAGGGACACCGGGTCTTTCGGAACCATGGTAGACGGAGCCCACCCCGTCGTCTTTCACGGGTGAGGGCCCCTCCGCCTTTACCGTTGGGCAAGGTCATAAGAACGGACCTTTTAGGGTACCTGCCTCCTCGGACCGCTCGATGTCAAGTATTCCAACGTCTCTCAGCCTGTACTGATTCGTTACTCGTGTGTGGATCCCCTCCTTCTGGTGCACCCTTGTCGCCCCTTTTACTCCAGGACCGGTAGGTCCTCCTCCCCGACCCCTATGCCCCACCTGTGGACGCTTTAGGCCGGCTCCTGCGGTGGTACCCAAACGCAAGACCAAGGGGCCGACTTGTACGAGGAAAATGTCAAATTTAAATCCGAGGCACTTTCCTTCGACTGTAACCGTTCTCGGTCCCGACACCTTTCCTCTCTCCCAAAGGCCTTTTGCAGTCGTTTATCGGTCGTGAAGCCCTCACGACTGACACCCGTGTAGGTGCGTCCAATGTCTACAATTGAGTAAAGGAGAAGGGTCGTTGGGACACTCTTCCGTACTCATAATAGTAGGAATAAAATGACGTCCCCTTCTCTCCGAGTCTCTCCGCCTCAGTAAACGGACACCAGTGTGTCGTCTCCGTCTCTATTCTAGACCTGGGATTGTCAGACCGAGGTCTCGGGACGATAATTGATGACACGACAAAGTGGGGTCATTATTGTCACTACTATAATTATTATCATTTGTAGATAGTCGTGACAATATTCCCAAAATTTTCGAATAAATTAAGAGTGTTGTGAGGGTACTTCCTCTATGACACTAATAGTTGAACAATGTCCACCTCTTTAACTCTGTGTCTCTCCGACTCAGTGAACGGGTTCCAGTGTGTCGACTGTTCACCGTCTCGGTCCTAAACTTGGGCTCGGAAGAGCAACGTCTCGAAGTCGAGACCCCGTGAATGTTAGTGGACGTACTGCACCTCCGTAGGAGCTCAATGTGTCCCTCTGTCCAAGTCCCGCTAGACTTTCGAGAAGGTTCCGGTCAATAATTCTTGGTGTCATTGTTACTACGGAGATCCCCCTCTCGCACCGGAGTAAACGTCTGTTCCGGGTCCCTCCAGTTTGGTGCGCGGGTCCGAACGTGTCGGTTGAGTCCTGTGTGAGTCCGACGGGGGACTGGGACGGACCGGGGACGTCGGTTGTCTCTGTACCGCAGGTAGCACAGGCTCTAGTACTACATGCACGAGTAGCACCACAACTGGTAAACCGAGCACCGTCTCTACCAAATGACGATGTTCTTCTAGCGGCGACGGTGCCTCCGACGGCGTGTTCTCTTGCGCACTCACCCCAGGACTCCTCCCCTCTTTGTCGGGTCTTGCGGATCACGAAGGGTCTCCCCTCGTACCCGACTCGCCCCTCCGCCCACCCCTTCACTGGGTCCGTGGTAGACGGTCAGGAGGGGTCTCCCCTGGTAAACCACGGTCTCTACCCCACTCCGACGCTAACCCAGGGAGGTACGAGTCGGAGAAAATCGGGGGTGGAGACAATCCTAGGTCTCGAGCCCGGACCGTAGCAGACGGGGTCTCTATGTGCTGAGATCCGGGATCGGGAAAAAATAGACGGTCCTGGGTCCTCAGACTCGGGGGGTAAGCGACGAGGGAGTCTGAGTCTGGGGTTGGGGAACCGCTGGATCCTCAGATCCGGGGGTCTTGGGGAGGAAGGAGTGTGAGTCCCGAGGTCTGGAGGTCGGACCCGAGGAGAACCTAGGGGTCCTAGGTCGGACAGTGGAGGAGAAGAGAGACTGGGGACACGGGGACCCCTTGTCTCTGGAGTTGGGAGTAGTCAGAGGTACCCCCCTACCCGGTCTGACTGCTACCCCAGCGACCTGTGGACCGAAAACGGGGGTGTCGAGCCTTATGAACCGGTAGTGGAGTCTTTCGTTTCTCTTGACATGCCCACAGGTCCACCGGCTTATCGGGGCCATTCCACCCGCCGGTCCGCCCGTCCCCCGACCTCTCGGACCCTCCACGGTCGATCGACAATCCAAACAGTACGGGACAGAGAGGGGAAAGTCCGGGAACCGAGGCGGAGTTCCTTCTCGGTCGGGGTTGCCCCCTTGTAGGTCCGCTCCAGACGGGGGCTACCCCCAACCAGTAAGGACCCGGAGGTGTTCGGAGTCTTAGGACGGTTGCCTCGGAGGTCCCACCCTCCCCCGTCCCCCGAACCGAGTATGGGGATTAGGTCGGAAGAAGGAGGACGGGGTAGTGGGTGGGCGCGGTACGTACTACCGATTTCGTTATGACGGCGACGGGGGATGGGAACGAAGACGACGGACAAACCCCCCCCGCCACTCCACCCCCGTCGCCGAGGCATGGGGAGGAAGAACGACTAAACGTGTGTGACCGGCGAAGCCTGTGCGTGATTGTCCCCGGGTCGCGGAGGGACGGGGGAGGGGCGGGTCACCCCGAACACTACCGACCTTGCCAAGCCCCGTCCCCCAAGGACCTGGGGGTGACGGGTTGAAGGGAGGCTGGGACCACGGTAAAGGGGAGGACGAAGGAGACCGACCTGGACCCCAAAGGAGAGGGACGCTACGTGAGAGTGGGGTCGGGTTGGGTGGGAGAGAGTGGTCGGAACCTAACACCGGTGAATCTTTCCCCGGGTAAGTCGGAGCAGAGAGAAATGTGTCATCAAAACAAGTACTTTATTTCTAAGAACCTGAACTAAGTGTCAGAGAGAGCACTCGGGTCAGTGGAAGATGTGGGGGAGGTTTAGACTCTCTCAGGGGACCACAAAGGCCCCTGGGCGGGAGGACCGGACCACTGTCCCGGAGACACGTGTACAAGCCACCCCCTTCCTACCCCTTCTGTCTGCTCTCGACGTAGAGCCCGAGCCGTGGACGGACTTCAGAGTCGCCCACGTCG
This sequence comes from Capra ibex, assembly GCA_006410555.1. Lineage (NCBI taxonomy): Eukaryota > Metazoa > Chordata > Mammalia > Artiodactyla > Bovidae > Capra > Capra ibex. Next base: position 40,055,197 of record SJYO01050415.1, read on the forward strand.
GTGAACTATGAACTAATCACGACCCCAAGTCCCTCAGTAATCGAGTCGCCTCTGGTCCTCACAGTTCCCTCGGTCTGACCTCCCCTCCTTCGCCTAACCGTCACCTCCACCCTCCGGTAATCCCTTCCTCTTTCCCGTCACTCACCTCCCCCTCCCTGACCCCTGGGACGTGGTCGGACAGGGGGTCCACTCCGGCACCGAGACTCGCGTGCCCACGCAACCCGGTCACCGACACAGACTACCGTATCCCCGTCGGACAGACCCCACTCGTCGACACCGGACTGACTCAGACCCACCACCGACAGGTGTCCATCACTGGGATTCACAGACCCACAAATAGGCCGGGACCCCAGACTGCAGCTACTAAGGACCCGACGACCGCCCTGTCACACATAGACGGACACCTGTGAAGGCCGGCGAACCGGACCCGGAGTCGTGAGACACGACGGAAAAGGCCCGGTTCACGGGTAGGGGGAACAGATCCTGAAGGGTCGAGGTCTCCAGTAGCGACGTCCGCCGTCTCTCCGACGGTTTCGTTTGGTCGGGGGCACTGAACATCCTTTCGTCGACCCCCCTCCCCCGACCCCCCTCCCACTTATTTCCACCCCCGGCCCTGGCCCCTGTGACCTTCCCCGTCTTCGACCCCGTCCGCAACTCCACGTCCTCCTCAGGCCCCGGTTCCGACCCGACTCCGGGTCAGACCTCGTCCCTTACGGAACAAGTCCTCGACCTGTTACCCACGTCCTTTACAGTCCCCGTCGACACCCGTCCCCCGACCCGTCCCCCGTCTCCTCTGCGTCCCCGTCCCGGCGGAACCCCGTCGACCCTGTTGGGAGGTAGACACGGAGAGGTGAAATAAGGAGGAAGGACCGCCGGGACAGTCGTGAGGGGTCGGACCGGACAGAGGGGTCTGAGACCCGGGAGTCCGGTCGAGACAGGGTTGAGGTGTATGGGAGTGTGGCCGTGTGGACCCCGGGCAGGTCCGACCTCCGTCCAACGACCCGCGGGGCCAGGTCGGGGAACGTTTGGGACAGGGTGGTCGGTCCACCGGAGGTCGCGACGGTTAGGGAACCGGGCCGGGGAGGGGCGGGGAAGGGGGCGGGGGAGGAGGAGTCCACTCCGTCGATCCGGATCGTCCGGGGAGCGCGACCGACGGCGGCGGAGACGGAGGCCCCGGCGACGGCGACGCCCCGGTGGTACGAGGACGGGTCCGGACCCCTGACTGGGACTTGGCCGTGGTAGAGAGTCGAGGCGGGGGTGGACGGCCTGGGGTCCCATTCCTGGTCCCAGGAGTCCAAGGGCAGGGGTCCTGTACCCACGGGAGTGGGGATGAGTGGGATTACGGGTGAAGGGTAATCTCCACGAGACTCTCCCCGGTCAGCCTGAAGAGAGGTTCCTGGAGTCTCAAGATCGGGGACGAAGAAGTCTGAGGGGTCTAGCCCAGGGCCAGAGGAGGAGGGAGGTCGGGTCCTCACGTCGGGGAGGGAGTATTCTTCGTCAGGACCAGGGGTCTGGAGAGAAAGGGGTCCTGGGCCCTCAACTCCGGTGGTCGAGTGGAAGGAGTCTGGGCCCTTAAGTCTGGGGGGTCAGGGGAGAGGTGGGCCGGGTCCGGGTCCCAGGGGGCCGCGATATTTAGGGTAGTAGGGGGATCGACAACCAGTGTGTGACTGGGGTAGGAACTTGGGTCGGGTCAGACACAGGCACTAGTGCCGCACGAGACCGGTCCCGGGTCAGGGAGTCGGAGGGACCTACCCGCGGACCCTGACCCCCGTGTCCCCGGCCCGACCCGAGGGGGTCCGGGACGGAGGGGGAGCAAGTAGAGGGGTGTCCAGGGCGGGGCCGGGGCCTCCAGTCGGCCCCTTAATAATTGATCTCCGACACTGTACCGCCTCTTCCTCCCACTCAGGGGGACAGGGACTCTGGACTCGAGACGGATCGCGGGGAGGGGAGGGAGACACGACAGAAGGGTTGGGAGACGAGGGAACCTCGGGGGAGAGAGACCGTGGGGGAGGACCCGGGTGGGGGTGGGGGAAGACTTCGGAGGAGGTGGATTAATTGATAATTGGTTTAAGAGACACCCCGACGTTGTGGTGGACGGAGGGTCGGTGGGGTATACTGGAAGGACCGAGGGACGGAGTCAAAGGGAAGTGGGGGGTCACTAAAGAGTCGATGGACACCTGGACAGGAAACGAACCCCAGTTCCGACCCTTTGATCGATAGTGGCAAGTCCTGTATCTGAGACCTTACCTTACGTGTCCGGACGGAAATTTTGTATATATATTAAAATAAATAAATAAGTAAATAAATAAAAACCGACACGACCCAGAAGCAACGACGTGCGTCCGCAAAGAGATCAACGCCACGCTCCCGAAGAGCAACGCCGCCGAAGAGAACAACGTCTCGTACCCGAGATCCCCCGAGTCCGAAGTCAGCAACCCTGTGTACCCGAGTAATCAACGTGAAGGGCCCGAGATCCCGTGTCCGAGGTATCAAGACCATGTGTCCGAACCAACGAGATGCCATACACCCTAGGAGTGTACCTTGGGTTCAGAGGACTCAACTGTCCGTCTAAGAAATGGTGACTCGGTCGCCTTCGGGGTGGCCCGACGGAAGCTTGGAGGGAGACGGTGACTAAAAATGACACGCTGGACCGCTTCACAGCAGCAAGGAGACCCGAAGTAGAGGGGGACCCAGTTCGTACCCAAGATTACGGTGGGTGGATGGATGCACTCCAACAACCCTCGTATTTTGTGCATGTTCCGTGGTCGCACCCCGAATCACGTATTTTGTGTGCCCCACGGGGTCTCGACAGTACCGTCTCCCGCCGGCTGAACCTCTGGACCCCGGGTTCTGGGGGTGGCTATGGTCTGCAAGGAGGGTGGAGGAGTGAGACACCCGTCTCGTCTCCCCCTGAAACCTGGGCCAGACCTACCTACTTCTCTCCTCTTTGTTGTCTCTTTGGTGGGATCCCTACCACCCCTCTTTGGTGTGGAGGCCAAACTGTCTGTGAGCTCCCGAATACCTTAGGGGACCGTCCCCGAGGTCTGTGGGACTGAAGGAGAATTGGAGGAGGTGTGACTTCTCGGTCGACCTCCTCTGGTCAATCCCCACCGAGAAAGAAGGACGGGAGGGGTCGACCCCGACTGAGGGAGAAAAGAAGGACCTTGGATCGATCAACCAGAGCCAGGGTTCGTCATAGTGAGAGATCGACACTCCGGGACCCGTTCACCGAGTGGGAGAGACCCCGAGTAAAGAAGGAGACAATTTTTTTTTTTTTTCGTCATGATTACAGGTGGGATATCCTACCACACTCCTAAATTTACGACACTATCCGTCCCTCGCGACTCACACGACCGACTTTACTACCCATACCTAGTGACCGGAGGAACGCAGAGTCGTGTCGATCTTTTAGTCTCGGGTTTGGTAGGTCGACACTTCACGATCGACACAGGCTGAGAAACGCTAGGGTCCCTGACATCGGGTGGTCCGAGGAGACAGGTACCTTAAAAGGTCCTTTCTTATGACCTCACCTATCGGTAAGGGAAGAAGTCTCCTAGAAGGGTTACGTCCCTAACTTGGACCCAAAGGGCGTTACGCCCATCTAAGAAATGGTAGACTCGGTGGTCCGAGGGTCACCGGACCCTTTGTCATGACTTGGGAACAACTCGTCCATCCACCGTCTCGGAACGTGGAAACCTTTGGAAGGAAGGACCTCGGGTGACTTCCCTGAGTGGTCCGGACCCCGGATCCCCATTTCCTTGGTCTCTTTGTTTCACCTCACACAGGATCAGAACCTCCCCTCAGGATGGCAGTACCGTTTGGACCCGAATGAACGACCCAATGGACCACACCCACCGACTTGGAGAGACCCGAAGGAAAGGAGTAGACATGTAGGCCACCACTATTACTATACAAGAAGTAACTATCGAACGTTCCTAAAGTCCTATGACGTTCTACCCCAACCCCAGGGATCCACCGCGATCGCCATTGTGGACGGTTACGTCCTCTGTCTCTGCGCCTAAACTAGGGACCAACCCCTTCTAGGGGATCTCCTCCTGTACCGTTGGGAGAGGTTATAAGAACGGACCTCTTAGGGTACCCGTCTCTTCGGACCGCCTGACTTCAGGTATCCCGGTGTTGACTTCTTGAACAGCGACTATGTATATGACCGTCCTACCCCAATCCTGTCCGGATCCCAGCCACACAGAAGACTCTCGACGTCAATGCGATTGTAAACACAATGGTAAGACGACCACTTCACGCGGGTTCCACTCCAAGAACCACGAGGGCCCCATGAGGCTTAGTGACCTCCACTATTAGACTTAACTGTGAGTCTTACTCCGTCCTCATTCATCCACACGGTCCGTCTGTCTTCTCGTTCCGTTTGTCGACCCCCACTGTTAGACGGTCCACATACCACCGTACATCGACTAAGCCCTAAAGACCTCCATTGCAACCTTTACCTCGACCCGCCCACTACTCTGTGCGTCCGACCTGGTTCAAAACAATCCTGAGACCATTCTTCGGCCGGGTACGGACCCGTCACGGTCGAGAGAGGTGTTCTACCTCGACAAAGAAAGAAAGAAAGAAAGAAAGAAAAAAAAATTTGGAACATATTCAGGACAGCAAAACCAACGAAAAACCTTCGAGATAGCTATTTAACAGACCATTCCTGGGAATACCGACAGACCCTTAACCCCTTTTGTACAAGTTGGGGGTTTAGAGACTATCGACACGAATGTAGGATCTCCCGGACCGTGGAACCCGACTCCCGGAATCTGAGACAGGACTCTCCGTGACCCCTCGGAACCTCCCAAGATCCCTGTCCAACCTAAGCGACAAACCCTTCTTGGGGGGACCAAAGGTACACCTCCGACCTGGTCTTCCTCTCTGACTCGGGTCCCCAACCTCCCCCACCCCCGTCCCTTCCTCTTTCACCCGTCCTCTGTGAGTCCTCCGGACTCGGCACCCTTCTCCCTCCACAAGACGTGTGTCCCTGTCTGGACGCCTACTCCTGGAGACTCTGCCCTGGACCCCTGAATCCCCCTGCACCTCCGGTCATACCTTAGACCCTCCACACTGCCTCACACCACTAAGGTCCCCCTCCGTAGATTCTCCGACGTCCTGGGGGCTGGATCCTGATTCGTCTCAGGTCTCGACGCCTGTCTTTTGCGTCAGACACCCCCACCGCGCCCCTCCGTACTCCCCTTCTTCCGGCCCCGGCGGGGCACTTCGGGTCTAAAGTCTCTCGTACACCTCCCAGTCCTCTAACTCCTCATCCTTCGTTTAGTCTGCTCCCACCACAGGGTCTTTAGTCTGCCCCCCTCTTAAAACAAGCCCTTCAACCTCAACCCATGTGTTCCTCGACAAACTCACCTCAAAGTCTCTGTTCCCTGGTTCCTGTAGTGAACCGTCCCAAAACGTCGGTTTACCACCTCCGTCGCCTTGACGGAACACTCCTCTGTTCCCGTCGGATCGCGGGGACTTCCTTGTCCCTCGCCTCGGAGTCCCCCTGCGAGCCCCCAGGGCCGAATGGTCCGAGATAACGGGGCTCCTCAGTGTGGTCGTACGACGGAGAACAGGTCACTCCTGTGAAGGACGGAACCGCTGCTATTCGTCAGTCCTACGGAGAAACTTCTTGGGCCCACTCCTGCGAAGGACAGGGTGGTCTCCGTGACAAACCCCCAACAGACTTCAGAGGACTTAGTGTCCCGTACCTCGTTCAAAGAGGAGAGTGGAATTCGCTGTGTTCCATCGGCACGAAGGACGGAGCCGTCAGTACGGTCCCGGAGATCGAACCCGAGACTCACCGGGTTTCGAGGCGTCCGTACAGACTTTTGTTTCCTGGACCCTGGTCGGACTACCGAAGCCCTCAGTTCTGGAGGGTGACTTTGGTCCTTATACCAACCCCTGGTTCCACCCCTGCCCCAGGAGAGACCACCGAATCACCAATTCTTAGACGGACGTCACGTCCTCTGGACCCAAGTTAGGGACCCAACCCTGCTAGGGGACCTCTTTCCTTACAGTTTGGTGAGGTCACAAGAACGGACCTCTTAGGGTACCTGTCTCCCCGGACCTCCCGATGTCGAGTGTCCCAGTGTGTCTCAGCCTGTGTTGACTTCACTGATTCGACGCCGTCGTCGTTCCACCCCTACCCCGGACTCTCCGGGGGAGTCCCTCTGTCCCTTCCCAGTCGGTCGGCGTCGACCTGACCCGACCGTGCGGCCCCGGAGAAACCTCCCTCCGCACGGACCTGTTCTTACCGACCCAAGAGTTTAAGAATTCCGTGAGTCTGTTATCGGTAACGTCCTTCCAGGACCTGACGAGGGGTGAGGAAAGACCCACGACCGGACCGGGGTACGGGTAGTCGGTATGACGGTACTGGGTCTACCGTCTTGACCTTCCAGGACGTCTACGGTCCCCGTCAGCCCACGTGCGGTCCGGGTCGTTTCCGAAAGTCGACACAAAAGAGAAACCAAGGGGGGTAGGGATCGGTTTCCTAACCGAAAAGTCGGGGTCCCAGGGACGACGTGACCCTTATTTTAAGGAGAAGAGGAGTCCGACGGTCCGGAGGGGTCGACCGGGGTCGGAACCGGGGTCACGGAAGGGGTTCAAGTACGGTAAGACCGGTGTCGTCACCGGAGAGAACGGGAGAGTGGGCGGTACGAACAAGACCGGAGTTCCGGGACCGGACACGAGAAGAGACGGGTGACACGCGAAGGTACTCTCGAGAAACGAACCGACCGGAGTCGGCAGTCCAGAGTCGAGTTTTCGGGGAAGAACCCCTCCGGGAAGAACTTATGAGGTGTCTTCTGGGACGACGGGGGCCGGACATAGTAAAAGAAATATCTGAACCGGTACAAGACTTGTACTAGTTCAAGTAAATGAACAAACGAACAAAACCGAAGGGGAGCGAAATGTGTGTACTCTTACACTCGAGACACTCTCGTAGAGTCGACAGAACAAATCCCTACACAGGGGTCTCGGATCTTACCACGGTCCATGTGTCACCTACGAGGTATCCTGGTGCTCACTTATTTAGGGGTAAAATGACTACTCTTTTGACTCCGGGTCTCTCCACTTCCCTCGACAGGTTCTGGTGTGTCGACATTACTAAATTTTGTAAATAACTGGTTATTTTTACTTTTTCTTTTTTTCGTAAATACCTCTTGGACGAGATGCGGTCGGTGATATCGTGTCTCTCCCACCGTTCCGAATCACCAATACGCGGACCTAGGGTCACGGTTCGGTCATGATGGAGAAGGACCGACTCAGTGGAACCCGTCCACCGAGGTGAAGACACTCGGGGCCAAAGGGGACAGACTTTTTATCCTTAGTATTGACTCTGTTCCTGCCTTATTATGTAAGTCTCGTCACGAACCGTGTCTTCCGCAGACTGTTCTCATGCCGAGGATCAATAAACTTTCTTCGAAGTTTATTATAAAAATCTCCACTCACGATCCACCTACGGGTAATTTATCTACTCCTTCGACTCCGAATTTTTCCACCATCATGGACGGGTTCCAGGGTACATATCGTCACCCATTCCGGGTGTATACATAAAAAACTAAACCGACCCGGAGCGCGAAACGCCCTAGAATCAAGGGGTTGGTTCCTAGCTGGGACACGGGAGTCACCACTTTCGTACCTCAGGATTGGTGACCTGGTGGTCCCTTAAGGGTTCCGGTTATAAAAATTCACTCCGACTGTTTAAAGATTTACATCCAAGAGTCGGAGACCCCAGTTCAACTGCGACCTCGAGCCAGGAAGCCCTCTCCAGACCAAACCCCCCAAGGGTCCCTGTCTCCTAGACATTGTCGTCTCTCTTTACTCCGTCACTCCTTTACGGTTTGTCCTCCCTTCTCTCGACGGTTCTCCCGTTTCCAGTCCCCAGTGTCGGGGGTTCTCCGAGGTTCGTGGAAACCCTTTCAATCGTCTTCACTCTCCAGGTTCTTCCTCTATGTCTCGCGTCGCAGTGACCCTTCCTCTTCAGGGAAGTCACGGTCCTCACACCCGTCCCTCCCACCGTTGACAGGGTCGGTGTGGGGAAGGGTCAACCTTCGGGACCCCCCGACCTGTGGGAGGGGCGTCCCCTCCCTGTCCGGACGGTTGACGTGCGGGGTTCTTTGACCTGGGTCCCGTCCCGCCCGAGTCCGCACGATTCAATTGGGGCCCCCCGTCCCGTCTCGCCCGGAGAACGGTGCTACTCCTGTCCGGACCGTCACCGGGGTCGTACCACAGACAACGTCCACCGGCCTGACACGGTACGACGAGGCCTGGGTTCGACCGGCGAGAGTGACACCCCTGGCAGGACGAGGACTGTCCGTAGCCCCGTCGCAGGACCCGGTAACCACTCTCACCTGTCTGGGGACGTGGAGATGGGAGGGGACGGGGACCGTCGGGGGTCGGACGGACGGGAGTGAAGACGGAAGAGGCGTCACTGACAAGATGAGTCCTCACTAGTCCTCGGCGACATAGGTCCACTCATCTCGCCCGACTCTGGGAGACCCCCTCGGGACCTCCTTTGAGTGTGGACCACCCTTGAGTCACTTTCCTAAAAAATTTACTTACGGGCTTACGGACGTCCTTACGACCACCACGAATACATGGGCGCACCGACCAGATTAGGTTACAAGAAGTCTGAGATTTGTACAATAGGTAATTTACGTAGTACTTTAGTCACTCAACTTTTGGTGTAAATTTTTTCATACTTTGTTTAAACTAAATCTTTTAGTCTCACGTAGAGAAAGGTATTCTTTTTCAAGACAATTAGAAAGGAAACCCAAAATACTTCCACCCTGACAATAAGGGAGGTAAAATGTCTACCCCTTTGACTCCGAACCTCGTTACGGTATCAAGTGGGGTCCTTTGCCTTCAGACCCCGATGTAGTATTACATTTGTACTCAAAGTATAACACTTTGTACCAGTTATGTACAAACTCTTCATCTCCACGACATACTTAAGTCGGTTGGAAAAAGGCAGCGAAGAACTACCGTCGATGACAACAGTAAGGGTAAAATGTCTACATCTTTCACTCCTGACCTCTCCTGTGTGGCACCCGTGCACTACCGCGGTCCTTATCGTGAATTCGAACTGACCTTCTCTACACTTCCGTCCTTACCAGTGCGCTTATTTATAGTCCCACCGGTTCTTCAAACAAACTCAAAAAGGTATCCACCTTTTTGCTTATCTATATCTTTGATTAACACCTTACTTACTTACTTACCTAGAAAGATTTACGATTGGGGTCCGACGGTAAGTCACCGGGTCCCGTCGTCCTCCTTTCCCCTTCAACCCACTGTCCTACTTAAAAAGTGAGGGTGCTCCGGGTAGATCAAGGTATTTCCTGAGTCGAGTGTAATGCTCGTCTTTGCTTGTAAATCTGTCCTTCCGGTAGTTCCAGTTGGTGGTGTCGACCGTCAACGGGTCGTAAATGGACACGGTCCGTGTCCGGAGTCCCGAAACGTTCATAATTAAGTAAGTTAGGAAGGGTGCCGGGTAAAATTATACCCCTTTACTCCACACCTCTCTGGTTCACTGAACGGGGTCCAGTGTCCCTAGCCTTGAGTCTGTCGGACCTAGGTCTCGAACCCATCCTGATGATATGAGATAACAAAGAGTTCTTTGTCGGGTCACTCGACGGTACAACTACCGATTACATACGGTCCGGGACCGACGTCGGAAACGTGTTCTGGGGACACTTCAACCCCGGCAAATAGTAGTGAGGGTAAAACGTGTACGTCCTTTGACTCCGGGGCACTGAACATGACTGAACGTGTAACTTATTTACCGTCCCGTCTCCCCAGTACGTGGATGGTCTACGCGGAGATACTGAGCGATGACGACGACCCGATTTTAGGGTTGGAACCGCCTGAGGTTCCGAGGAGCCTGAGGTGGGAGTGGAGTACGAACGAGGGTCGTGAGAAGTCCGGGGTCGGGTGCCCGACGAGACAGTGAGAGTTTCCTGGGAGGATCGTGGTGTCAGAAACGAGTGGAAGAGAAATACGAGTGTGGGTCTCCGTCCAAAGACCCAGGACATGGTAGCGCCGACTCGACTCCGAGGGTGGACCGGACGGGAGAGACCAAGAGTCGTAGGAATAGACCTTTAACCACTCTTAATCGCCTCCACTACTAGACACGTTACGAACTGAAAGTCGGTTGAACCAATTGTACCTGAAGACACAGAGTCCGAAATCCGAAATTGAAAGGACTCGATCTGGAAAGACGAGGGTCCGAGGTATGGGAGACGGGAGGTGGTCGGGGAGATACTGGGAGGAGTGTACTGAGTACTAAATGAGGACCACTTAAAGTCTTCCCGTCCCCGTAAAACAAATGGTGGGATCTGTCACAGACCACGTATCTTCCACGAATCCTTTGGAAACAAATTACTTATTCGTACTCCTGTTTAGAGTCTCCACTTGATTGAACAGGACCCGAAATCGACCTTTCATCACTCCGGTGTTAAGTCTGGACTGAGACCGATAGCGGTCGTGACACGGGAGGGCAATGTGAACCCAAAAAGTTTTTGCGACCCTTTAATGTTTTACTTGTTTGTCTTTGTTGGGTCTTTACTATAGGGGTGGAGTGAAAAGACCCTAAAAAGTGTGGAGATTTATATAGTCTGTTAAACTATTCGTTTGGTTTGGTCCACTGGGTCTTGCATGAAAGACGTACCGAATTTTATTGTGTTTGTTCTTATTTCTCAAATTTTCACTCTTTGTCACCGTGTCTTATATCGAAATTTTTATGAACCTCCCCCGTAAACTATAAGGAAGGAGGGAGGGAGGGAGGAGGAGGAAGGCGAGGAGGGAGGTTTATGTAGGTATTTTACTATTAAAGAAAGGATTTTGGAGTGTGAAAGACCTTTAGTGTTAGAGACCTCGTAACTCTTCAGTAAATTTTTATTCTTAAGTGAGGGTAGGGGTCGACCACAAAGCTTGGGGTCTAGAACCAGACCCTTGAGTTCCCCACCATGGGTCACCTCCATGGTCTATAAGACCCGGGGTAGGGTCTTGTCCTTCGACACTAATTCCGGTCAATTGGTCCTTCGAGGATCATGTACGGGTGTACTCATATAAACCCCTTTTCCCCGACTATTCCCAGACATACTCTCGGTGTCTTCCTCGTCCCTCATACGTCAATCCGTCCAGACCTAAGTTTAGGACTGAAACGGTCAAGAATCGATATAAGAGTCCCCGTTCATACAGGAGAGATTCCGAGTCAAAAGAGCAAACATTCTACCTGTATCTCTACCAGAGAGGGAGGGTCCTACTAACACCCTATCTTGGGGGGTCTATACTGTGTATCACATCCCAGTCGGGTAGGGGTCCTTTACGTCAGTCACAATGATAAAAATTTTAAGTAAAAAATTAACCTCCTATTAACGAAATGTTACAATATAACCAAAGACGACATATTCTTGTACTTAGTCGATATATAGGAGAGGGAGCACTTGGAGGGAGGGTGAGGGATGGGGTAGGGTGTGGAGATCCAGCAGTGTCTCGTGGTCCGACTCGAGGAACATTGTGTCAGTGAAGGGGGATCGATAACTATAATATATATCATTACGTATACAAAGTCCCGATGAGAGAGTCAAACAGGGTGGGTAAGGAAGTGGTCACAATAATGACACGGAAAATACAAATTGGGAATCCTCCTTTCAACGAACTGTCCGACAAGTGAACGAGTCAGCACAGACTGAGAAACACTAGGGTACCTGACGTCGTGTGGTCCGAAGGGACAGGAAGTGGTTCAGGACCTCAAACGAGTTTGAGTACAGGTAACTCAGTCACTACGGTAGGTTGGTAGAGTAGGAGACAACAGGGGAAGAGGAGGCCGGGAGTTAGAAAGGATCGTAGTCCCAGAAAAGGTTACTCAGTCGAGAAACGTAGTCCGTCGGTTTCATAACCTCGAAATCGCAGTCAGGAAGGTTACTTATAAGTCCCAACTAAAAAGTCCCAACTAAAGGAAATCCTAACTAACCAAACTAGAGGAATTGGAAGTTCCCTGTGAGTTTTCAGAAGAGGCCGTGGTGTCAAACTTTCGTAGTCAAGAAACCATGAACCGGAAGAAACACCAGGTTGAGAGTGTAGGTATGTACTGATGACCTTTTTGGTATCGAAACTGATATACCTGGAAACAACCGTTTTACTACAGAGACGAAAAATTGTACGACAGATCCAAACAATATCGAAAAGAAGGTTCCTCGTTCACATAAAATCAAAGTACTGACGTCAGTGTCCGTTGTAATTTCCGAACCCCAAACCTCAGTAAGTCCGGACTTACGTTTAGAAGAGAAACGGAAAGAGACAGGAGTCGTCCTGTCCCAAGAGGGGCCTTCAAGACGGAGGGGAACAGGTATAGACACCCCGACACCCTTCTGACAAGTCGAACCCACACCGGAGTAGTTTAAGAAGGAGGTTCCTACGTTTCAACTCAAACCTAGTCTAAGTGACAGGGTCTTACACGAGAGTCTTGTGGTCGGTAAGTCCTTCGAGGTCTCTTTTCCCCAAGTGTCGACTAGAAAGGGGTTTGGAAGAGGAAGGGTGGAACGGGCAGAGTCAGTCACCGTCGAGTAGGAAGATCACCGAGTCTGGATTGTGGAACCTTAACGGGAACCGGGGAGAAAAGGAAGGTGGGTGTAGGTTATCATCGACTGGGACACCCGAGGTGGGTGTTTAAGATACGTCTTAGGAGGTGACGGGGGTGGTACCGGGGCGGAGGTAGGAGAGGGAGGACTTGGTAGTGTGTCGGAGGAAGAACCAGAGGGACCAGGGTAGGACGGGGGATGTCAGACGAGGGATGTGTGTCGGTCTCCCACGGACACTTGGGGACTCAGTCTAGTTCCGGGAGGACCGAGTCGGGAGTGAGGACGACGACGACGACGATTCAGCGAAGTCAGCACAGGCTGAGACACGTTGGGGTATCTACCGTCGGGTGGTCCGAGGGTCTTAGGGGACCCTAAGAGGTCCGTTCTTGTGACCTCACCCAACGGTAAAGGAAGAGGTTACGTCCTTTCACTTTCACTTCAGTGAGTCAACACAGGCTGAGGATCACTGGGGTACCTGACGTCGGGTGGTCCGAGGAGGCAGGTACCCTAAACGGTCCGTTCTCATGACCTCATCCAACGGTAACGGAAGAGGGAGGACCATCTTCAGTTTCAGTCAGATCAGAACAGAAGACGAGGGGGAGGGGAGGAGTGAGACGGGTCTGGGGAACAACAAGGATGTTGTTGGGGCGGGGGTGGCACCCTAGAAACGTGAACGTTAAGAGAACCGGATCAAGAGACAAGGGAGTGGACAGAAGAGTGGAGGAAGTCTAGAGACGAACGTATGGTGGAAGAGTCACGTCGGAAGGGACGGGTGGATATCCTTTCATGTTGGAGGACAGAGAGGGGTACAGTCGTGAGGGGACGGAGAGACAGTTCGAGCTGAACAGAGGTTCCGGGGAAGAAAACACTGTGTCGTAGATAAAATGAAGAGAGAGGACAAACAATAGGTAGAGTGGGTAACCGAAAACTCGAGGGGTGTCGACCCCCAAAACAGACTAAACAAGTAGCGAGCTTTATCTCGGACCGTGTCTGACTCACAAACGATTTCGTGTGGATTCCCGACACTGGACCGAATCCACACCGTTCCCAGGAGACCGGTACACACTCCTCGTCCGACCTTCCCCGACTCCCCTCGTAGTGAAAAGTCACGTAATTCGTCCGTCCTTCTTAGTGGGTATTCGTGAGACGTCGGAACGACACATAGACGGAGAACAGTGTCAACCACTTCGACACAAACTAACCCACTAAAAAAAAAAAAAATAACGACAGACAGAGGGGATACCTACCTGAAACACGAACCACTCCCATGTCGGGTCTCTCCAGAACCAGTAAAAATACAGGGGGTCGTAGTGGGGTGTATCCTGGCCCGTACCTCATACACAGATCAATTGTGAACAACTTACTTACTTACTTACGACGTAGGAGACGAACTTATTAATAGGACGTTGAATCGTGCATGAGTTCCGAGACCGTTCAGGACGTCTTTTTTCTATTGAGAAGAAAAAATTTTAATATCCTTTAGATAAATCTATAAAACCGTTACACTACATAATAACCAGTTGCTAGAAGTCCGACATTTTCTCTTTTCTTTTTTGGTTCTTTGACCGATGTATTTTTCCCTTTAATAATTGAGTGAATTCATTACTAAGACCTCCAAGAAATTCGGACTAAGGTAATTCCTCGATATTTTTACAATAGTCTTAGAGGACCGAAAGGAAATGTAACCAAATAGTGACGACGGGGGGTAAGGGGGAGGACGTCCGTTTCTACCTGGAACTGTTTAGATCGAAGGTCGAGAACCCGGTGGTCAACTCCTTAGGGCCACCGTTCTCCTAGCGGGGGAGGGGGTGGAACGGGCCAAAGGGGTACCGCTACGTCGGTCTCAGAATCCTGGGGATTAGAAACCAGGTCGAACTCAGGACTCGGGAAGGTCTCCATCAGTGTCTACACGTCTCGGGCCCCACGAGGTTAGCCCGGACGGTTCTGAGTCCTGATCTGACCGTGCCCGTCTCTTCTCCGACCCTCCCGAGCCCGCCCTTCCGCTGGGTCCGCCAGGAGGACAGCGGGACGTCACGTCCAGCCGGGCCGCCTACGAGCCGAGTGCCACAAGCTGGTCTGTCTCCCGTGCACCGCGGACGAAACGAGGAGCGCGAGGTTGCGGTCCCACCGCCCCGAGTCGACGCTCCTCTACCCGAAGGAGTCCATGGGCCCCACGGGGACCACCCCCCGACCCTCCCGCCCCCCGCGTCCAGACTGGCGACGGGACGGGTCCCGCAACCTGAAGAGCCTCGACCTGCACGCCTGCCGCCCGCGGTTACCGTGCAGCCCGAAGAAGACGCACCTGCTCCCCTCCGACGGCGTACGGGCCTCCAACGAGCTCCAGGAGAGGCACACCACTCCTCCCGCCGCCCGTCCACCCCACGTTCGACGCCCGGGGTGGTGGGGACCCATGGGTGCGAGGGGGCCCACGGAAGGGAGGCAGGATTAACCGGAGAAAAAAGTAGAGACACAGAAGTAGGGCCAGGGAGGGTGTCGCTGACAGGGTCTCCGGCAAAGGACCGATGGTCGACGGTTCCACTCTGGGGTTTTGAGTCTCGGGAGAAGACTCTGAGCGACGGGGATCGCACCGTCCCGGTACCGGGTAGTCTATGGGGGTCCATCCGGAGTAGGAGAATCCAGGAGGTCCCTACCTCGATACAGGAGAGTCCGAGGAAGTCCCACCCCCCCCAGGTGTAGAGGAGTCTGGGGGTTTCATCCCGGTACGGGGGGATCTAGGGGTGTCTACCCCGACACAGAGGAGTCTGTCTGGGGAAGGGGGAGCTAGTCTCGCCACAAGGAGTCTGGGGAGTCCAATCCTAGCACTGGTGAGTGAGAGGGGTCTCTCCCCGCACTGGAGAGTCTGGGGGTCCCGTCCCTCAGGTCCGGGGGGCGGCCGGGGACCGACGGGGAGAGGGGTGTCTGACGCCGGTGGCCTTCGACGGGCAGCTAGCGTAACACCCGCCGGTCCTGTGGTCGGACCCGTCCACCGGCACCGTTCAGTCAGAAGCGATACTACCTCGGGTAGAGACGCCCCCCAGGCACGAGAGGTCCCTGACCCACGACTGTCGGCGGGTGACGAAGGGACTCACGCACAGGGGGTCCCGTGCCTCCCCTCTCCGACCCGTCGCCACTCGACCCCCTCCGACACGGGTCTGTCCACCGGTGGGAGGGGAGGAAAGGGGCCATCCGCCTTGGCCCAGGACAGCGCTACCGCTCACAAACGACCACGACACCGGGTCTGAAGTGGGGTGCCGCACGTTGACCCCCACGTCCGACAGTAGATGGTACCCCCGATAGAGGGGAAAGCTCTGGGGTTGTCGCTCCTCTTATCGTTGCTGTAGCGGGACCAGGTGGAGAGGTCGTGGGATGGGGAGTGTCCATGCAGACCCGGACCCCTGAGGTCCCGGGTCCTCCTGTCTCCTCCCCGACCCCGTACCTTAAGTGCCACTACTCCCTTCACTAGAGGTCCCCGTGAGTGACACGTAAGTAATCCATCCCCGTCAATCACGTCGGTGAAACCTTTTGGTACACACTCATAATCGCAAACCGGGGGGTTAAGGTGAGGATCCATGCAGGGGTTTTCTTTTCTTCTGTGTATCGATGTGTTTTTGGTCACGTACCCACAACTATCGTCGTAATAAATGTCATCGGTTTCCTACCTTTGGTGGTCTACAGGCGGCAGACTGTACACCTATTTGTTTTTCGCACGATCTAGGTATGTCACCTTAGTATAGTCCAATCTTTCAGTCACTAGGTACCATGTGTCACCAACTGGGACCTGTCGCAACACGAGTCTTTCTTCAGTCTGGGTTTGTCGGTGTAAGATCGACTAAGGTAAAGATGCTTTACAGGTCTTGTCCATTTGGACGTCTCTATCTTTCGTGTAATCACGAAGGGGTCCGCACCCCCACCGTGTCTTTGGGACCCTCCAGTCTCCATTTCCGCCACTACTTTTACAAGACTTTAGCTAACACCACCACCACCATGGAAGGATGACGGCCCGTCCGATCAGGGACTTAGATTTTGGACAGATTTTGTGTAACTGAACACATGAAATTCACCCACTTAACACACCATGTCCTTAATATAGAGGTTTTTATCGATAATGGTTTTATTTTCTTTCTTTACTTTTTTTTTTCACATACTTACTTAGTCTTTCAGTCCTCAATAAATAAGGGAAACATCAAGAGGTCTCGTAAAGGAACGACAGTTACTCTTTCTGAGTGGACCCACAGGTACACAGGAAGTATGGAGCAGATGTGTACGGAAAACTTAAATCTCGTCCGACACCCGAAGTCGATAGTCTTCCGGTGGCTCACCATCATTATCATTACAATTATTACAGCTACTATTCCTTCAATAGTATCGTGACTACTACTCGGAAGTCGTCCGTAGTCATACTACTACTATTATTATTACCATTTTTCCCTGAAGGGACCGTCAGGTCACCAATCCTGACATGGAAGGTTACGTCGTCCACATCCAAACTAGGGACCAACCCTCGATTCTGAGTGTACAAGAGAGACGGTGTTTTGTGGGTGTGTATTGTATCTTCGTTAAAACATCGTTTAAGTTCTTTTTACCAGGTATTCAAATTTTTACCAGGTATAATTTTTTTAATTTTTTAGAACCCGAAGGGACTACCAAGCAACCAATTCATAGACGGACGGTTACTTCCTCTGCATCCAAGTCAGGGACTAAGTCTCGTTGATTCGGGTCCATGGCGTTGATGACTTCGGACTAGCGACATCCGGAGACAAGGCGTCGTTCTCTTCAGTGACGTTACTCTTCGGGCACGTGGTCTTGGTCGGGGTGATGTCAAGCGTTGTTTGTCATTTTTCGGGAGTGTCGTTGTTTCTGAGTCGTGTCGGAATTATTTATTTATTATAAAATTTTGTAGAATTTTTTATTATTACTTTCTTATGTCGTTATCACTACTATCCTACTTGAGGTCGCGAACGTGCACGGAGGACACCCGTCGGTGACCGGAGTCGAACAGGGTTCGTACGTGACTAAAGTAGCAGTGTCGTCGGACCCCTCCCACCCAAGAGAATACTAGGACACAAAACAAAAAAAAAAATGTTCTCCTTTTAAGGGCTGTATCTCTTCTATGTATTATGGGGTGTAAGGGTGATGACCTTTTACCGTTGCCAACCTCGGGTTCAACGCACCGAGACCTTAGACACGGATATTCGGGGACCGACTCGACGGCCCTTTCAGTCATGACAAAACATCAAAAGTAATAACAGACAAAAAAAATATTAAATTTTTTAACACACAAATAAACCGACGCGACCCAGAATCACCACCGTACCCCTTAGAAATCAACGTCGAACACTCTAGATCAAGGAACTGGTCCCTAACTTGGGGCCCAGGGGACCCAACCCTCGAGTCTCAGAATCGGTGACCAGTGGTCCCTTCAGGCGGAATAAGAATAAACATTGCCAATAAAAGAAAACTTACCAGGTACTATGATCAAGAGGTAAATTCCCTTGTTATGTACACTCGCCGGACATAAACCTGTACCCTGACTCCCCTCACCACACCCGAAACCCCAGTCTATGAGTCGTCGAGACGCCAGAACCTATACACCGAAGTGGAGAGGTTTGGAGTCAAAGGGAGTAGACAATTTACTGAGGACTTCCAATAACTTTACGACTTTTCCCAATTAGACTCAGTTTCTCGAATCCCGTTACGGACGTAAGTCAATTGTGATTATTAGAAACGACAACAAATAATGATAACGATCAATGCACTCGTAAAGGAACGACAACAAATAATGATAACGATCAATGCACTCGTAAAGGACAATCGGTCCGTGCGATAAGTTGTGAAGTGGTTAAAGAGTACTATGTGGAGATCCCCCCTTTACTAATAAGAAAGGTAAAAAGTGGACTCTCGAGACTCGAGTCCGTCCACTTCAGTGGTCGTTCCGAACGATCGTCCCGACGATTCTGGTGAACGTTCCCGACACGTGACGTGTTCCTACAGTACAGAGTCCCTACGGTAAGAACGACACCTGTCCTATCTGACCACACAAATAATACTACTAAAAAACTGTCCACCTTCAGGTTATAGAGTTCTATCACGGAACATTTTAAAGAATGTCTTCCCTGAAGGGACCACCAGGTCATCGATTTACCCTCCGGGAAAGTTACGTCCCCGCCGTGTCTAAGCTAGGGACAAGACCCTTGCTTCTAGGGTGTACGGTACCACCGGTTTTTTAACTTTTTTATTTAATTTTTTAAAGTTTCAGTGAGAGATCCATTCCCCGTCGGGGTACCCGGTACCAATTATTGTGTCCGAATCTTTGACCCGGTTGGACCCAAGTTTAAAACCGAGACAGTAACTGAGTTAGATTCCGAAACCTGTTCACTGTACCAAAATAAAGGGGGAGAAATTCACCCCCATTATTATCGGGGATGGAGAGACTTGACTACCCTATAATTCCCTTAAGTGGGTCTTTCTACGCTCATGTATCACTCAAGAGTTATCTTCCGTCGAAGAAAATAAAAATTTTTACAAAACTTCCTACGATACGATACGATTCAGTGAAGTTAACACAAGTTGAGAAACGCTGGAGTACCTGACGTCGACGGTCCGAAAAGACAGGTCTGTTCTTATGACCTTACCCAACGGTACGGGAGAAGGTCCCCTAGAGGGGTTGAATCCCCAGTTTGGGTACAGAGGACGTAATGTCCACCTAAGAAATGACGACTCGGTGACCTCTTCGGGACATAACCTCATATCACTAAATGTTACAACACAATTAAAGGAGATATGTCATTTCACTGAGTCAATGTGTGTGTGTGTGTGTATAGAAAAAGTATAAGAACAGGTAATACAGAATAGTGTCCCATAACTTATATCAAGGGTCGTGATATGTCACCCTGGAACAACAAATATCCTCCGTTGAAGACAACACCACAAACACTTTCTTGTCTCCCTTCCCACCCGACCCCGTCGACCTCGCTCCAAACAGGACCCGCCCCGTCTGACCGTCCCCGAGTCTGACCACACCAGAGAACGTGTCTCATGTAGGTCGGGCACACAGAGGGCCGACGGCCCGTCCGGGACCACCTACCGTTCTAAACGTGCCACTGACCGACCCCGTTGTGTGTCATGATACCACTCAGAACAGGAGACGACCCTTCGACGGAATCCCTCCGAAACTCGACCCGACCCCTTCCCGTCAACCCGATGCGGTCACGGAGAACCTGGGCCCCCACATCCCTGTGACTCGTCGGGTCCACCCTCCCGTCCCCTCCCCCACACGTACGAGGGGTCGAAGCCGTTCGGAACGGGCGTGTGGGGGTCCGGTTGTCCGACCCCACGAGGTCCTCCGGGCTCAGGGGTATTAGTCGTTACTACAGACGTTGCCGGGACTGAAGATGCCCTTGGTCTAGTTCGGGTTCTACAAGACACGGCCGATGGGACTCCCACCGTAACTACGGACGGTCCACTCCCTACGACACTCCGTCGACCCCGGGGCCGGAGGAGTCCCTACCTCTGTATCCCGGAAACCGCCAGCCCGAGGGATAGAGTCCCGGTCTCCCGAGATACTGGTGTCGGGGGCCGGGAGGTTACTCCCGGAGGTCCGGTCGGCAGAACCGGAGGTCGGTCCGGAAGGTAGGGGTTGGTCCCGCTGTCACCACCGGGGAAGCACACACTCCTATCGTAGAGAGCCTGCGGTGCAACCGCCGACACACCGTAACACTCGACCCCGTGGCCGACACGAGACCGGGTCTTCGGTCCGCAGATGTGGTTTCAGTCACTGAAGGCCCTCACCTAGAAGGTCCGGTATTTCCACTTTAAACTCGGGTCTACCCTCGGTCTCCCGCCTTCCCAAACCCTAATACTCGCCCTTTCCCTCCGTCCCAAAAGACCTTTGGATATCCCGAATCTTCCCCAGTGGGATCCCTTGTCTACCGAAAGTGCCCCGAGGACCCCTCCCAACCCGTGAACACCCTGCAACCCCCTTCGGGGATCAACAGAAAGGGGTCTGAGTGAGGCTTCGGTCGCCGTACCATTGGGTCGAGACTGGACACCGAAGAGGAGCGACACGTGCGGAGGTCCCGGGCTCGACTAGATTCCCCGGGGTCGGGGTGCACTACCCCAAGTGGGACCCGGTCCCTACCTTGTAAAAAGAAGAACCCGGGTCGGGTGTCCAGGTTCCTATCAGAAGGGAGGTTCCAGGAGGTGTCACCGCCCGGGTGAGTCGGGACCCTGGTGGGAGGACGGGGGGTACATTTATAACAAGACGGTAGACCCTGAGGGAGGGTAGAACACGAGGACTACTGTCCTACGAGAAATTTATTATTTCTACCAAAACTAATTACACCAGAGACTCAAACGTCGACATTCGTCGTTTACTCCTGTAAGACCCGCGTACCTTCTCTCGCTGATCCCGGACCGTATCTAGTTCCGTCCCTCGTATTAGGAGGTCAAGGGTGACCGAATTGTCTTTTATAGAGTTAACCAAGTGAATTGACTTTTACGTGACCTCGGAGACCGAAGAGGAGAGTTAGGTCGACGAGTTTGTAAAAAGTCCTGACACGGAGTGAAGGAGAGAGTGTAGACGAAAAGAGACACAGTCGAAGTAAAAGTTCGTCAGAGGAGATGTCGATCTCCATCTCTACAAGAGGGGGTTGGGTGGCTTTGAGATTCGAATATACGACAACTGGTGAATTGTCGGAGTCATCTCTTTCTTACGAAGAAAGGGTAGTCGATATCGTTTTTTCGGGGTCCGGACCGAGAGGGACTTGTCTAAACCCGGTATACGAGTAGGGATTAGTCTAGTAACACATGGACACGTACCCCACCCCTCCTCCAAACTGGGAGTTCTTGATGTACTGGACTCTTACTCCCGAAGAGGCCACGACAAAGTTTTTTGCTTTTTCTTTTGACCAACATCTATGGGTCCTTCTTCTTTTCTGTAGATGACACTTCGAGGTGTCCTTCGACCTGGGACACCTATCTTCCGTCCACACGGTCCGGACCACTCGTGTCGGACTCTGTAGGGGGAGTAGAGAAGTAGACCCGACCTCCAACCAAAGTCGAAGGGGACCCTGGGTGAAAAAAGGGCTCTCGTCCCCAGGGTTGCGAGGTCCGGTGTCTGGTAATGGTCAGGGACCGGACAATCCTTGGTCCGGAACGTCGTCCTCCACTTGTGACCCGCCCCACCTCGAAGTAGACACAAATGTCGACGAGGGGTAACGAGCGTAGTGGCGGACTCAAGTCTTTTTGTTCGGGACCCGAGGGTGACTAAGACGTAATGCTAATATAGTGTTACATTATTGTTACCATTATTCACTTCACTTCAGCGAGGTAACACAGGCTGAGAAACTCTGGGACACCTGACATCGGATGGTCCGGGGAGACAGGTACCCTAAAAGGTTCGTTCTCATGACCTCACCCCATGGTAAAGGAATTTCACTTTCACTTCAGCGAGTCAGTATAGACTGAGAAACACTGGGGTACCTGACATCGGATGGTCCGAGGAGTCAGGTGTCTTAAAAGGTCCGTTCTCATGACCTGACCCAACGGTAAAGGAAGAGATCCCCTAGAAGGGTTTGGTCCCTAGCTTGGACCCAGAGGGCGTGACGTCCGTCTGTGAAATGGCAGACGCAGTGGTCCCTTCGGGTGGTAAAGGAATTTCATGCGTTACTCGACCTTAGTAGGACTTTGGCCGAAGGGGTAGGGTCCACACTTTTTTAATAAAGGGTGTTTTGGCAAGAGACCACGGTCTTTCTAACCCATGGTGACGTGTTTTCATAACCGTCTAGAACGCCCCGCCCCCTGGGTCTACCAGTGGTCCCCCGTGGTGACGAGGATTTGACACCCCGAAGGACCGATCCGAACTGGTCCACGACGACCTGTGGTCTACGAGACGTCCTTTTGTGGGTGGTCTACGGACAAAGGGTACTATTTTTGAGTTACACAACGGGTGGTTGATGTTCAGGGGTTCGTTAAAGGATTTTGTGTTTATCTGTGTCTTTTCAGGGAAGTTTATTGTAACAAGTCAGCGAGTCAGTATAGGCTGAGACTGGGGTACCTGACGTCGTGTGGTCCGAAGGGACAAGAAATGGTAGAGGGTCTTAAACGACTTTGAGGACAGGTAACTCAGTCACTACGACGGGTTGATAGAGTAGGACAGTGGGGGAAGAGGACGGGAGTTAGAAAGGGTCGTAGTCCCAGAAAAGGTTACTCATGTCTGATAAATGAACCTTTTACGAGGTTCCTAAAGAGGGACCTAGTCTGGAAATCCTAGACCACTAGGAGTGGTACCTAAACAGGTAGTCCTTACGGGACTGGGGTGTAGAGGTGTGTCAAAAGGTTTGTAGACACACACCGACACGAGTACAAGATGGGTGGTATAACCTCTATATTAAGTTCTGAACTGAGTGTGTAACGAACAATTTTTACAAAACTTGATGTCCCTACCCTGATATTTAAAAGGAAATAGTAACAGTCAACTTTTTACATGACATGTACACAAAACACTTCAAACCCTCGAGACTCTCTTGTACCAGATGGAACCCCTAAGACTCGTCTATACCGACACAGGACCCCCCAGGTTCCCCTGTGTCGAGTGAGACCGACCCTCCCCCGTCTCTTCTGTGCTGGAACGAGACCCACCCTGACTTCAGGGTCCCATCTTGAGGGTGGAACCCTCCGAACTCCCCTACGTCAGACTAAGATCCCCTAGACCAACTTTCAGACCTGTAATTTTTGGATATCTAGAGGAGACCCTTCAACAATTGGTCTTCCAGTAAGACCCAAAACGGACGTAGTAACGAGAACCTCCCCTCTTCTCCAACCCCTCTAACTAAATGAGTTCTCGGTAGTCGTCAGAGGAAACAACCGGTCGTCATCCATTCGGAGTCAAAGAGGAAGGCGAGAGTGATTTGGAACGATGGGTGAGTTCCTCAGTGCGGCTATAATCTTTTTATAATTATTGTTAGTGTCCCAACGAAACTTCGAGACGGTCCTAGAACCAGAAGTCTTTCTAGTTTATAGTTTTGAGAAAGAAGGTACAGTAACGACACATAGAGGCTCGGTCTTTATAAACCGGGTAGAATAGAAACCGGGTTAAATACATTGGTGAAGTCCCTATACGCGTTCCGAAATGTGAGTACCACTCACAAATATAGACTCATAAGTGAAAGTTTATATCTTTCGGAAGACCTACATTGGACCTTACCTTTCGAGGTATACACCAAATATTCAACCGTAAGAGGGTCAGTTTAACTTCCCCTTCATATGTCAATAAAAAAAAGATGGTACCAAAAAGACGTTCATTTAACGGTGGTATTAATTGTTACTAATACTACCGGTACTTAAGACATAAGTCTTTATTAATAACAACTTACAAGTTTATCCCGATATTCCTCTCTTACCTAAAATCAAAGACGTCTTTTTCATTATGATAAATTTAGGATGTCAATGAATCACTCGTCGACAGGGTCAAGATCCGACGTATTGTTTGGTAGGTTTTGAAACGCCACATTTTATCGTTGGTAAAATAATACGTCTAAGACACCAAGTCATTCAGTCTCCCCATTGTCGTCCCTGTTGAGATGAAGTACTACAGGTCCAGAAGTTGAGCTTCAGGATTTCGTCCCCAGGGGTTGGGGACTCGGTACACGGTCATGGTCAGGTACCGGACAATCCTTGACCCGACGTGTCGTCCTCCACTCGTCACCCATTCTCTCACTTCGCAGTAGACACAAATGTTGGCGAGGGACATCGAACGTAATGACGAACTCTACCGTTTACTGTCACCGGAATTTTCATTCAACTTCTGAAGTTTAGAGGTATGTTAGACCTAATTTCAGTTTCGTCTCATAGAGTCCTACCGGTGTTTTCTGACTTTTCGGACGAAGACAAAGGTTGTAGGATGTAAACACTTCGTCCCAAAAGGCGTCACTGACGTTGGTTTGTTCTGGCACCTCATCCGACCCGTATTCGTTGTGCGAAACCCGCAGTGACAGAGGGTAGCGGGAGTCTACCCTGGTGGATCAAAGTCCTTTTGTTCGAGTCCCGAGGGTGACTAAGATGTAATGCCACTCGACACATTAATAAAGTAATATATAGTGTTACATCATTATTATCTTTATTTCACGTGTTATTCACATTACACGAACTTAATAGGGGTTTGACGAAGGGAGACTGGGATCAGGGACCCGGTTTTTCAAGCTCCTGGTGACAGGATTTCCACCTGACTGAACCACTTTTCCCCGACGAAATGAGTGTTCAGACGACGGACCCGACCTTACCGAGTCGCCGTCCCGAGTCGACCTTAGTAGTTACGTAACCAGACCGGGTCGCCGAACCCGAAGGAGGGTCGTACCGACGGAGTCCTGTACGCCTGACGAGTGCATCGAGTCCCAAGGTATCATTTGTACAATCGTTTACGACGGAAAGTATCGGGTCGGAGTGATGAAAAGATGAGACAACCAACTTCATTAGTGTTTGAACGAGTCTAAGTTCCTCCCCTCTGTCTCTGTCTGGGGGTGGAGTACTACCCTCCGATCAGTCTTTTAAATCCCGATACAAAATCTTGACGGTATCCGTAAATAACTGACGTTAACTTGTGACCGACGACTGTTTCACCTCTTTAATAGACTTCACAGTTGAGTCTTCTCAACGGGAACTGGAAACACCTATTATTTTAATCTTGTCATTATGTAATTATGTAAAAGTCTAAAAAAAAATTATAGAGTCTTCAAGTAAGATTCTACTACTATAAGTCGAAACCCGTGTATTCGTAAACCGGTCTTACGGATACACAACGTAGAAATTTATTATTAGTAAAAATATTATTATTCGTATAAGTACTTTTTTAAAACTCGTGAAGGACACAACCCGTGACGAC
Organism: Capra ibex; assembly: GCA_006410555.1. Taxonomy (NCBI): domain Eukaryota; kingdom Metazoa; phylum Chordata; class Mammalia; order Artiodactyla; family Bovidae; genus Capra; species Capra ibex. The sequence goes on from SJYO01050415.1 coordinate 40,080,664, forward strand.
TCTCAAAATACATACAATTAATTAGTAAAAGGGTTTAAGTCTACAGACTCACACTAAAAGAATTGAAAATGACAAGTAAGTAAGTTGATTATAAATAACTCGTCGATAATACACAGTTGGTGACAAGATTCGTGGTCCCCGTCTTTACCTCTGTTTTGTTATTCGTCTGTTTTAAGGGACGGGATACCTCGACGGAAATCCTCTCCGTCTGGTCCTTGTTTATGAGACCGTGGTAAACATAAAAATAAAATAAATTATTTTATTTTATATTATTAATAGAAAGAAAAACAGAAGGGGGAAAAGTTGAATTGGAACTGTAATTATCATTATAAATACTTTGGTACCCGAAGTATACCGTCACCGTATGAAAATAAAGTTATATTTAGTTTGGATAATATCCTGAAGGGACCGTCAGGTCAGGGAAGAGGAGGTCCATGTTCGGTCTCACTGGTGGGTCGGGTACCCCGATGGAACCCCCGAAGAGACCGGTAACGACCACCTACTCTCCCTATTTCCTGAGACCTTTTCCCAGTCTACACTACCCCTGTGGGGTCGGGAATCGACTGCGGAAAAGGAAAAGGGAGTCAGGACGTCTTGGTTGCCTGGACCTCGCTTCTCACTCCTCCATTTCGCTCTGTACGAAGGGTTGAACCAGTCCTGTATCCTGACCCCCTGTCCGTCTCTCCCCGGATCCCCAGACTCCCCTGTCCCGGGGTGGGGCCCCCCTACAGACTCCCCTGTACCGGGGTGGGACCACCCACAGACTCCTCTGTATTAGGGGGACCCCTCATAGACTCCCCTGTACCGGGGTGGAGCCCCCTACAGACTCCCCTGTATTAGGGGGACCCCCCTACAGACTCCCCTGTCCCGGGGTGGGACCCCCCTACAGATTCCCCTGTCCGGGGGTGGCCCCGCACAAACTCCTCTGTACCGGGATGGGTCCACCCACAGACTCCCTTGTCCGGGGTGAGACCCCCACGACCACCTCGGAGTCACCAGACCCACATGGGTCGGAGTCAGGGAACCCCGACCTTACACCCCCACTCCGGGGGGAGTCTCCCACTACCGAAGAGTTCCTCGATGTCGACGCCTTCGGGAAATGCGAGAAACTCCAGTACGTGTGCTACCGGACACACTCACGGGACTTGGGGATTGACATACAGGGACCCGGGAGAGAAGGGGGCTGGGGTGAGGACGGAGAAGGTCAGATTTAGACGAGGGAGAAGGAAGACCCAGAACCCGGGTCGTGGGAGAGGTTAGGGACTGGACTCGGGGGAAGACGGGTAGAGAAGGAAGGGACGGAGGGGGTCCAACCGTGGTTGTCCGACCTCAGGAAACCCTTCGGACACCGGGACAAGTGCGGACTCCAATAAAGGAGACCTCTGTCCGGGCCGGGGCAAGACCCGTCTACCCAGGTGTGACTCACCCTAGGGGAAACTCGTCCACCTCTCGACGGTCGGACTCGACGACGTCACCTTCGGGGTTCTAGGTCGGGCAGGAGGAGGGCCACACGGGACGAACACCGGTGGACCCTGGCTCAAGGGTGAGAACCCCGGCAACCAGGGGTCCACTCCTTTCCCCACTTCCCTCTTCTGGCTCCGACCCCAAGAGACCGAGTCCGGGTCCCTTCTTCCTAGACCAAGGAACTGTTCACCCTCTGTGGTCCCCCCTCTCAGTCTCTGTCTCCCTTTCTCGTTTTCTATTTTTTGTCCTCCCACTACCGTCTCTACCTCTCTGTTTCTCCTTTCACGTCACTCCTCTCTTTTACCCACTGCCCCTCTCCCTCTGTCTGTACCCGACCCCCTCTCTCTGTCTCTCTCTGCCTTTCTCTGTCTACCTCTCTGCTCGCTCTCTCCCTTTCCCCATCCCTCTGACTCCCGACCCCTCACGCCTGACCCTCTCACCTCCGTCTTTTTCTCTTTATTTTTTATCTCTGATTCCCTGGCGGAACCACCAGATCACCGGCTCTGACGCGAGGGTTACGTCCCCCAGACCCAAGGTAGGGACCAGTCCCTTGATCTGGAGTGTACGGGGTTGATTCTCAAACGTACGGTGTTGATTTCTAGGGTTCACGGTGTTGATTTTGGGTCGTGTTTTTATTTACTTATTGTTTATAAAAATTACTGATTGTTTATAAAAATTTTTTATTTTACCTCTGACTCCCTTTCGCTCTCCTGCCGACTATGGGGAGACCGGGGTGGTAAGAAACAATGTGTTGGTTCAGAGACCAAGGGTGAGGGACCAGGGGACCGAGGTCGGCGACCAACTGGAGTGACCGGTGCGTCGGATGGTTGGGTGGCCGGGACGGCGAAGAAGGAGTAGGGAAAGGAAGATCCTCAAGTTCGAGGGAGGACCGGACGTGGGAGTGGTGGACACGGGTGGACACGGGAGGAAGGGAGTGTGGATCCGTCGGGGAGGAGTCTTCTGCGGGGAGAGGAGAATGAGAGCGGGGATCCACCGTGTCGGTTGGAGTATGGGCCCTAACACTTGAACTTCCCGGCAGAGTGAACGGGGGGAGTGATAGGGGGAGAGGGGAGTCTGGTTCGGTGGAGGGAGAGCCGACACTACCAGAGCGAAGGATAAAGTGACCCTTTACCCCCGTCTTTGGGAACCACTCGGGGCTGGGAGAGACGGGGAGACGGGTCCGGGGACATGGAAGGTCCGGCACCCCTACCTTACACCAGGTACGAGGGCCGATTCGTGACGAGGCACTAACGAGGACTTCGAGTGGACCTCTAAGAAGACACGAGAGAAGGCGTAGCCACGAAGAGTTTCCCCCGGGTTTGGTCGTCGTCGTCGTAGACCCTTGAACAAACTTATAAGAACCCACCCATAGGAACCCACCGTGAGATCCACCCCGGTCACCAGACAAAATTGGTCGGGAGAGACCCTGAGACTACGTGCGAGTTCGAACTCATTGTGACTAAATTACGACGCTATAGTTAAACGGAGAAGAATACCCTAGGAAGAGTGATGCAAGGTTGTCCGAGACTAGACAGGCAGAATTCTTCGGAGAAAGGGTCATCAGTACTTGCCCACACACTCAACCTGGTATTCCTTCTGACTCACGGTTTCTTAGCTACGAAAGTTTGACACCACGATCTCTTCTGAGGACTCTCAGGGAACCTGACGTTCCTCTAGTTTAGTCAGTTAGTATTTCCTTTAGTTGGGACTTATAAGTAGTCTTCCTGACTACGACTTCGACTTCGAGGTTATGAAACCTGTAGACTACGTTTTTTGTTTGTATAACCTTTTCTGGGACTACGACCCTTTCTAACTTCCATCCTCCTCTTCCCCCGCTGTCTCCTATCTACCAACCTAGCGTAGTGCCGAAGTTACCTGTACTCAAACTCGTTTGAGGTCCTCTACCCCTGTCCCTTCGGACCACACGACGTCAGGTACCTCAGCGTTTCTCAGTCTTTGTCGAATCACTGACTTGTTCTTTATAGGAAGCCAGGGAGGGGGTGTGGGTCGAGGACGGGGGAAAACCTGAGGTTGGGAGAGAAAGGTCAGAAAACTTGGGAGAGACTAGTGCGAAAACAGTAGGAAGTTGAAGTCCGGAGGTTTCGGTGAAAAAAAAAAAAAAAAGGAAAACCGACTCAAACGCCCTAACGTCCTAGGATCAAGGGGTCAGCCCCTAATTTGGACCCAGGGACAACACTTTCGTGACTCAGAATTGGGTGACCTGGTAGTTCCTTGAGGAAGAGGGTTTGGTAAGAACTACTCCAGGAAACCTCTTCCCTTGCCGATGGGTGAGGTCGTAAGACTGGACCTCTTAATAGGCACCTCAGAGATTCTCAGTCTATGCTGACTCGCTGAAAGCGAAAGTGAAAGGGGTCGGGGACAGATCACGAATAAGGAGGTTGGTGCAGGACGAACTGGTAGTCGTCGAAATCTATTACGGGTTGTGGACAGAGGAAGGACTTCGAGTAAAGAAAAAGGGCGAACATCCTGGGGTTCGTAGATCAAAAGGAGAAGAAAGAGGTCGATCTGGTGGAAGAGTCGGTAGTGAGACTTCTGACTCACGGATACCTGAGTCGGGTGGGAAAAGAGTGGGGGTAGAAACGGGTGAGGGAACCCACAGGGAAGGGACAAAAGACAACATTTATGGGGGTAGACACAGGGGAAAGGGTGAGTTCTCACAGTGACATTGGACTCGGAGTGGCCTGTGTACGTCAAGATAGAGTCTAAGGAGGGTGGTTATCGGAGGGGGTCTCACCTTAGACACGACCCCGAGGGGTTGGGGTCACGACACAGGAGAGGGGTGTCACTTACCCGTGGGCGAAGGAGACAGGGAGAGGTAGCGGCTTCGACCCGAGTGACAGGTGCGTACCCTAAATCAGTAAACGGACCGGTACCTACGTCCGGAGTTTGACACCTAGGTCCTGCCCATAGACCTTGAACACCGTGGTGTGTGACTCCAGTGGTAGTGGTTCCCGGACACGTCCGGGTTCTGGAGAGACCCTTTTGGGGTCAACTTTGGACCCGGTAAGGTCGGGTCAACCGTCCTCCAACCCGGGACGTCGGATGAACTCCCGGTCCATACGTCAGGGGTTCTGGACACCCGTCGGAAGTCTTGACTACTCCGGGAAAGGTCGAACACGGACCTGGGAGGGTCACGCACCTGTTCGACACACCTCCTTTCCACATGTCGTCACACGACAGTAGACAGTCCGTGGCCGACGGAAGTGGACCCAGGCAGTTCGATGCCTGTAGGGACACCCGTGGACCGCGCCAGGACTGAAAACACCACTCGACCTCCCTCTATCATTTCTCTTCGCACCTTCAACCCTGGTCCCTACGACACACTTTAACGTATCCAACACCTGACGTGTTTTCGTAGACCGGGACAAGACCCCAGACTCTCCTATCTCTGGATAGGGTACACATAAAACCCCGTCCCTAACAGAACTTGTGGTTTCGACTATGACTACAGAGAGGGAGAGAGAGAGGAACGAGGTCTTGAGAGGACGGGACTTTTGCCGTGACCCTCTGTGCACGGCCATTGACGGTCTGGTAGACGGGTGTGCTCTTCCACGGAGACTGGACGGTGTCGGACACAGTACTCCCTGCACATACGGTACGACCAATACACAAGTCACCACCCCGAACGTACGGGGGTCCGGAGACACCGACGGGGCCGTCTCTGTACAGGACGGAGATCCCCGAGTTCCCGACTCGAGGGTGACGCACTCGACACGTTCCTATTCCTCCGACTCGCTGGTGGAACGACGTAGGAGGTCCGAACACCTCTACCCTGGTACACAGACGACACACGCCCCCAGACCGATACGTCAGGACTCACCGCCATTGGTTCACAGTCCACTGGGGGTAGTGGTGTGGAAGTCACCCCAGTAGAAGTGTTCGGTCCCCCGGGTGGTGATACACGGCTCGACACGGACAGTTCAACCGGTTCGCCGTGGTCGTAAGTGGTACGCCCACCTATTACTGATGGATTCGGGGTATCGGTCGGACTGACTCCGTACCGTCTAGCTCCACCCACGGGTCCCCTCATCTCCACTACTACCTCCGAGTCTGAGAACCCTCCTAGGTCCATTCGAGTCGGTCCCGATCCTGGTCTCAGGTTCCCCGGGGGGCACGTCCCCCGCGACTCCCCTGTACTAGGTACGGTTCGCAGGACTCCCTTACTCTCGGGCGGACCCGAACAGACTACACCTGAGCCGGGACAAATACAAAGGTCGGGTGGGCAGGGACGGGGACCGATCGTCGGGGGCCGTGCACACGTAGTCACTAAGACCCGTCGTCACGTCTGGCTCCGACCGGATACTACCACGGGTGGTGGATAGACGGTACACGGACTCTAGACTTCGGACCCCTCCCCCGAAGTCACCCCTGGGGGTCCTACTGAAGGTACCGGGACTACCGAGGGACGACGGGCTGTGTCTCTGAAACGTGAGTCGACCTTCCTGGACCCGAGGGGTTCAGTCGGCGAGGTAGTGTCCGGGGTAGGGAGACATGGGAGTGTTGTCCCAAAGGACCGTGGTCAGGGACCGGAAGACACCCGACTGTCGGGCGTTGACCGGGAAGGTCCGGACGCTGTTCGGTTGGTCCCGGGTTTAGGTGGTACAGGTGTTGGAGGTACTGGGACCCCCGAGTCCCTCTAGGACACCCGGCCGACCCCTCGATGCGGGTCGCTACCGTCGGAGTACCGGAGGCGGACGTCGACACTTCTGTGACCCATCTGGTCAGGAGGCCGTGACCCGAGACGGAAGGATAGGTCCGGTCGGTCCTCAGAAGACGAACGATAGATGTCTTTCCTCTTTTCACTTTCCCTTTGCACGAGTCAACGTAGGGTGAGAAAGACTGGGGTACCTGACAGCCAGTCAAATCAAGTCAACGAGTCAGTGCAGACTGAGAAAGACTGGGGTACCTGACGTCGTACGGTCCGGAGTGACAGGTAGTGGTTGAGGGCCTCAAATGGGTTTGAGTACAGGTAACTCAGCCACTACGGTAGGTTGGTAGAGTAGGAGACAGCAGGGGAAGAAGAGGACGGAAGTTAGAAAGGGTCGTAGTCACAGAAAAGGTCACTCAGTCGAGAAGTGTAGTCCACCGGTTTCATAACCTCAAAGTCGAAGTCGTAGTCAGGAAGGTTGCTTATAAGTCCTGACTAAAGGAAATCCTACCTGACCAACCTAGAGAAACGATATGTTCCCTGAGAGTTCTCAGAAGAGGTTGTGGTGTCAAGTTTTCGTAGTTAATAAGTCGAGAGTCGAAAGAAATATCAGGTTGAGAGTGTAAGTATGTACTGATGACCTTTTTGGTATCGGAACTGATCTGTCTAGAAACAACCGTTTCATTACAGAGACGAAAAATTATACGATATTGCTAGAGACAAAGATTCCGTTTGGTAAGTTATCGTGCCATTAGATTCAGATACGGGGTTGGTCATTGCGACTTCTTCGACTTCAACTTACCAAGATACCTCTGGATGTTCTGGAAAATCTTGTGGGAGTTTTCTACAGGAAAAATAATATCCCCTGACCTTACGTTTTCATCCTTCAGTTCTTTGTGGACCTATTATCCGTTTAAACATGAACCTCATGTCTTACTTCGTCCCGTTTCCGATTATCAAAACGGTTCTCTTGTGTGACCAGTATCGTTTGTGGGAGAAGGTTGTTGTGTTCTCTGTTAAGATGTGTACCTGTAGTGGTCTACCAGTTGTGGCTTTAGTCTAACTAATATAAGAAACGTCGGTTTCTACCTCTTCGAGATATGTCAGTCGTTTTTGTTCTGGTCCTCGACTGACACCGAGTCTAGTGCTTGGGGAGTAACGGTTTAAATCTGAATTTAACTTCTTTCATCCCTTTTGGTGATCTGGTAAGTCCATACTGGATTTAGTTTAGGGAATACTAATATGTCACCTTCACTCTTTAGCTAAATTCACGGATCTAGACTATCTATCTCACGGACTACTTGATACCTGCCTCCAAGCACTGTAACATATCCTCTGTCCCTAGTTCTGGTAGGGGTTCTTTTTCTTTACGTTTTTTGCTTTTACCGACAGACCCCTCCGGAATGTTTATCGACACTTTTCTTCTCTTCGTTTTTCGTTTCCTCTTTTCCTTTCTATATTCGTAGACTTACGTCTCAAGGTTTCTTATCGTTCTTCTCTATTCTTTCGGAAGGAGTCACTAGTTACGTTTCTTTGTCTCCTTTTGTTGTCTTACCCTTTCTGATCTCTAGAGAAGTTCTTTTAAACTCTATGGTTCCCTTGTAAAGTACGTTTCTACCCGAGCTATTTCCTGTCTTTACCATACCTGGATTGTCTTCGTCTTCTATAATTCTTCTCCACCGTTCTTATGTGTCTTCTTGACATGTTTTTTCTAGAAGTGTTGGGTCTATTAGTGTTACCACACTAGTGAGTGAATCTCGGTCTGTAGGACCTTACACTTCAGTTCACCCGGAATATTTCGTAGTGATACTTGTTTCGATCACCTCCACTACCGTAAGGTCAACTCGATAAAGTTTAGGACTTTCTACTACGACACTTTCACGACTTGAGTTATACGGTCGTTTAAACCTTTTGAGTCGTCACCGGTGTCCTGACCTTTTCCAATCAAAAGTAAGGTTAGTGTTTCTTTCCGTTACGGTTTCTTACGAGTTTGATGGCGTGTTAACGTGAGTAGAGTGTACGATCATTTCATTACGAGTCTTAATAGGTTCGGTCCGAAGTCGTTATGTACTTAGTGCTTGAAGGTCTACAAGTTCGACCAAAATCTTTTCCGTCTCCTTGGTCTCTAGTTTAACGGTCGTAGGTGACCTAGTACCTTTTTCGTTTTCTCAAGGTCTTTTTGTAGATAAAGATGAAAAAACTGATACGGTTTCGGAAACTGACACACTTAGTGTTATTTGACACCTTTTAAGAATTTCTCTACCCTTATGGTCTGGTGGACTGGACGGAGAACTCTTTGATTATACGTCCAGTCCTCCGTTGTCAATCTTGACCTTTACTTGTTGTCTGACCAAGGTTTATCCTTTTCCTCATACAGTTCCGACATATGACAGTGGGACGAATAAATTGAAGATACGTCTCATGTAGTACTCTTTGCGACCTGACCTTCTTCGTGTTCGACCTTAGTTCTAACGACCATTTTTATAGTTATTGGAGTCTATACGTCTACTGTGGTGGCAATACCGTCTTTCACTTCTTCTTGATTTTTCGGAGACCTACTTTCACTTTCTCCTCCCGCTTTTTCAACCGGATTTCGAGTTGTAAGTCTTTTGATTCTAGTACTATAGACCAGGGTGGTGAAGTACCGTTTATCTACCCCTTTGTCACCTTTGTCACAGTCTGAAACAAAAAGACCCGAGGTTTTAGTGACGTCTACCACTAACGTCGGTACTTTAATTTTCTGTGAATGAGGAACCTTCCTTTTAATACTGGTTGGATCTATCGTATAAGTTTTCGTCTCTGTAATGAAACGGTAGTTTCCAGACAGATCAGTTCCGATACCAAAAAGGTCACCGGTACATACCTACACTCTCAACCTGATATTTCTTTCGACTCGCGGCTTCTTAACTACGAAAACTTGACACTACAACCTCTTCTAAGAACTCTCAGGGAACCTGTCGTCCTCTAGGTCGGTCAGGTAGGATTTCCTCTAGTCAGGACCCACAAGTAACTATCCTGACTACGACTTAGACTTTGAGGTTATGAAACCGGTGGAGTACACTTCTCAACTGAGTAACCTTTTCTGGGACTACGACCCTCCCTGACCCCCTTCCTCCTTTTCCCCTACTGTCTCCTCCTCTACCGACCTACCGTAGTGGCTACCTGTACTCAAACTCACTTGAGGCCCTCAACCACTACGTGTCCCTCCGGACCGCACGACGCTAAGTACCCTAGCGTTTCTCAGCCTGTACTGACTCACTGACTTGACTTGACTTGATCCAACCAGTATTGAAAAAAAAGATCCTGGTGACATCAGGCACCTTAAGAGGTCCGGTCTTATGACCTCACCCGTCGGATAGGGAAGAGGTCACCTAGAAGGGCTGAGTCCTTATCTTGGGTACAGAGGACGTAACGTCCGTTTAAAAAGTGGTTGACTCTCGTCGAGTAAAACAAGTGAATGTACTAATTCCTAGATTGTCATCGATGAGGTTCGGACCTAGTTGGATCTCAAGTCCCAGTAGTCGGGACCAAACGACGAAGGACGGTGCGACCGGGAACAGGTCGTTTCATCGAGTCCTGGACGTCTGTGAGTCCACGGATCGTCCTTTCTCTTTAGAAACCACCCCTTTAGGGTCGTCTCAATGTGCCACAGAGGTACCGGCACTGACCGAGGAAGAACTTGGTTAGTGACACTGACTTAAAAAAAAAAAGAGAAAAGTTTTAATTCTGAATGAAAAAGTGTGAGTTCGTTTAGACCCGTCAACTGGAAAAGCCAGGAGTTCGGGGGATGAAAAGTGACCTTCTTTTTTACAAATGAAAGTGAGGTGACGATGTCCTCACGGATTCGAAACGGTTACCGGAACGTCACCCAGTCTCACACCCCCCTTCACAGTTACCGCGACCAGGTGGACTCAAAACCCTGTCGGACAACCGCACAGGGTCCACAACCTCAAGTTTTTCAACTACCATCAATATCGGAAGAAAGTAAAACCCTCATAACTACCCTCTAAAACCTGACGCAAACCGTAGTGAAATAGTAGTCGGACTACAAGTTACATCAGGACATTTTAGGATTTGTTGCTTAAGAAAATTTTTATACTAAATAAGTAAATAACAAAAACCGACTCGACCCATAAACAACGATACACGCGAAAGACATCAACGCCGTTCCCCTCCGACGAGAAGTGCCGCCACGTGCCCGAAGAGCAACACCGCCGAAGAGGACACCTAGCGTCCGAAATCCACACGTCCGAAGTCATCAACACCACGCACCGAATTAACGAGACGTCGTGCACCCTAGGAGGGTCTGTTCCCTGACTTGGGCACAGGGGACGTAACCGTAAGAACAGGCGACACGGTCGTCCCTTCAGGGATTTGGTAGCTAAGAATTGACTCCGATAAGATAGTGACTTCTGAAGAAAACGAACAGTCTCTTAGAGAAATCCATAGTCTAACCTCTGGAATTCACAGAGAGAGTCCTTCACAAAAGGATAGAGGAAGAACCCCTACGTCCCACCCTATTAAGAGGTTAACCGAAGAGGGACTGACGTCCGAAACCGAGACCCACAAACGTACCCGTCTTCGACCCCACTCCAATCGTCACCCGTTACATACGACCGGCCACGGGGTTCCTGTTTGTATGTGAGAAGAGGGGTAGGAACGGGACGACGGTACGGTGGAAGTAGTCCTCATAATTCCTCAGCAAGTTTATGAAAACTACTTTCTGGGTGTCATATTTTATGATAATCAAACTCCTGGGTTAATATAAGTAAAAGATAAGGACGATGTTGTTTCACGGTATTTGAGGTATCGAATTTTGTTGTGTTTAAATACTGTAAGTTAAGAAATCCAGTCTTTAACCTGTGTCAAGAGTAGTCGGATTTTTAGTTCCACAGACGTCCCGACGTCCGTAAGGACCTCCGAGATCCCCTCTCAGTAGAAGAACAAGTAAGTCTAACAACGACTTAAATTAAGGACCACCAACATCCTGACTCCAAAGGTAAAGAAACGACCGACATTTGACTCCAGACAAGAATCGAAGGTCTCCGGAGGGTGTAAGGAACCGAACACCGGGGAAGGAGGTAGTAGTTTTGGTGATTATCGTCCGAGTCAGGGACAGTATGAAGTTTAGAGAGAACAGAGAAAGATTGGGAAGACGAAAGTTGAGGGTGACAGTTCTCGAGTACACTAATGTAAACCAGGGTACACTTATTAGGTCCTATTGGAGGGAATGGAGTTCCAGGTATTGAATTAGTATAGACGTATCCGTAAAACGGTACACTACATTGTCCAAGAGCCCTCGATCCCTAATCCGGTAATAAACCGCTGTGGTCATATACGCATGTGTATTATGCTTCATAGTGGTTTATCCACTGTGAGTTGATGAAGGGTAAGGGAAAAAAGACGAAAAAAAAAAAAATTTGTCCCTAAAGACTCTGAAGGGTTCAGCAGGTCACCAATTCTTAGGTGGAACGTTACGTCCCCTACACCCGAACTAGGGACCAACCCCTTAATTCTAGGATGTACGCCGTGGGTCTCTTTGATTCGAGTGTGGAGTGTGTGAGGACTCAGACACGTGACGTTACCTCCTAGGGCTGATTGTGTCACTTCTAGGGTACACAGAGTTGATTCTGGGTTCCGGCGGTTTATTTATTTGTTTATATATATACACACACACACATATATATATATATATTCATCTCTAACAGGTTATATAGACATGTCGGAAATCCAACTCTTGCGTCTAGGGTTTCAGTCGGAGGGGACCAATCTTAAGTCCGTCGTGGTGAAGGATTGACCTACGAGAACCCTTTTAGTGAATTGGAAAGAGACACGAAGTCAAAGGGAAAAGTACTTTTGTTTACTACGATTATCATGGATTGAACACCGCAACGACACTCTTAGTTCACAAAATTGTCAAGGTACCTTATACCACTGACGACAATTCCTAATCGACAGCATTAAAATAAATATGAAAAGTGAAATCCCTTTCTGTGACGTGACTACAGTAAGACGGGGGTCTAGTCTGGGTGTCCCGAGACGTAAGGTCCTGGGAAAACCACTATCTACAACAAGGTCTCGGGACTCAGTGGAGTAGGACCCCTTTCGAACCTCAGTCGGAATGGGTTTGGGAGGAGTCAAGTCGTCCGTCGACTCCCCACCGGACTGGGTACAAGAATGGGGAAAACATCTACTCTTTGACTCCGTGACTCACTCCCCAGACCGAACTCCTGTGTGTCGATGTCTCACCCAACTCCATGAGGCCTGGTCTGGAACAGTACCCACTACGACCCCTGTGTCGTCACTAACTATTCCAGGGACGGAGACAGGGTCCCGTGGGTGTGAGGCGACCCTATATGTCGACACGAGTCTGTCGTTCTTGGGTCCCCCCTGTCCCCACCAGACACTACCCGCTTCCCGTCCGTCTCACTAGCCCCGAGTCACTCCCTGTGAATCCCCAGAGACCCTCGGGAATCCTCCCTAGACCCGGTCGGTCCCTTCAGACCCTGTTGAAGGTCTCCTTCCCTGTAGACTTAACTCCGGACTCACTGTTCTATTTCAGTCTGTCCATTTGTTCTTCTGTTTACAAGGTCCTTCTTCCTTGTCACAAAAGTTGGATCTCCGTTTTTCAATTTCGCGTCTCCTGACGGACGTCACCTCGGTCTCTCTCGGACGTCTTTCTGTTCCGACGTTCCCCGTCCGGACGCCCGGACTTTACTGTACGTACCTCGGTCCCGAAATAGGACAGCCGGACCCTGGTGCGGGGGTGGGGGTGGGGTTGGAGTACCACGGGTCACTGAGGGGAGGGGGTCGGGTCAGGGTACGTGAAGAGTCCTGTCCCTCACTCGAACAATAAGTCAGCGAGTCAACACAGACTGAGACGCTGGGGTACCTGACGTCGTACGGTCCGGAGGGACAGAAAGTGGTAGGGGACCTTGAACAAGTTTGAATACAGGTAACTCAGCCACTACGGTAGGTTGGTAGAGCAGGAGACAGCAGGAAAAGAGGAGAACGTGAGTTAGAAAGGGTCGTAGTCCCAGAAAAGGTTACTCAGTCGAGAAATATAGTTCACCGGTTTTATAACCTCAAAGTCGGAGTCGTAGTCAGGAAGGTTACTTATAAGTCCCAACTGAAGGAAATCCTACCTGACCAACCTAGAGGAACGTCAGGTTCCCAGAGAGTTCTCAGAAGAGGTTGTGGTGTCAAGTTTTCGTAGTTCTCAGAAGAGGTCATGGTGTCAAGTTTTCGTAGTCAAGAAGGTGTGAGTCGGAAGAAATACCAGGTTTCGGGTGTAGGTATGTACTGATGACTTTTTTGGTATCGAAACTGGTATGTCTGGAGACAACCGTTTCACTGCAGAGACGAAAATTTGTACGACAGGTCAAACAGTATCCAAACGACAGAGACAGAAAAAAAGGTTCCTCGTTCACAGAAAATTAAAGTACCGAGGTTAGTGGTGGACGTCACGAAAACCTCGGGTCCTTTTATTTTATACGGTGACAAAGGTAAAAAGGGGGTAGATAAACGATACTTCACTACCCTGACCTACGGTATTAGAATCAAAGAGTTTACAACTCAAAATTCGATCGAAAACGTGAACGAAAGTAAAAGTTGTTCTCCGAGAAATCACAGAGAAGTGAAAGACGGTAATCCCATCATAGTAGATGTATAGACTTCAACAACTATAAAGAGGGTCGTTAGAAAAAAAATTAATTAAAAAATAACTTCCTATTAACGAAATGTTTTAAAACAACAAAAGACTGCTTGGAGTTGTACTTAGTCGGTATCCATATGTATATAGGGATGGGAAAACTTGGAGGGAGAGTAGAGGGAGGGGTAGGGTGGGGAGATCTAACTATAGTTCGGGGACAAACCCAAAGGACTCGGTATGTCGTTTAAGGGTAACCGATAGATAAAATGTGTACCATTACATTCAAAGGTACAATGAGCAAGAAGGTTGTTAGAACTAAGGTCCAACCCTAAGTAGGTCGGGTCGTAAATCGTACTACATGAGACGTATATTCAATTTATTCGTCCCACTGTTATATGTCGAAACTACATGAGGAAAGGGTTAAAACTTGATCAGGTAACCAGGTATAGTTCAAGATTGATAACGAAGAACTGGACGTATGTGTAAAGAGTCCTCCGTCCATTCCACCAGACCATAAGGGTAGAGAAATTCTTAAAAGGTGTCATACAACACTAGGTGTGTCAGTTTCCGAAATCGTATCAGTTACTTCGTCTACAAAAAGACCTTAAGAGAACTAAAAAGACACTAGGTTGTCTACAACTGTTAAACTAGAGACCAAGGAAACGGAAAAGATTTAGGTCGAACATACAAACCTTCAAGAGTCAAGTACTTGACAACTTCGGAGTGAACTTTCTAAAAATGGTAATGGAACGATCGTACACTTTACTTGCGTGAATACGTCAACAAACTTATAAGAAACCGTAACGGAAAGAAGTCCTAATCTTACTTTTGACTGGAAAAAGTCAGAACACCGGTACGACAAAAGATTTAAACGACCGTATACCTGACGTCGTGAAATTGTCGCAGTAGAAAATCCTATACTTTATTGAGTCGACCTTAAGGTAGTGGAGGTGGTCAAACAAACATCATTACGAAGGATTCCGCGTGAACTGAAGTGTAAGGTCCTACAGACTGAGATCCACTCGCTGGTGTGGTAGCACCAATAGACCCAGCAATTCTGGAAAAAACATGTCAACACGTATAAGAACGGTGAAGAATTAAAGAAGACGAAGACAATCCAGGAACGACAGAGACAGGAAATAATACGGGTAGAAACGTACTTTGCAAGGGAACCATAGAGGTTAAAAAAACTTTTATAGAGCAGAAAGGGTAAAACAAACTCAAATCACAGGGAGTTTGTTTTGGGGAGAAAAAGATTTCCTTCGTCGGGTAACGTACCAGGTTTCCGGTCGTCTTCCCTGACCACCCTAACCCCCACCCCCCAGAACCCCTCCTACCGACCCATAAGACGGGAGGAACCGGACGGGGAGGAGAATTTCGGTCTCTGTTCGGGACTCTAGTAATGAGTGAAATGTAATTGTTATTGATTACAATTAACTTGTCGATGATTCACGGTTCGTCATAAAAACCGATCCCTGGGTGGTTCACCGTGATCACCATTTTTTAGACGGACGGTTACGTCCTCCGCGATCTCCACGTTCAAACTAGGAACCCAGACCTTCTAAGGAACCTCTTCCTTTACTGTTTGGTGAAGTCATAAGAACGGACCCTTTAGGGTACCTGTCTCCTTGAACCGTCCAATGTCAGGTACCCCAACGTTTCTCAGTTTGTGTTGACTCGTTGATTGTAATATCACTCGTTTTGTCCGTTTTAGGACGAGATTTCCCATACTGTAAGGTCACCTCTTCTGTCTTTCTCATGTCCATTTATGTGTCTAAGTTCATGCACAACCCTCGAAGTGGACACCAGGTCACCGAGTGAGTTACGAGGGTCCCGTGTCCAGGTCCAAGTGGGACGAATAAATTGAAGATACGTCTCGTGTAGTACTCTTTGAGACCCGACCTCCTTCGTGTTCGACCTTAGTTCTAACGACCCTCTTTATAGTTATTGGAGTCATTACGTATACTGGGGTGTGAATGCCGTCTTTCACTTCTCCTTGATTTCTCGGAGAACTACTTTCACTCTCCTCTCACTTTTTCAACTGAATTTCGAGTTGTAAGTCTTTTGCTTCTAGTACCGTAGACCAGGGTGGTGAAGTACTGTTTATCTACCCCTTTGTTACCTTTGTCACCGTATAAAATAAAAAACCTGAGGTTTTAGTGACGTCTACTACTGACGTCGGTACTTTAATTTTCTGTTTTGAACGGGGAACCTTCTTTTAAATACTGGTTGGATCTGTCATATAATTTTTCGTCTCTGTAATGAAACGGTTGTTTCCAGGCAGATCAGTTTCGAAACCAAAAAGGTCATCAGTACATACTTACACTCTCAACCTGATATTTCTTTCGACTCGTGACTTCTTTACTATGAAAACTTGGGACCACAACCTCTTCTGAGAACTCTCAGGAAACATGTCGTTTCTCTAGGTTGGTCAGGTAGGATTTCCTTTAGTCAGGACTTATAAGCAACCTTCCTGACTACGACTTCGACTTTGAGGTTATGAAACCGGTGGACTACACTTCTTGGTTGAGTAAACTTTTCTGGGACTACGACCCTTTCTAACTTCCGTCCTCCTCTTCCCCTGCTGTCTCCTACTCTACCAACCTATCGTAGTGACTGAGTTACCTGTACTCAAACCCATTTGAGGTCCTCAACCACTACCTGTCTCTCCGGACCGCACGACGTCAGGTACTCCAACGTTTCTCAGTCTGTGTTGACTCGCTGACTTGACTTCAACACCGGTTGAAACAAAATAGGTAGGGTGAGGACTTGAGTAATAAGTGAAAAACATTTCGTTCAGGGTCTATAGTACCTTCGGACATTTATAAAGTCGTACTACGAGATTATTCTCTATGCCGAAAAAAAATTTCCGTGATAAACGAGTGTGAATTGTTTTACTCGTTCTTAAGGGACTATACTTTTTGACTCACGTATAAGTCTAGAAAGACTGACAGGGGGTTTATAGGACGGGAGGAGGGGACGTGGTGTTAAAAAGGACCGAGGGATTACGAACCTACAGCCTCCGAGCTTGTAATCCCTACGTTACCCCTGTTCCGCATAAGAGACCCCCCGTAATGAGGAACGTATCGAACGTCCTAGAATCAAGGGGTTGGTCGCTAACTTGGACCCGGTGACGTCACTTGTACGGACTTTCACTTTCACTTTCACTTTCACTTTAACTTCGGCGAGTCAGTACAGGTTGAGGAACGCTGGGGTACCTGACATCGGGTGGTCCGAGGAGGGAGGTACCCTAAGAGGTTCGTTCTCATGACCTCACCCAACGGTAAAGGAAGAGGTCCCCTAGGAGGGCTGGGTCCCTAGTTTGTGCCCAGAAGGCCCAAGGTCCGTCTGTGAAATTAGAGACTCGGTGGTCCCTAAAGGATCAGAATTCGACAAATCGTAACTACTACTACTCAGTGAAGTCAATACAGACTGAGAAAAGTTGGGATACCTAACATCGGACGGCCCCAGGAGACGGGTACCCCCAAGAGGTCCGATCTTATGACCTCACCGAACGGTACAAGGAGGTCCCCTAGAAGGGTTGGGTCCTTAACTTGGGTCCAGAGGAAGTGACATTCGTCTAAGAAATGACAGACTCGATGGTCCCTTAGGGACGACCACGATAATAAAAAAACCGATTGTAAACTCAGGACTGGTATACAGTCCAGGGAATGATAATTTCGAGTGCCATTACTTTCATATAACCCATAAATGAAACACAAGTACGGATCCGGTTCGTAAAATTTTTATTGTTGTTGTTACCGATTATATAAACCCCATAAAGGGTACACGGATAGACATACATTCGTATAATTTTACTACCACTATAATTGTTGTGATAACCGGTTATACATGACTCGTAAACGACACAGGGACACGGTTCACAAATTACTGTATATTGTTAACAACAACAGTAAATGTACTGTACATTATGTAACTGATGTACATTTACCAGTAAATGATGTGCAACCAGTAAATGGTCGTACAGAGCAGTAAATGATGTACACATTAGGACAGGAGTGTTATCGTCCATCATAAAAGATTCTGGAGTAAGATGTGGTTCGTGACTCAGTCGCACAATAATTATCATTATAATCAGCCGCACACACCTGTCGAATGACATCCGGTCAACCCACGGTGCACGGAGGACGTGTGCTAGCGTGACTGGGGGTAGTCGAGCTCAAATAGTAGACATAACAAGTCTCCTCCTTCGATTCTGGCGGTCCACGTGGTTCGCTAGTTCCCCGTCTCGGTCCAGACGTGAGGTCCAGAGAGACTGGGAGTCGACACGAGAAGTGACGACCCGACACGAGAGACGGTCCCCTGTGACCAAAGTGTCAGACAACGAGAGACTCGTAGTCTAGCGACTGAGGCTCGTAGAGGAAGTATGGGTAGGAGCGACTCGGTCGGGGAGTCGGAGACGAGGAGGGCTAGGTCGTCGGTCTAGATTTAAAGACGGACGGGCTTCGGAGGCGACACGGGATAAGACTAGCTGGTCCGACCCCGTCCCTACGAGTGGACGGGAGGGAGGGGTCCTCCCTCCGCACTAGACCGACTAGACTACGGGGGTGGTGACGTTGACTCTGTCTAGTCCCGTAGAAACGATGTCGGGTCGAGGCACGGGACAACCCCTCCAGACACCAGAAGCCCCACCGGCCAACCCGACAGTCTCGGGGGGTCCGTGGACATACCTGTGGTCTCTGGGAGTGATGAAGGGGAAGTCACCCTGGTACCGAGTGAACGTTCTATGGACGCGGGTGGTGGACCGGGTAAGGACACCCCCAAGAGGAAGTCACACCGAAGGTTGTCCTTGGAGGCGTCGGGAGTGCACAGGAAGGACACGTCGTTCCTCCTCCTCGAGTCGTCGACCTCTGACTTCGGGACACACTGGGACTTGGTCCCCGTCGTTTAAGTCCACTCTCCCAACTGACCACTCGGGGTTAGAGTCAGGACAGGTCCGGTTAGGGAGTAGGGTGGAAGTGCGGAAATTCAGGCACACCAGTAGGTAGGCAATTAGGTATATTGGTAAGAAGGTATGTTAGGAGGAGTCAGGTAAGTAGGTAGGTGGAAAGGTAGGCAAGTAACTAGGTGGGTGGGGGATGGGGAGGTAGGAAGGTGAGGAATTAATGGATGGGGAGGCAGTTTGAAATAACTTTGAGGGGACGTAGTTTAGTAGAGATCACATATCGTGTGGTAACTAAGTAGCTAGGGAGGTAGGAAGTCAAGTAAGGAGGGAGATATGTGGGTAGGAAGGTAGGTAGATAGGTAGGTGGATAGAAATTTAGGTAGGTAGTTAGTAGTGAGTAGATAAGTTGTTTTGAAATGTCTCTGAAACACAGTCTGGGACAAGATCTACGACCCCTGTGTCGTCTCTAATTTTGTCTGTCCAGGGACGGGGGGACCTCGAGTGTAATATTGTCACCCTCTGTCATTTTTATTTATGTGTAGTCTACCATTATTCAGGACCTTTTTATTTCGTACTTTCCTTCTAACCCTCAGGTACACACACTCCTCCCCTAATGTCAAAATTTACCCCACTTCAAGGGAGACCGAAGGATACCCCTTTTCTGACAATGACCCTCACCCTCCGACCACACTTTCCGGACCGCCCTGTACTGTCCCCAACCTTAGTCCCGTTCCTATCCTCCCCCACACCTCTTCACCACCCTAAAACTTTATAAAACTTTCCTAGTCTACACCCCACTCCCTCTCCCGTTCCAGGTTCTACTGAACCAAACCCCGGAGACATAGGACTTTCTACCTCACGAGGAACGGACTCTACGTCTTCCACCGNCCAACCCCCCCTCCCGCCCCGAGTCTAAACCTGTGCACCTCAACCTCTATAGGCAAAGAATGACGAAGGAGGGAAGGAGTTGTAGACGTTGTGACCCGGCCCCGTCCTTCACCGTCCTCCTGAGTCTGGGATTCGCGGGGGGTACGGGTCCACCTGTCACTCCCTTACTCGGAGGGTCACGTCGACCCGGGGCCCCGAGTACACACCACCCTCGTCCCGTAGCACCACGACGTGCACCCGTGGATCGAGGGTGACGTAAAGTTGTCGGAGTTGTCCGATAAGGACTACCACGCCGGACTCATGGCTCCTGTCCGTGACCCCGGCAGAGACATCGGAGGCACCGAAGTCTCCACTAGGACCACTACGGTTCCGTGAGGGACCGTTCCACGGGCGGGGATCGCTACGACTGAAACTGTCGCGGACCGTCTGGGTCCTATCGACCGGACCTACTCACCGGTGTGTCCCGGTCCCTTCGGACCCGACCCCCTTTACGACCCGACCCCCGTTTGTCGTCCGTTCGTCTCCCACGGAGTTCCTGTCTGCCGACCTTGTCTCCGGTGTCTATCGTTTGTGCACCACGAGGAATCATGGTCCTTGTTGACAACATGGGTAAATGTCTATCCGACTCCGTGTCTTCCATAAACGGGTTCAAAAGTGTCATCATTTGGTACCTTGTCCCTCATCTTAGATCCGTCGGAACGAGGTCTCCGGAACTAAAATTTATGAGGTGCACTGGTGGAGTGGTTTTCCTCTTTCTTTTAGGAGGAGGAGTGGTTTGGAAATAAGGACTCTACGGGGTACGACGTCGTTGATTGGAGTCCACGGTAAATTTAAATTTACACTTAAGTGAATCCCTGAAAGGGCCGTTTGGTTACCAATTCTAAGACACTGAGGTGACGGGCCCCGTGCCCAAGCTAGGGACCAGTCCCTTGACTCTAGTATGTTCGACGTTACACACCGGTCTTTTTTGTTATTATTATTCACTTAATTAAATCTAATGTAATTTGGAGAGCAAGGTCAGTGTGGTCGGCGTAGAGTTCACGAGTCATCGGTGTCCGAACTTTGGTTGTTCTGATGTCTTCATGTCGGTGAGACTCTACTTATCCAACCCTAAGAAAAAACCAATGTAACTCGACGTACACCCTGAAGGGACTGGTCCCTAGCTAGGGCACGGAGGACATCTCCTTCGTGTCCCAGAAGGGACTGGTGGTCCCTTCAGACCCGACCGAAACAAAAAAAAAATTCAAATACTTTGACGGTCCTCGTCTGTCCCTGACCTCCTCCTCCCGACGTCTCGGCCGGTCGGTCCCCCGTCCTACACTCCAAACCTCCACCAGTGCGACTCAGGGACACTGGGGATGGGAGGGTGGTCGACAGTCGTTCTGTGTCCCCCGGACCTTTAGACGGTTCCGACGGTCCGTCGAGACGTCTTAAGACCGTTTGACGAGATCCGGGAAGTGGTTCACGGTACCGTACTCCTGAGAGACAGGACGTACGTCCGGACGCGGAAACGGGAGACGGTTATACCGGGACCGTGACGTACGACACACGGAGCGACCTCTGGATGTGACTCGAGACATGGGTCACGCCGCAGGCGGACGGGCTCACCACTCGGCGGGACCCTACGTCATCCACGGAGAAGTGACGACTCCTTCTGGAGTGGGGAGCCGTCGAAGGTACAGGGGAAGGAACCAGAAGGGGTCCCTCTGGGGTTCGGGACGAGGGACCCTACCGGTGGGCTTGGAGTTTACTCTGAGTACCTGGAGGGGCCACCAGGTCACCAATTCTTAGGTGGACGGTTACGTCCCCTCTACCCAAGTCAGGGACCAAACCCTTCTAGGGTGTAAGGTGCCCCGTGGACTCGAGTACGAGACGTTTCTGACCCGGACGTGCGGACTCGGACCCGGACGTGCGGACTCGGACACGAGGCGTTGTTCTCTTCGGGGCGTTACTCTGAGGACTCGTGGACTTTGAGTTCTCCTCGGGAGTGAACAGAGTTGATCTCTTTCGGGTACGTGTCTTCTGGGTCGTGTCGGTTTTTATCTTTTATTACATAAATTTTTCCGTTCTATAATTTTATAGTCTCAGTCCCGAGGAGAGTCGGGAACAAGATTAGGGGGGAGGAAGGAGAGACGAGAAGTAGGGCTCAGTAAGAGTGACGAGTAGTGAACGGTACTAAAAATTCGTCGGGTACTACACTACCATTATTTGGTGTACTTCCTTTTCGCGATTGGGGTTTGTCACCACTGAACCCTTCACAAGACTCCAGGTCGGGACGGGACCGGGACAGGACGTTGGTAGGATCCAAAAGGGGACACTAAGTCCCCAAAGGCCCACCGTGGGGAGGGGACCGACCTACACAGATCGAGTGTCGGTGATACTGAAGACACCCGGGGGCACGGGTCGGGGGACACGGTCGGAATTGAGGAGGAACGGGACTCGGACGGTCACTTGTCACCTGACAAGGACGGTACTCCCGAAACCGGACCTTCACCCGTAGACACACGACCTGGGAGCGACACCGACGGGGGACGTGTCGGGAGACCCGTGACTCTAGATGGGTCTCGGTGGACACTGGTCTCCATACACACGATGTCCAAATCTGTGGGGAAACTCTCGGTGAGGACAAGGACGTCCAGGGGTTTGACACGGTGGTCAGACTCCTCAACCCCCAACGGTGGGATACATGATACACCACGACACCGAGATCCCTCTGGGAGTGGGTACGTGGAAGTCACCTTGGGTGGTGGTCTCAGCTCCCGGACCGGTCCTCCGTGACTCGTGTCGAACGACGGTGTGGTGTGGGGACGTGGTAGACCCACATCCAGTCCGTAGTCCTCGGGACCCCAGGGTTTACCCGAGTCGTCCACCCACACCTGGACCGTCCTACCACGACAGTGACAACCTCCCTGTCAATCCCCGTCAGGTCCATCCGTAGTAGGTTGAACATTGTTTGTACCCACTGTCTTCCGATTGTTTTTCCATCGGGTTCCCACAGGGGAAACCTCTACCTTTATGACCCCAAGACTACGGAAATTTTGACCCGTCTCTCAGGGACGGGGTCGGGACGTAAAGTCTCTAGGGTGAGACCGGAGGAGACTGACGTGGGAGAGGGGTGCCCACCACCTCAGGATCCGGGAAACCCTGTACGGGGGACCTCGGACGATGGGTTGGGGGAGGGACTGCCGGAAGATCTGGAACGAGGGTTCTTACCTGGTGCGTCGTCGTTACTCGCGTCGGTTTCCGGGGGACGTCCTTCCCACTCTGGTCTAACCTGACTCTCTCCCCGTCCGACCTAACATACTTGCACGTCCTGGGGAACGTCGACCCACTTTGGTCCCGACCTTTTGTCCTCCACCCGGTCCCCGTCGGACACGAGCCCGTAGTAAAGGATAGGTCCTTAGGATTCCTCAGTGGACCGGAAACCGGTAATCCTTCCAGGACCACAGTTCCGTTCTCCGATCTTGTATAAGGTAAACCGTCAAACCGTCGGACTTGTATATCCTCAACACTCGGAGGTAAATATACCGACAAGACCCAGGTGTCCGAAGGGACCACCGAGTCTTCCATTTCCTAGACGGACGTTACGGACCAAGTCAGGGACCCAACCCTTCTAGGAGACCTCTTCCCTTACCGTTGGGTGAGGTCACAAGGACGGACCTCTCAGAGTACCTGTCTCCTCGGACCGCCCGATGTCAGGTACTCCAGTGTTTCACAACCTGTGTTGACTTACTGATAGTGAGACCCAGGTGGAAGGCCCGGGTGGTCCTCGAGCGACTACGAGATCGTCCGTTACTTCACTTCACCACTTGGCACACGACGACCTGGACCTCCGGACTCAAACTTAGGGTGACACGGTAAGCGATCGATAACTCGAACCGGACCACTGAAATGTCAGACACCAAACCAGAGGAGTAGACATGTTCCTCACTATTACCACGATACGTGTGAAACCACCGGTTTACACCCCAAAAGGTGTGGTCTGCTAAGAGACACCTGTGGTCGACCTACAGAAGCTAAGTTAAGTTAAGACTGTAAGAGATGGACCCAGTCGTTTGAGGATCCCATTTCCGAGTTGGGGACTTCTGATAGGGGTGAAATCTACGGTCTAATCACCCGAGGGGTACAATGGGTGTGAAAACAGACTAAACCGATGTTTAGTCCCCAAGGGTGGTGGGAGAGGAGTCAAAGTTATTAAACAATATAACCAAGTGTCTTGAGTCCCTTTGTGAAAATGACCAAATAATATTTCCGAGAATGTTTTCTATGTCGACTTGTCGGTCTACCTCTCCGTCTCACCATGTGTCCCACTCGAGACACCTTCCTAGGGTTTACACCCACGAAGACGGGAACACCCCCAACCCGACACAACAGGAAGGTCGTACACCTACACGAGTCGTTGGGTCTTCCCGGGGGGGAGGGTTTCGGACATCAACTCCTTAAAAATACCGACGAAGTGGTGCATCCGCACTAGTTAGTAATTGAGCTAGGGATCGGGGAGAGGAGAGGGGTCTCCTTCCACCACCTCTACCCTGACTTCCAAGGTTCGAAGATTGATATTGTTGTTTTGAGGACTAGAACCAAACTAAAAAGTTCACTGGCCTTGAGTAGGTCCTCGGGTGGTTCGTAACGGAGCAATCTTGTTTTCTGTGGTGGTCACGGGGTCCTTAAGGTCTCCTAAATCCTCGAGACACATGGTCCTTGTTCCCAGTTCCTGTTTTATCGTCCTACTTTCTGCGAGGACCGTGGGGTTAGTGAGTCCTTTATGTTCACAAAATCCTCGGTACACGGTCTTTGACCCGCGTCTCTATTGTATATCGTTCAGGGGATGTATACTTGGAAGTTCAACGCTTGAAACTTTCTACACTTGCACACAAGCATACAGGTCAGTGCATTCAACCAAGATAGACTCTTCTGTGACAATCGAAAACTCCGTATCCTGGGCCTACATCTTACCCTGAGTTTCAAACGTCTACGGTAAGTCACGTTAGTTCACAATAGTAGAGTAGATACTGAGCTTGTTTTCTCGACGATGGGTGTGTAGTGGTCCAGTAAAAAAAGTTCTCCCATCTATCTTAACTTAGGTCGTTCCTTGGTCTTGGACCCGGTAGTTGTTGTCCTCACTCGCTTCAACGTCGAAGGGGGGTAGAGGAAAAGGCTGCTAGGAAGTCGAGATGGTAGAGGGTGAAGGAGAGGGAGGAGGTCAGTCATTGAGGAGAACGACAAGTGAGTGACGGTCGGGGACACACGGTCGGCAACGTGACGTGATGACATGATAAGTTCCATGCCACGACATTCTAATTTACATAAAAGAACTAACAGGAATTACATAATAAACCCGTTCTTCATAATATTTGGATAATGTCATACCGTGATATATCGGGCGATACGATAACCCATGACTCCGATTGAAACAACCTGGATACTTGTTTAACCACAATTCTTGCGCGAGAACCTTACCTTGTGTAAACACACATTCCCTGAATGACATACATAAAGACTTATACAGTACTCACGGATGGACATACACTCGTAATTTTCCACATTTAACGGATCCTGTCCCATAAATCATTCCCCTATTTTACAAACTATTTATTTATTTTGTACTGATGTTCCCGTTCGGTCGAAGGATCACCACGGGACGGGGGGTGGCGTCCGTCTCATTTTACGTTAGAAATTTTGAGGGTTCAGTCCAGTGTCTCCAGGATAACGCTTCGGGAGGGCACCGTGACAGAATGGACCTCCTATTGACACTAGGTACACTGGGGTGTTTTGACCGGAGACACTGGAGAGACTGAAATAGAAGAGTGCGAACGGGAGAATGAGTGAGACGAGACCGGTGTGGTCGGAGAGATAACGGGGAGGTTGTGGATCCGCCGGAGGACGGAGTCCCGGAAACGTCACCGACAAGGGAGACGGGCTTTGTGAGAAGGAACTCTCGGAGTGTATCGACTGCGAAAGAATAAGAAGTCCAAAGTCGAGTTAACAGTGGAGGAGACTCTTCAGGAAGGAGTGATGGGGTACTTTCCTTGGGGGAGAGGGTTCAGAGATAATAGTGGGGGGTAAAAGAAAGGAAGTCTCATTAAACAGTCGTAGAATTTAGAAGGAAAGACAATTAGTGAACAAAGGACAAACACAAGGAGAACTGACCTATTCTGTAGAGGTTCCCGTCCCTGAAACAACTTATTTATCTGTTTTTAGGCTCGTGTTTTCATTTGAAGATCACACAGTCTTCCACTGTGTCAAACAAGACATCTGTTTAATTCGTCCTTTCCTCTGTTCTTGTACGTTACCCTATAATGTGAGATTCTGTCTCCCGTCCCTCCGTGACCCCGTCTCTAGACGTCCTCTACTCCCTCCCTCAGTCCATCTGTGTCCATCTTGGTCCGTCTCCCTTGTCGGTCACACTTCCAGGTCTCCAACCTTACGACGGACCACACGTCGACCCCGTCCCACACGTTCCCCCACTCACTCGCTACTACTTTCTCGCCACTGTCTCCGACCAAAGTATCCCGACGTGTCCGGTACCCCTCCTCAAATCTGAAATAGACTCACATGATCCCGCGGTACCTACCCAAACCTTATTCCCTTCCTGTCCTAGACTAAAAAAAAAAAAAAGCGGACTTCGTTGTTAAATAAACCACTTACTTGTTTGCTTCTTTATAAGAGGTAAATGACGTTAATATATAAAGGTAAAGGTCAAACGAAAATAGGAATAATTCTAATTTAAGGGAATTAAACTAATAGATACTTTTCTAAAAGACTTGTGTACTGTGTCATCCCTCCACTTTAATGGAAAACATGGAAAGTCATAAAAATCACTTCTCAGATTTATTCTGAACACTGTTTCATGTTTGACTTTTGAAACCCGTATCGTTAATTACGAAAACTTTCGTTCAAGGGCTTTTTATTCAAAACTCATTAAAAAACATATTGTAAAAAGTCCTAGACTAAACACTAAAAATTTCCTAAGTCACCTACGATGCACCTCTCGCCTAGTACCCCTGCCTCGTCCTCCAGGCCCCCCCGACCACAGACCCGTCCAGATGGACTGTGTTGAACCCACGGGCCCAAGGTCCGGCCGGATGGGGACTGGAACCGACCCCATTCGGTTCCAGTGAGACTCGGAAGAGGGGTAGGAGTCGGTAGTGTCAGGTCCGTCGGGAACCGGAAGGTACTTAGGGTACAGGAGACCCACTGTCATGGACTCTAGAGACGACCGTGGACGATACCGGACCGGCCTCTGAAAGGGTGTCCATGAGGTATGCCGAGGGTACCGAAGTTCTCGTACACCTAGAGACTATGGGTGTCGAGTCGGGGGAGACATAGGTGTTCTGTGTCTGGACTGTTCCGTCGGGACAGGGTCCGGAAGGCGTCTACCGACCCGTGGGTGTTGCCCGGGCTATCACTCCTGTGCCTCGGAACCCAGGTGCACCTCTCGACACACGTACTCGAGACACGGTGTACCACCAGTCCCGTTCGAACACACGACACGTCTCCTCGGTATGGGTCCTTACGGTCTATGGTCCGGAGGACCACGTCGGGACCCGTGTGGACCACCGGACGTCACTCACCCCCAACAGTCCCCTCCCAGGAAGAGTCGGACGAGAGTGTTCGACCGGGTAATGGTGGAAGTCCTTCAGGAGGACCCAGTTACGGTGAGTTTATTTCAGTGATACGTGGGACGATCATAGACAGGGGAACTCCTTCTGACGAAGTAATTTTTGTTACCGTCTGTAGCTCACTGTATCTTAGTCGGTCCTATCAGATCCAGTGCGACGTCATTAGTTCGGTGGACTGTAAGGACTTGTACTGGTTCCCAATCAGAGAGAGGATGTTTAAGGTGTCTTATCAGGTCCCGTGGTAAGTTCAGGTAAAGGTAGGACACTATGGTGGGACCAGTGTCCACGCGGGGGGTTGAGAAGTTGGGAGTGGAACCTTCGGTGTCATGAAACCGATCTAGAACAGTACTAAGGGAGGGGGGTGGGGTGAAGAGATGTTCTCACCCCGACCCTACCCCGTCGTGCACCCGCAAGTCACTGGTAGTCACTGAGGTGTTATACGTAGTCGAACAAGTCAGGGTATTGTTGGACGGTTCCCCTCCCAATCTTAATGGAGACAAAATACGTACTCCTTTGGCTCCGTGTTCCTCCTCAAAGACATTGAACCCGCTCCAGTCAGTCCCAGTCGTTCTACGCACGACGAAACTAAGGACGAGAGGAATCCTGTTTCACGGTCGGGAACTGGCTCGCGGACTCGGGAGTGCACCTGACTACGAAGACTGGGGACTGTCGACGGGCAGTGGCGAGAAGTGTGAAGTCCTAAGACTACACACAGATGTAGACGGTTCTTTAAACAACGACGAAGAAACCCCGAGTCTTTGGGTTTACGGGTACCTCGGTCCGTCCGTTTACCGACTTCGTCTACATGACTAATCCCCTCTGGTCCGTTTACACCCTCCCGCAGGAAGGATACCTCAACCACGTGAGTGGTCCACTAACAACGATTCACCCTCAGGTCCGAGTCCCCTTGGGTCAGCGGGAGTTTAAGGTCGAGACTACGAGTTATCAGTATACTGGGACCCGTTCAGTGAATTGGAGAGAACCAAAGTCAAAGGAATAGACACTTTCCCCACTACTTTCAGGACAGAGGACCCTAACAACACTCCCCACCCGTCGTACGGTATACTTTTCGTTCGAGGACGATAGACGAGTTAATATCCATCAAGAAAACTGGTCACTCTACTATTACTGGAACGTATTAAAGACCGATTGAGTCGAAAGAAGTCACTTAAGTCCTTTTTTATAATTATAATTCAAAAGTACCTCTTTGTGTCTCGTCTCGGACCACATGTCATTCACAAGTCCTTTACGATAAAGTCTGGTAGAAGTCCTCCATTACTAGGATAGTCGTATGCGTACTAGTAGAGGTTGTAGTGGAGGTAGTCCTAGTAATGGTGGTGACAGGAGAGGTCGTGGTACTGGACGTGGTCGTGACAGTGGTAGTGACCATGTAGTAGTGATAGTGGCGGTGGTGGTAGTCGTAGTAGTACCCATGGTAGTGGTAGTGACACCATGGGAGTAGTGATAGTGGTCGTGATAGTAGTGGTGGTAGTAACCATGGTAATAGTAGTGATATCATGGGAGTAGTGATAGTGACGGTGGTGGTAGTAGTGGTTGTAGTAGTGGTAGCAAGTATGGTAATAGTAGTGATACCATGGAAGTAGTGATAGTGGTCGTGATGGTAGTAGTGGTAGTAACCATGGTAGTAGTAGTGATAGTGACGGTGGTGGTAGTCGTAGTAGTACCCATAGTAGTGGTAGTGATAGTGGTGGTGGTGGTAGTAATGGTTGTAGTAGTGGTAGCAAACATGGTAATAGTAGTGATACCATGGGAGTAGTGATAGTGGTGGTGATCATAGTGGTGGTAGTCTCCATGGTAGTAGTAGTGATAGTGGTGGTGATGGTAGTCGAAGTAGTCGCAGTGGTAGTAACCATGGTAGTGGTAGTAGGAGTGGTAGCACTGTGATGGTAGTAGTGGTAGTGTAATGGAGGACTAATACGGAGGTGGAAGAAGGGACGGGATACTGGACGGGAACAGGGAGAGTTGAGAGAGAGACAAGGGAACCAGGAGAAGACCAACCTACATAAGGACTTATCATTACCACCCGATCAATAATTGGGGGTAGACAGAAGGAGGTCTCGACCGGACAGGAGGGGTGTCGGTGAACTCGAGACACCGAGGAGTACCGGGTCAAGGACACGACTCGGGTGGGACGGACTATCGACACTGTGTCGAAACACGAGTCGTCGTGACTGCCGCACGGGGACGGGCGAGTACGTCACGTCACGTCGACGAGGTACCATGGTGGGCCGACCCCTCGGGACACTCGTGGAGACGGCGACGTTCGAAAGGTGAACGTGACGAGGGGGAGGAGGACTCCCATACCCGTAGAACCCCACGGTGGACGAGAGGGGTACGTGCACGGTCTGGAAGCTCGTGAACTTGTAGTGGTGGAAGTTACTCTCCTGACGGTCCAAGGGTCCTTAAACACAAAGACAGAAACGGTTCAGGACACCGAGGAAGTCGAGTAACCGGAAAAAGTTTCACCTTCAACCCTTCCTCTTGTCCAGGTAAAGTTTCTACAGATAGGTTCACTTACCCTACGTCTAAACAAATGTCTCTCTCCCGTAACCGGACCAACTCCATTCGTGAGCAACTGGGGGTCTCTGTGAGCTTGATTAATTCGATTTTCTTTATGAAACCGAGTTTGTTTCATTTTTAGTGCGTTGTATACGATCACTTTCATGTCACTAAGACCCAGGCGTCTTAAAAAAACATACTGTCAAAACAACCAAAATAAAGGTTAATTGTCCTTTATAATAATTTTGATTGAGTTTGTCCAGTTCTAAAATCTGACATATTTTAAAGTCTCCCTCTCGTCCGTACCGAACTAGTCCCACGTCTGAGACAAACAGTCGTAAAGAGAACCGGACACCAGGAGGTATCACCATCGAAACAGAAGTCCGACCGAAAACACCACCGCCGTTTGACTGACGTTGAAGGTCCAGAGTTTACGCGAAGGAGGTGACAGGTATCGTTTTGCATTCAGAAAGGATGGGAGTTGACACCTTGTTTCAAGGTCACGAAGTGAGATTAACCTAGGGCGACTCGGTTAGTAGCACCGGGTCCCTAACAGAATTCGGATAGACCAGGATCGGAGTCCTCGACACCCATCCTCTCCAGGGAGGTTGGGAGCGTCGACGAGTAACGTCTCTCCTCCCACGATACCTTCGGGTGAGGTCACCCGAGTATAAAGGTTTGGTCATAAAGAACAATGTTGTTAGAAGTTTTTTACATTTACGGGACCTTTTGGAGGGTAAACTCTGGACTCTGAAAACAGACTTTGGGTGTCCCCACCTACACAAAAGGTACGGACTCCCGGGGACGGATGTTCTCAAGGTAACAACGGACAACCTTTTGTGTGTCGACACGGGGAGGGTGATCGGGGGCGGAAGGGTGAAGGTCCTTTCCTTGGGCGAAAGTCTTAATCAGTACGACAGTCGTAGGGTGTGTTGTTGGGGTAACTTAGGTTTCCCGTCGGATGTCCCACTTAAGATAAAAATTGGGGTAACATATCTACCCCTTTGACTCCGGGTCCCTCCTTCTTAACGAACGGGTTCAAGTGTGTCCCTCTTTCTCCACCTCGATGCTAAACTTGGTTCCGAAACTTGGAGACGAGACTCAAGGAAGGGAGAGGTGAACACCCGAACACACGGGGGATTTACACTGGACGAATTCCTTTCCCTCCATGGACTAAGTAGACAATGCACCGGACCCTACATCATTGAGAGTTCTTACTAAAAGTCCACCAGGTCACCAATCCTGATTCACTAAAGTGACGACTCCCGGACCCAAGCTAGGGACCAACCCGTTGGTTCTAGGGTGTTCGATACACCGGTTTTGTTGTTCTTGTTTTCTTTTCTACCCCCTTTTAGTCGGAGTTAATTAGAAGTCCTGAAAGGACCACCAGGTCACCGATTCCTAAGCGGAACGTTACGTCCCGTGTACCCAAGTTAGGGACCAATCCCTTGATTCTAGGGTGTGCGGAGCCCCGTTGATTTGGGTACGGCCCATTGATGACTCGGGCGTTGATGTCTCAAGAATACGGTGTCACTTCTAAGACGAACGACGTCAATTCTGGGGTATGTCGGTTTGTCTATTTATTTATGTCATAGTTCGAATTTTTTTTATCAAAAGTAAGTAAGTGAGTCGTGTACAAATAACTCGTAGTTAATACATGGTCTGAAACATAAGTCACGACCCCCGAACGTCCCTTACCTTGTCGGATTCTTCAAGGGAAGAAGGGTCTCGATTGTAATGTCTTCGCCCTCCCTCTCATTTATATTGGTTATTCACACATTAATAAGTCATACCGTCCTCCACTAAATACGATCACGATGGCATTTTTTTTTTTCTCTCTCTCTCTCTCTCTTATCCCACCCCACGTCACCAAAGGTCTACCTTTTTTATTCACCAAAATTTAGTTCATCGGTGCCTTTCGAAGTACTTCTACCACTGTAAACTCGTTTCAAGACTTCCTTCCTCCACTCCCCTCTCTGGGTACACTGTAGGTACTCTTCTCACTCAAACCATCACTCTTGCCGTTCACGTTTCCAGGACCCCGACCTTTCCGCGGATCACCCAACGTCCTCGTCATCTCGACAATCGTCCTCAATCTGACTTTGACGGGTAGGACCGGCCCGTGGTATCATTGATGAGTCGTGCTCAATAAAATTTTGTCCTCCAGGACCATTCCTTGAGCCTTGATTATTCGGTACTGGTTGACCTTCTCAAATCCTTTCCAGTTTTCTTCTGGGGTACACAGGAAGGTGGAGGGTCTTAGGAAGAGCAACCGTAGGTAGAACCGACTCGTTGCACACGTGGTGGTCCTTCCTGGGACTCAGTCTTGCTAACCGGTCTCTGTTGACCCTTTGAGTAGGGTAGTGGCATTTTGGACTCTGACGTTCAGTCCGCCGTCTCGTCAAGAGGACCCAAGGGAATGGGAGGACGAGAGGGGCGTCCCGCAGGGAAGGGTTATTTCAGAGAACGAAATACTCGTGCACACAGAGGAGTCTGTTAAGTAAAGGTTCGTAATCTGTCTTCAGGTGAGAGTCCGGCACCTTCGTCGGGGGGAAAGACGTTATCCCGTCGGTCACCCTGACCTCGACTCCTCACTCACTCACTAATTCCTTCCCCGACTCCCCCTCCTCTCCACTACCCCCCGGTCCATCCCCCCACTGAATATTCGACACACAGGACCACTCCTAGACCGAAAACGGACCTCTCTCTACGTCGGTCTCCTCCCGAGACTCGGTCCCCCCGGGACTAGACTGAGTCCCCAAGTGTCCACGGGAAGAGACTCACACCCCTCGTCCAACATCCCCAACCCTCCCTCGTCCCTCTGGTCCCTCCTCCGACACACTACCAGGTCCTCCCTCTCCTACCTCCGCCCCGGTCACACCCCCGCCCCCCCCCCGTCACCCCAAACCAAGACCGTTGTAAGAGACCACAGATTAAGGGAGACGATTGGACGAGAGACAAGAACCCTGGGAGTTTCAATACACCCCGGAAAACAATGGTGAGGGGACGGGGTGTGCGTGTCCCACACCTCGGTTGGACGGAACCTTAGAGTTGAAACTGGGAATTTACTGAGCCCTCCACTGACTTGAGGAGACGTGGTCAAAAGAGGTGGCCATCTTGTTCCGGACGGGTCGTTCGCCAGTCAGGACGTTGGTGTGTGCGACGTCTCAACAATCAACTGTTATCTCTCCGCCAATCGTTATCATCCACTACTGAGTCCCTACATGTCGCCGCACGGGAACCGAGAGGCGTGACGGAAGAACCTACGGTTCCACGCCCCCTTCCCCCTACCCTTCCGACTCTACAGTCCCGGGGACCAACGGTCGTCCGACGGACCAGTTACGGAGGGGTCCCGGCGCCCGTGTCCGGTTCGAGAATCTTGACGTCTGAGTAAAGAGACGTAGACGTCGGTTCGTCCTCGGATGTTCGGGATCTTAGACGGAATCTCGGAGTCCCCAGGGTGGTCCGACCCGACCCGTCGGTGCCGTCCCACTCCGTGGGTGGCGATCCCTTTCCGTCTCGTCCCATGGGTGCTCAGTCCCTTGACTAGACTTTCCTCCTTTTCCTTCGATGAGCCCCTCCCGTTTTTTACTTGTGTCCGAAAATAGATTTTCCCCTTTTTACACACACACACACACACACACACATATATATATTACATACATAAAAATAATATATATATTTACCTGAAGGGACCACCGAGTCACTATTTCTTGGGTGGATGCTTACGTCCTCTTCGTTAGGGACCCAACCCTTCTAGGGGACCTCTTCCTTTACCGTTGGGTTAAGTCGTAAGAACGGACCCTTTAGGGTACCTGTCTCCTCGGACCGTCCGATGTCAGGTGCCCCAGCGTTTTCTCATCCTGTGTTGAATCGTTGGTTTGTTTTTTGCTTGTTTATATGTATTTATGTACTATAGGTTTCAAGTTAATTTAAGACAAACTGTGAATCCAATGGGTTAAGACTTAAATAAAAAAGGAGGTAAGAAAACGACAACAAAAACTGGAACACAAAATAATAAAACACATTTACAAATAAAAAATTTCAAAAAAAAAAATGACTAAAGGGGGTTGAAAAGAAAACTTAATAAAAATTGATGTCTTTTCAATGTATTTGGTCATGTTACTTGGGTTTTGGGAAGTCTCTCTAAGTGATTAAGAATCGTCAAACGGAGTAAAGGAAATCGAGAGGGACAAAGACGGATACAAATACTCAAGAAAGACTCAAGAACGCAGAGTCTTCAGGAGAGACCGGGGAAAGGTACACGTCCGTAAAGTGTTCCGAGCCAAAGAAGGTGATAGTCAACGGACAGTTTCCGAAAAGTCCTCCTTCAGTGTTCTATTCTGGTCCGAAAAACGATTAGTACGGAAAAGGGGACTGTCGTCCGTTTGTCGGGACCCCTAGAAAGGACGTACTGGCGAGGGTAATGTAAGGGGTTCCTAGGTGGTGGACCTGCACACACAGGTCCCAGTCACGAAATTATCGCCAGTACATCCGTCTCCCACCCAGAGTCTACCTTCCACTGTCCTCGTCCGGGCCCCGACCTCGCTGACACCGAGCGGGTGACGGAGAGAAGGAGGGTACCTTGGAGGATAGTCCCCTTCTACCCGGTCCCAGTGGGGCTCTTCTGTCTAGACAGGGAGGTTGTTGATCACGGTTCCTCCCTACACCAAGGCAATTCGGTCTAGAAGGTCCTCATCGGATTGTCCATCGAAATGCAACTTTATAGGACAAATTTACAACCGTCGATATCTATCAACGATAGGAAAACCTTGATTTCGTTTATCAACCCAACCGGGTCCCCGGTGGTTAAACTCTAGGAGCAAAGTCCCTGACTTTGGCCGACCTGCCTCCGACGCCCCACGGGGGGAACTTGTGGATCAGAGGAGAGTGTGTTATTGAGGATGAGTGTGAGTCCTGGAGATCGGTAACCGGGTGTGGGAGTGGGGGTCTCTACTCCTTTGACTAGGTCCGGGCAGTCGTTTACACCAAGCAGACGAGTGGACGACGAGACGGGAGTGGTGGGGGCGGCGTGAGGTCTTTCTGGAGACATTACCACTCCCCTCATCATTCTCAAGGAAAGAGAATAATAAATTCTTTATGATATACGAGATACATATTAAGTCTACTTTCAAACACCCCTCCTCGACTACACAGTCGTCCCCTCCGTCTATTAGTTTTTACGTTTCTCTTCAAAGGATCTTATACGAAACTTCTATCTATTCAGTTCTCCCTTGTTTTCCTGAAGGGACCACCGTGTCCCCTACTTAGACGAACGGTACGTCCCCTGCACCCAAACTAGGGACCAGGCTCCTTCTAAGGTGTACGGTACGTCGTTGATTCGGACACTCAGGGTGGATGCCTCGGACACGAGATCTCGGGTACTCG
Organism: Capra ibex; assembly: GCA_006410555.1. Classification (NCBI taxonomy): domain Eukaryota; kingdom Metazoa; phylum Chordata; class Mammalia; order Artiodactyla; family Bovidae; genus Capra; species Capra ibex. The sequence goes on from SJYO01050415.1 coordinate 40,115,772, forward strand.
ACGTCGACGACTTCGGGTTCCCGGACCTCTAACACGAGGTGTTGATCTCTTCGGTGATGGTTCTTTTCGAGTGTGTGGTGTCACTTCTCATCAGGATCAAACGGTGTTAATATCTTTCGGGCGTGTTTCGTTACTTCTGGGTTGTGTCGGTTTTTATTTATTTACTTATTTCTTCCCTTATCTTTCCCGTTTCCACCCCTGAAAGGACCACCAGGTCACCAACCTTGAAGTAGAAGGTTGCGTCCTCCAAGTTCAAGCTAGGGATCAGTCCTTCGATTCTAGGGTGTACGGACCTCCGGTTTTTTGACTTTTGTATTTTGTCTTCGTTATAACATGGTTTAAGTTGTTTGTGAAATTTTTGTCAGGTGTAAAAATTTTTTTTAGAATTTCTTTCCACCGCTCTCCCAGTCCGTTCAGGTGCAGAAGTCGGTCCTAAACTTCTTCCTTAGTCTTACTCGAGAATGGATCACTGTCCGTACTTTTCTTAGGGTCCGTCTCTCTCGTCAACAACGTTTCCGGGACTCCGTCTTTGTACGAACCCCTCCCTCTGTCCCACCGTCCACCACCAGGGACTGGGGAGGGGTCGAACGGATCAGGGATTCTACCCCTGAGTGAGGTCACTGGCATCCCGGCCTAGGTTGGAACCTGTGTAAAATGAATGGGGTGCTTCACAATTCCTTTAATTTTCAGTCAACGGTTGTAAATTTTTAGTTCTCCAAAGTAGGGGTTTTAGTCACAAAGGCCGAAGAAAACCACACTCTACTGTAGACTCTTTGAGGCTCACCTCTAGAGAGAGAGAGAGAGAGTGTGTGTGTGTGTGTGTGTGTGTGTGTGTTCTCGTGTTTTGAGGCCCAATGTTATACACACACACGCGAGTCAACGAGTCAGTATAGACTGAGAAAAGCTGGGGTACCTGACATCGGGTGGTCCGAGGAGACGCGTACCCCTAAGAGGTCCGTTCTTATGACGTCACCCAACGGTACGAGAAGAGGTCCTCTAGAAGGGTTGGGTCCCTAGCTTAGGTAGAGAGAATACAGAGGACGTAGAGTCCTTCTAAGAAATGGTGACTCGGTGGTCCTTCGGGTACTCAGTGGGACAGACCGTGGAGTGTACTGAGGACCTCCGGTCCGTCTGTCGTTGTACGGGTGTCGGTGTGGGGGTTTCACCGTCCTGTCCTGGACTGTCAAGGGTGAAAAGAGGGTGTCCACGACTAAGAGTACAGTGTCCCTCGTCGAGGTGTTTCGGGGCTCCACTGTAAGTAGACAGGTACACATAGGGACTAGGGTCGGAAGGGGGTACTGACGCGCCACTTTTTCAGGCGGACCGTTACGTCATCTGAGTCCAAGCTAGGGACTCAACCCTTCTAGGCGGCCTCTTCCCTTACCGTTGGGTGAGTTCATAAGAACAGACCCTTTAGGGTATCTGTCCCTTCGGACGCCCCGATGTCGGGTATCCCAGCGTTTCTCATGTATGTGTGTGTGTATTTACATAAACATATATTAGTGTGTGCGTATTACGTATGTGTATATATTTATTCGTCTGTGTGAAATTTATACTGACTTCAGTTTAGTTGAACCTTCTGAGTAGGGGGGTTTTAAGTTTGGGGTTTCCTACGTTCGCGAATGTACGTGAGGTGAGGGACGTCTGAAAGGGGTCCAAGAGTGACAAGTGTAAGCAAAGTTGGTGTGTCCCCAGAGTTCGGGACGGAGAGGGGCGGGATTCGGGGTCCGGGTCGGGTTGTGGGTGCACCTACCCCGTGTAAGATCCGGTCGGACGAAACCCACATCGGAATATTTGTAGACAGATAGGTTTACGTTCTAGTGCACTGATTTCGAAGTCCCTTGTTTCGACCGTCTTCTGAGATTGACCACCAGAGGACTCCGACGTTGGTCGGGAATCTGTACAAAACAGATTGGACGTATAAAAAAAATTACCTTCGATTGAAAATTGTATCTCTCACGACGTATTTCTAGGTCCAGCGACCGTAGAAAACTTTCGTATCTTCGTTAAGCGATCTTAACATATGTCCAATAGGACTTTAAGAAAATTGAAAAAAGGAGTTTCATCATGTAAACGTCCTATATTTTAAGTCTTCCATGTTCTCCCACATACTCCCATTCACTCAGAGGGAAGGGTCCGTAGGGGGTCGAAGACCCAGGAGGAAAAATCTTCGTTGGTACCCACGGTTAGAGGTTTCTATGAAGTAAGTAAGTATTCATGTGCCTATATGTAAGAAAGAGGGGGAATGTTTACCATCGTATGAAGAGTTGTGGAACGACAAAAAGGGGGTATTGTTCTACAGATCCTCTATGAAGTCAAGACAAGCGGTTCAACGGTAGCACTGAACATCAGAATGTGAACAGAACGAAATGAACAAGTACGAAGAACAGACCGGGAAAACCGTTGACTCATACGTCTGAGACCGTGTCACCTCCTACCACGTAGGAAGGATCGGTGGGACGTGACCAGGGGTGAGTTCAAACCTACGTACGTCAAGGGACTGAAGGGCCGTCTCCCTCTGTGGTGAAGTAGGGGTTCTGGTGGTTTCCCCAGAATTTTCCCTGTGCCGATAGGACTTTACAGACCCTTTCTCTACGACAGACGGGTCTGTGTTTCTGGGGGAATCGACCCGACCTTAGGAGGGGTTTAGTCCGGAGGGAAAGAGACAAAGATTGAGGGAGACTTGGAGGACGAAACTGACTCGGTGTAGGACTGACTCGGGGTGAGAAACAACTCTGACCGGAGAGGAACTACCCTTAACCCCCCTCTGGGACAGGATCAGATCCCGGACCCTAACTCTTAAACGGGCTCCCTGGGTGGATTTCTTGCATACATAGACCCGCCCATAAGGAACGGGGTGGGAGCAGGAAGGGACGACTCTTCACCCCCATCCCCCCAGGAAAGAGGGACGGGGGTCGTCTGTCGAGGTCGTCTCGGAACTGGAGCTTTGGAGGACAGGGACAGGACGGGAGGTTGTGAGCGGTACCGTGGGAAAGAGACCGGACCGAGGCCACCGGAAGAAGGGTGGGGGCGTTACCACAACCCCCAGCGGACCTCAGGTCGACCACCGGTCACGTCTCGGTGGGGAAAGGACCGGGACGGGGAGGGGCACTGGGGTTAGGAGGCGGTCGGTGAGTTTCCGCGGAACAAGAGGTAGGTCGGGGGTCTGTTTTCAGGGAGACAGATTTTTCCTCCTTAACCCCCCTCCCCCGTGGGGTTGCCCTTGGTTCACCCCCGGACGTATCTGGGGTCGGCCTTCCTTACGGTACTCCTCCCCCCCCTCCCCCTTCCCTCCGGTCGTGTCACGTTAGCAGAACAGGTCCCATTGTCCGTCGGGGGTGGGGTTACGGGTGACGTCTCTGTACTCCGAGGGTCGTGGGATCCCTTCTCGGGGCCGACCCTTCCAGACGGAACTCGACCCTTGGATCACAGGTCGAGGGATCCGGCATTACCCGTCCTATCCCCTCTCCAGTACCAGATTCCGGGTTGTTGGGGGTGGGGTGGGGCTGGGAATGGGGAACCCGTAGGGTGGGGGTGGAGTACTGGAACCCGGATAACCGGGTAAAACGACTGGGAGGTTGACACAGTTGTCGTTGTTCATAGGGCCTCCTTCTGAAATCTAAAGGGTACTACCGGTGGTTAGGGAGGAGGTTCCTGTTGCGGGTCAGATTCATTCTTTCTAATGTCATAATGTTGGTTTCGTACCGGAAGAGGGTAGTGGGGTGGTCCGTCGTCGAGACGATAATTTCTGACCTTATAGAGGGGGAAGGGACAGGAAAAGACTCCCCATTCTCTAACCTCTTACGTGGGAGGGACGTACACTCCCCGGTTCAAGGTCGGGAGTAGGACAAGAGGACGGGACGGATTCCAACGATACTAGAACCTCTGGGGTCCCCTCGAGGGACGGTGACCTTCCCCCCACCCTCCGCACTCACCCTTGACAGAGAAATTCTCGTCCGTACTCCACTCTCTTGGGGACTCGAAATCCCTCAGTCTGATCAAGAGATGGACGGGTCCAAACGAATCCCGCACCACCGACACCTATTTCCGTCCTGAGTCCGATTCGTCGGGTGAGAGGGCCTTGGGCTAGGAGGAGTGTCGGACCCTTCGTGCGTCCACTCCCCGACCCCGGGAGAGGGAGGTTGAGGAAGAACCGAGACGGGGAGAGAGCTGATGAAAGACAATTTCTGCGGATCCTGGAGGGGTATAGTTCCAGGAAGAGACCCCNCCGAGGGTCGTGGGATCCCTTCTCGGGGCCGACCCTTCCAGACGGAACTCGACCCTTGGATCACAGGTCGAGGGATCCGGCATTACCCGTCCTATCCCCTCTCCAGTACCAGATTCCGGGTTGTTGGGGGTGGGGTGGGGCTGGGAATGGGGAACCCGTAGGGTGGGGGTGGAGTACTGGAACCCGGATAACCGGGTAAAACGACTGGGAGGTTGACACAGTTGTCGTTGTTCATAGGGCCTCCTTCTGAAATCTAAAGGGTGCTACCGGTGGTTAGGGAGGAGGTTCCTGTTGCGGGTCAGATTCATTCTTTCTAATGTCATAATGTTGGTTTCGTACCGGAAGAGGGTAGTGGGGCGGTCCGTCGTCGAGACGATAATTTCTGACCTTATAGAGGGGGAAGGGACAGGAAAAGACTCCCCATTCTCTAACCTCTTGCGTGGGAGGGACGTACACTCCCCGGTTCAAGGTCGGGAGTAGGACAAGAGGACGGGACGGATTCCAACGATACTAGAACCTCTGGGGTCCCCTCGAGGGACGGTGACCTTCCCCCCACCCTCCACACTCACCCTTGACAGAGAAATTCTCGTCCGTACTCCACTCTCTTGGGGACTCGAAATCCCTCAGTCTGATCAAGAGATGGACGGGTCCAAACGAATCCCGCACCACCGACACCTATTTCCGTCCTGAGTCCGATTCGTCGGGTGAGAGGGCCTTGGGCTAGGAGGAGTGTCGGACCCTTCGTGCGTCCACTCCCCGACCCCGGGAGAGGGAGGTTGAGGAAGAACCGAGACGGGGAGAGAGCTGATGAAAGACAATTTCTGCGGATCCTGGAGGGGTATAGTTCCAGGAAGAGACCCCCTCGTCTAATCTCTTGCGGAAGGGAGGGGTAGTCAGAGACATGTTCCCCGACTCACTCGGTCGACCCCCCTCCCATTCCGGGTGTCTACCTTGTCCCACAGACCTTTTGACCACCCAGACCCATATAACCCCACAGACGTATCTGGGGTCTGACCTAACCCCTAGTCTCCTCTACCCACCTACTACTACCTGAGCCCCACAGGAGTACAACCCTTATACGCCCAGGACTTCTGGAGATCCCTTTCCCCGACCTCCGAAGGACCCCTTCGAGATTTTGTCCCCCCACCCCTCTTCTAAAACCCCCGTGTTCCCTCAGTAAAACGAGTACGGACTTCCCGGACCGGTAGTAGTACCTCTTTATCTCCCTGTCTCTCATCCCCCACCTACCGCCTTTACCAGAAGGGTGGCGGTGACCCTAGAGACCCCAACCCTCTCTCGTGTCTCCCCACCCAAGTCGGAGGTGACGTCCGACGGAAGGAGAGGTTCAGAAGTGGGACTGGCGTCAGACAAGACCTCGTCGGCCTCTCTGGAGAAAGGTGTTGTCGGACTTGTCCCGTTCCCTCCCGTGTACAGGTCTGCGGTCGAGGGTCGCCGGTCGTCACACCCTGTCAGTCCACCGTTACACGTCCCCGATCCCACACCGACTCTGGTGGGTAGTCACGGGGGACACGACCCGTACGACCCTCTAGGGACCTCTACCCCAGATACCTCGGGGGGTGGTCGGTCCCCCCAAACCTCCGAGGGTACCTTTCTTCGAATTCGGGACTCTGAGACTCAGGACGTTCTGTCATCTCTCGCAATTTAAGTCAAGTGTCCCCAAGACCCCAACACTGTCGTCGCACCCGATTAGTATCACGGTTGAAGTAGTTCGACGCTTCTAATCTACGTACTTATTCACGTTTCTCGACTTTTCACACGGGCCGCACCCCATTTGTGAGTTAGTCTGGTCGAGAATAGTGGTCGTAATCACAATGGTACCCCCTGTTTCTGGTCACACAAGTGAAATCTGTTCACAGGAAGGTGTCTGGCCTCGACCCCGGGACATTCGACAGGACGGGTGTGTGGGTGAGGTCGAGACGGGGACGGGGGATAAACCCCCCCCAGGATTAACCTCTTCCGTTACCGTGGGGTGAGGTCATGAGAACGGACCTTTTAGGGTACCTACTTCCCCGGACCATCCGACGTCAGGTACCCCAGCGATTCTCAGCCTGTGCTGACTCGCTGAAGTGAAAGTGCAAAGTGAAAGTACGTAACCTCTTCCTTTGCCGTTGGGTGAGGTTACAAGAACGGACCTCTTAGGGTCCCCAGCCCCTCGGACCATCCGACGGCAGATACCCCAGCGTGTCTCAGCCTCTGCTGACTTCACTGAATCGTCGTCGTTTGGGGAATTATTACAAAGGGTTTCGTTGTCCGAGAAAGGTACGTTCTTTACCTAAAAGTCTGATTGTAACACCCAGACCATATGTCCTACTTGTTCCTTCGATTCTCCCGAAGGGTCCACCGAGTCACCATTTCTTGGGCAGACGATTACGTCCTGTGTGCCTAAGTTAGGAAACCGTCCTCTCTAGGGGACCTCTTCCTTTACCGTCGAGAGGGGTCACAAGAAGGGACCCTTTAGGGTGCCTGTCTCTTCGGACGACTCGATACCAGTACCCCAACGTCTCAACCTCTGCTGACCCGCTGACTCGTGTCTGTGTTCCCGCGATTCTTCCGAGGGTCCTAGACCCCACCCGTGTCTCTCTATTTCCGTAGACATCTTGTAAGACCTTTGTCTTTTCCTTTGAGTCCCATCCCCAAGATACCTCCGATCTCCTTCATCACCCCCCCACCCAACGTCCGAAGGGTCCACCGAATATCCATTTCTTAAACGGACGGTTCGTTCTCTATGTCAAAGTTAAGGACCCAACGCTTCTATTGGACCTCTTCCTTTACCGTTGAGTGAGGTCATAAGAACGGACCTTTTAAGGTACCTGAATCCTCGGACCACTCGATGTCAGGTACCTCACCGTCTCTCGGCCTGTGTTGACTCGTGCGTCTCTCTTTGGTCCGCGACAGAGGTCCACACGTGTCCTCGTCTCGTCCCCTACGTTACCCGAAGGACGGTCCGAGTCCCCTCCACCCCCCATACGAAACGGTAGACACTTTACCCCAGAGGTCCTAAGAACCCTCCAAGGTACTCACTTTTGGGTTGTTCCAGTAAACCGTCTCGGGTCGTCGCCCACCTAGATTCACAATCGAGAACGATAGTTCTAACTCTGTTCGATACGACACGATACCGTCACCCCGTCCCCCTCCCCTCCCCTGTCCCCCTGCGTGCCCCCTGACTCGTACTGCTCCTTCCCCTGCCACCTCACAAGAAGCAGGACCCGTCTGGATGGACCCCTTTCTCCTTCACAAACGACGACGTCCTCGAACCACCCTCGTCTCCGTCCCTGTCCCCAACCCTGACCCTGATCCCATCTCTGTCCTGGGCTCCTGGTCCCACCCTATCCGCCCCCACCCCGTCTTCCTCCTACCACCCTACGACCGTCACACCCTGTCTTCTATTCCGACCCCGACGTCGGCCCGCTAAGAAAAGGTCCGGACGTGGGGCGGGGAGGGACTCAAGAGAGGTGGGGTGTAGGACGGGACTCGTCGGGTCCGGGGTCGGGTCCGAGGTCGGGACCGGGCCGTTTCAGACCCGTCCCGCCCGTCCGAGGTTTGACAGATACCCTCTGTGGGGGCCCCTGGTCCGGAGGACGGTGGACCGAGGGTTGTGAGGTAAGGGATGTTGTGGGGTTCCGGGACTCTCTCAGTCGGTCCAGACCAAATTTAGGGCGGAAGACCGTTCCACTGGAGCTCGTGGGTGAAAGTGGAGATCTCGGAGTTACAGGGGTAGACATTCTACCCCTATTGTCACCCGTCGGGGAAGGAGTAGACCAAAGGTCCCACTAAGCGAATTCGGACTTCAGGTGTAGGTCACTCAATAATAACGAGGAGGGAGAAGGCCAGACTCAAGAGTGGGTCGGGGGTGACGTGAAAGGGTGAGGAATAGAGAGTCGGGTCACTCAAAGTTCCGGTCCGAAAGACGGGACCCCACTCGACACATGGGACCCACCCCTCGTCTCATCGTCCTCCAACCCTTGGTCTCCGGAGGCCCCAGGGACGACTTCGACCAGCGAGAGGGGTCTGGGGTGGTCCGGTCGCTAACTGTACGTTCTCCACCGCGACTCCGACGAGCAGGAGGACCGTCCACTCACAGGGAAGGACCTGACGCAGAGGGATGTAGGGGAGTCGACCCACCACTAGTGCACACGTACAATGAGAGTACGAAAGACGGAGGGGGTACCCCACGCCTCGAAGTCCTGTCATAGAGGATCTCCCATCCCGCACAGTGTGCCCACTAAAGTTCCCTGTACTTTTCCTCCTGGAGAATGTCGGTTCCGAGTGTGTCGAGTGGTAGCAGAACTCCAGAGGAACTACTGTAGACCCTCTTCCGAGCCGGGACCCGATGGCATAGAAGTTGTGATGCTTTGTGAAATAATGTTCACCCTTCTCGAAGCACCAATACACCGTTAATGGTTTTTGGGGGACCCGGAACCAAAGGGGTAGACCTGTTATCGTCGTGGATGAGTCTCTCAGTGATACTCCTAATTTACTCAATGTTAAACGTCGTTGGGTGAGGTCATAAGAACGGACCTCTTAGGGTCCCTGGTAGATACCCCAGCGTGTCTCAACCTGTGCTGACTTCACTGAATCGTCGTTCCTATCACGGACCCTGTCTTATTCGTGGTACACAGATACGAAATTTATATTAAAAATTTTATACTTATAGGGAAATTGTTTCCCACTTATCTCGAATCAGGGTTTCGATTTGTCGGCTGACGAAGATCGGTCTTAAGTCAGGATCAGGAAACGAAAGTAACAGAAACAACAAAATAGGTAATATAGTTCGTTCTGACCATAAGGTAAGTCCTATCACTACCTTTCAAGAAAAAATTTATTTCACATAAGTAAAATAATTCAAATTCCACATGCCTCAAATAATTCGAGGTCATGAGAGCCGGTGGACTACGTTTCTTTTCAGGACTCCGACCCTTTCTAACTCCCGTTCTCCTCTTCCCCGCTGTCTCCTACTCTACAACCCTACCGTAGTGACTGAGTTACCTGTACTCAAACTCGTTTAAGTCCCTCCACCACTTCCTGTCCCTTCGGACCGCACGACGTCAGGTACCCCAGTGTCTCAGCCTACCTGTACTCCATCGTTGACTTGTTGTTTAATCATTAATCATTCAGTGAAAGTCCCTTTACCCCCAACCCTACACCTACACCGTCTGGGTCCTCTACTACCGACTCTTGTGGACCCTCACGTTCGGTAGACAGTAGGGGTGCTCTGAGAGCGAGTAAAGATACCCCCCACACTCAGTCCACAGACGTTGTAGTCCGGTTTCCGACTGATCCACTAGTTTTCGGTGGGTTTACCTTTGGATGAAGTCCCCACCCCGAGTCATCCCCTTTGGGAGTGAAAGTTCCACCTTACACGTCTCTATTGATCAAACCCCAACTTAGGGACACGGGAGTTCTCCTCCCCTTGACAGGTAGTCCCCTGGGAAACGACTCCGGTTCCCCAAGGTACCGAAACGAGGGTCGAAACGGCTCCGGTCGTGGAGGTAGAGAGAGGAAGGGACGAAGAGGGGTGGTCCGGACGGACGGAACCTACGGTTGCTGGGTCTTCCACTCGGTCTGACTGAGGAGGTGGTCAGGTGGAGGTTTCAGAGGGACTGCTCGGGACGTAGGGTCGAGAACAGGAGCTAAGTACAAGAAATAAAAAAAGGAACGTCTATTTTTGTCAGGAAAGATGATACCACTCTCGGAGACGGGGAGGGAAACGTAGGGGGTGGGTGGGGAGCATGGATAAAACACGGTTCCCAGGGTGTGTCCAACCCACTCCCAGACTACCCCCACTGGAGTCCCCACTCTGATTACCACATGACAAGTTACGGGGTCAACTGGTCATTTTTACTACCTAATTCCCTTATTCTACACGGTCAGACCAGGAACCCTGAGGGGTGTAAAAGAAGGTGTATCGGGGTGCGAGGGAGGGAGAAGTCCAGAGATAAGTTTACACGGGAAAGCCTCCTCAGAAGGGACCGGTGAGAGGGAGTTTCTCGAGGGGAGACTGAAAGACAGAGAACCTGAACGACTAAACAGAAGTCTGGGGAAGGAAGAGAGATGGATTATGGTGTAATTTAGAGACCACGAACGAGACACGTTGGACATTTTAATCGTGTCCCCGTACCCCCCTCGGCAGACAAGAGAGGTGACGATATTGGGTGTAGTCTCCACGGGTTCCCTGTAACAGTTCATCGACCCCTGAGCCAACCCCTCCCGTACCCGACCGTGGTTCCCGGGGGAGACCCAAAGAGGATCTGACCATGCCGGAGGCCCAGCCGCCCGAGTAGAAGCGTCCCTAAGACACACGGTACCCGTAGTAACAGGAGTACTCACTCACGTCCCCGACCGCCCCACCTCCCGTCCCGTCCCGTCCCGACCCCCACGGGAGGGGACTGTGGGAGAGGGGGATTGTCCACCCTTCACGTTTACGTTCGAGGCTGTCTTCGGGTCCATTCTGCCCAAGGGCCGTCACACGGACGGAGTACGACCTCTACGGAAAGGCCCCATTTCTCGATTTAGAGTGTCCTTTTTCGGTCCCGAAGCCCGGGACGGGACCTTTTAAGGACGAGGATTCTAAAAAGGTCCGAGTAAGAAGTGTCGGTACTTAGAAGTCTCCCGGAGTTTAGGACTTCACGAAAACCAGGGGCCCTACGACATTGGGACACTTTTTTATCGATCCCTCGATACAGTCCCGTTCGACTCTCAGGAGATCGGCACTTCCTCTCCTCTTTGTCCTCCCTAGTCTCTAGAGTGGTGAAAAGAGAGGGATCGGTGGCAAGTCCTCTACGGGGTGGAGAGTAGTGAGGTCCATTCTGTCCCTGTCTCATCCCAACTCTCCCTGTGTCACCCCATCCCTCCTCTACCCCACACACACACACATACCTCCGTGGGACTCCTCTTTATTGAACTAGGTGAGAGTGTTCGACTGAGACAGTGGAGAAGGTCCGAGACGGGTTTTGACAACTCTTACCTAGTCGAGGTTCCTGGTGAGAAAGGGGTTCAGGACCGAGACGTTCCCTCGGACTTGAGGGTCTACCTTAAGAGGTGAGGGAGGAGTTTGGCGGACCGGTCCCGAGGTAGAGTGGAGAGGGACCTCCCCAGAGACAAGTTAAAAATGAGATTTTACTAAAAACAGAGTATGGGTTCGTCGGAACTCTGAGGGATATAAACGTAACCCCAAACACCGCCTTTCCCGTCCTCTTCCAACTATACGTAACCCGGACCGTGTCTTCGACCGTCGACTTAGAGAAGTGACCTTACTCTGGTGTCCGGACGAAGGCGTACTGGACCCCGGGCTGGAGACGGAGACACCGGTACCCTTGGTGTGCACGTTAAATTTTACGAGATGAATCCCCTATAAAAACTCTAACTTTCCCTCGAGGTCGGTCTACTTTATGACCCGGGAGTTCACCTGCGACCCTGGTAGGGTCCTTTCGATCCTACACCTTACTAGGATCATGGGTCCTCATGGGTCTATCGAACTAATATTATCACTCCGGGATACTGGGAGGATCTCTTCCGTTACCGTTGGGTGAGGTCATAAGAGCGGGTCTCTTAGGGTACCTGTCTCCTCGGGCCACCCAACGACAGGTATCGCAATGTGCCTCACCCTGTGCTGACTTCGTTGAATCTTCCGTACGTAAGTACCGGGAGGGTGAGTGGAGTCTAGGGTGAAGTAATATTTTCTACGAAGGATTGTGGGTTTACAAGGATACTCTTGAAATTTAATGAGGGGTGTTATAGAGATTATTATATATTGTCGATGTACCACACTCTTGGAGATTGGTCCGAACTTGAGGAAATGTGTCGGAGGTTATGGGTTATTCTGAAAGTTTTTCAGGGGTTCTCGGTGTTTTTACGGATTTTGGGAAGTTTTGTGGAGGTTTATAGAGGACCTTATGTGTCTGTTATTCGGGTACTGGATTGGGGGATTGTTACGGAAATATAGGGGACGTGTGGGGGTGTTTCGGGGGGTATGCTCGGGCGTGAGGAATCTCTGGAGCACTTTCGAGTGGTTCCCGTCGGTCTTACGTGGGACCCTGTGGAGGGGAGAGGAATTATATCGAGGACCCTGTGAGGAGGAGGAGGGGATGGGGTTGGGGTACGGTGTCCTCTGTGGAAGAGGGTCATTGGGGTGTTGTCGTCCACCCCGCCCACGAGTCGCGCAAATAACTCGGGTACGTGAAAGGCAGGCGCTAGCACAATGGCTGGGCCCTCTCCATGGGGACCGAGGGCCGATTTTGAGCCAGAAAGGGTGGATAGGGAGCGCGTGCGCGTGCTCCTTGTTGTGTGACCCGAAGGCGGAGCCGTCGTCCGCACGCGTGTTCGTCATCTCCTTCAATCGTCCGGGCCGTCCCTTTTGACGGGTCGCTGACTACTGCAGTACTTCCGCCCGTGATTTTCGCTAACCGGCCTAACTCAAATCTTCCTTTTCCTTTCGATAGCGGAAGAGTCATGAAAATGTCCCTTATCTTCCCCACCCTCACCCAACTCCCTCTGAAGAGGTCTGAGTACCTCGAGAAGTGTAATGGGAGGGTGGTACTAAACAGATGGCCGAGGTACGTCACCAGGGGGTCGGACTCGGGGGTTCAGTAGAAACTACTCATAGTAGACCACAGTAGAGGGTCGGTTCTACAACGAATTCTGACTTTCCCGTCGAGAAAGGAGCTTGAACCGAACACCAGTCGTAGAGTGTCCTGGTCGACAGTGAAGACTTATTCCGGTCCTCCCGTCATTTCCCCTGTAGGACTCCGGGTCCTTAGGGGTACGGTCGGGGGACGGCCGGTACAGGGCGCAGGGAAGGTCTGAGTCCGCGACTCCAGATTGAGTACTACGACCATCTAGACACACCCCGGGAACTTCGTTCGTCGCTTCTCCTTCGCAGACGGCCGGTACCACTACACTCGTTTCCGGGCTCCCCGGTGATAGCGACCCCCCGGGTCGAGGACGTCACCAAGGTCCTCGGGGAACAGTCCGAGTTCCACCTTTTGGACCGACTTCCGCTTCAGTGACGGGTCCTACCGGTCGACCAGGAACCGTTACTCGTCACCGACCTTCTGTACCCGGGGAGCTCTCCCTTCAAAGACGTCGTCCGCTTTGTACCTCGGTAGGGTCGCGTACTGGACACCCTCCCCCTGGCGAGTAATCCCGACCCCAGGGGTCCTGGTCCGGACGACCAGTCACCAGGGGATCCGAGGCCTCCTGAACTTTATCGAGTCCTTGTCTCCGAACATCCAAGTGTTTGAGGGTGTCGAAAGAGTAGAAGGATTTACAGTGGTTGGTCGACGAGTCGGGTGTCTGAACCTCAGTGAGTCCTGGGAAGGGAGAGGAAGTCGGGGTGTATCTTAGTCAGTCGGGACCTCAGTCAAAGTGGATACTACCATACGTGAAGAGGGTAGAGGAGACTGACGTGAGACCGGGTTGGTGTCAGTGGACGGAGGACCTGGTAGTGTATTGGAGGAGGGACCAGAAGAACCAGAGGAACGAGAACAGGGACACGGATGTCAGACGAGGGGTGCGTCTGTGGGACACTTGGGGACTCAGTATAGTCACGGAGAGTCCGAGTTTCGGGACGGGTACCGATATAGAGCGAGGTCTCTCACGACCTCCCTCACCCGGTAATCGGGACCCCCAAGTCCCACACCACCGACACCAATTTACATTCATGACCCCTGAAGGGACCACCGTCTCACCTATTCTTAGGTGGACGGTTCCGTTCCCTGTACCCAAGCTGGGGACCAGACCCTTCTAAGGTGTGTGACACCTCGTTAATTCGGACGTTCGGTGTTGATGACTCGGGTGTTCGGTGTTTATAATTCGCGACACACACGGGGTGACGACTTCGGGTGCACGGATCTCGGACACGAGACGTTGTTCTCCTTGGTGACGTTACTCTTCGGACGTGTGACGTTGCTTCTGATCGGGGAGAAACGGTGTTGATCTCTTTCGGACTCGTTTTTGGTCACTTCTGGGTCTTGTCGGTATTTATTTTTGAAATTTTTTTAACATCCATCACCTCACACAGTCAAACCCTCATCTTCGTCTTAGAACCCCGGCCACAGTCACAACTCTCTACCTCTCACCAAATCCCAGTTTCCAGGTAGATCAGTTTCGATACCAAAAAGGTCATCAGTACATACCTACACTCTCAACCTGGTATTTCTTCCGACTCGTGGTTTATTAACTACGAAAGTTTGACCCCGTAACCTCTTCTACGAATTCAGGGACGTGTCGTTCCTCTAGTTTGGTCAGTTAGGATTTCGTTTAGTTGGGATTTATGAGTAACCTTCCTGACTACGACTTCGAGGTTTTGAGACCGGTGGACTAAGCTTCTCGACTGAGTAACCTTTTCTGGGACTATGAGCCTTTCTAACTCCCGTTCTCCTCTTCCCCTGTTGTCTTCTATTTCACCAACCTACCGTAGTGGTTTAGTTACCTGAACTCAGACTCACTTGAGGTCCTCTATCACTTCCCGTCCCTTCAGACCGCACGACGTCAGGTACTCCAGCGTTTCTCAGTCTATGTTGACTTATTGGTTTGTTGTCAGAACTCCCCGGTGTCAGAACCTCAAACGTGACCCTATCCCAGTCTCGAGTTTCTAGTCGTATAATCCTTCCAGTCGACAGTCCGTCCAGTCGGAAGTCTCCGGTCGCACATTCCAACCCAGTCACGAATTCTCCGGTCGGACCTCACCCTCACTCGACGACGGTCAGTCCACCCCGGGCACGGGTGGGGCGTCCTAACACGGGTCGGAGTGGTAACTCAGGGGCTACATCGCACAGTCCGTATCCTTGTGCAGGGGCGGCCGGACCTTCACCGCGCACCGTATCTGTAGGAGTCGGAGCCCCTACAGACAGGCGGAGAGCTTCGCCGGGGGCTTGGTCACCTTCTCATGCCCGGCGACGCTCCGTCTCCGGTCGTCGTCTACCCCGGCCGGTAGGTCAAGCTCCCGGAGCTGCAGGCACAGGGCCACGGTCCGTACGTCCGAGACCGCGCCCATCTTCGGCCCGGGCAGGGCCGTGTCGTCACAACACGACGGGCGGAACCTCCGCAGCCGGTGGTGCTTCGTCCCGACGGGTAGGTCGGTGTCCTCGAGTCGCAGTAACCCGGCGTCGTCGGCGGCACCCCGGTCCTGGACGTCACCTCGATCCGCGTCCAGCCCCGGCCCGGCCCGGGTGTCGACGCTCGGAGGGGTGTCCGCCCGCCGGTCGTGCTTCTCCGCCCCCGGGTCGTGGTCGCCGAACGTCCTGTGGTGGCTCCCGCGACACCCCTCGTCCCCTCGTCCCCCGGGACAATCTGGTCGACCCGTCCGATAGGCCGTCCACCCTCCTACCCTCCCCCGAATGGTCTGTCGAGAAGGAGGACTGCCTTCGCGACGTCCGACATCAGGGTCCGGTCCTAATCCGTCGCCGGCCGTTTCCCGACACGGTCCTGTTACATCCCGAGGAGGACCATCCTCTTTCGGAGATGCGGGTCGCGACTGAGAGGGTGGCAGACCTTGGTCCTGTCGAGACCTCCGTCCCCCTCCCCTCTCTCAGTCTGTCCGGTCCCCCTGGGGGTTCCCAGGAGTAGTGGATCGGACTCGAACGTGTAGAAACGTCACTCCTGGCGGTGCCACGACTGGAGTACCCCTATGTGTCACCTTAGAAAAATAGAGGGACCTGCATAATTGAGTGTTGGTGTGCCACTATGATATAAAAGATTCGACCTACCGTAGTAGTTTATTAATCTTTGTCGTGAAAATAGTAAGTAAATTGAGGTGTTCTAGGGACACCCCATATAAGACCATAATATAGGTGAAACGTCTCCTCCTTTGACTCCGTGTCCCTCGGTTGACAGGTCGGTTTAGGTAGGAAGGACAAAAGGTAGTGTGTCCCAACGTAGACCGGTGTTTCGGTGGGTTAGTCTCCGGAACTCGGGTCGTGACGGGGGTGCGGTGGAGGACTGTACACCGGTACTCGGTCTCGTCTCACTACCAAGATCACGAGCGGAATGAAGATCCTCCTGGCGAACAGGACCTGATCCAGGGAAAGGGGAGGAGGACACTTGACCGTTCACCTACCCCAGTGTTGAACCAAAGTTGGTACCTTTCGTCCTATTGTCGGTCCCCGACGGGGTGGTCGGACTTGAGGAGAGTGGAGTCTGGGAAGACAAAAGAAACACAGTACCATAAATCTGGGAGAGACAATGTCGTTGAATCGTAACTACCATTGTTACGTGGGTCTAACAGGTCACACCACCGCCACCTGAGGTCCACTGTTATGAAGTAAGTTGTACGGTCCTGGATGAATATCCCCGGGTCCAACTTAGTTGCTTGGTTTGTCGATTCCTACGGGTAGGTTTCCCCTAAAAAAAAAATTTTACCGGTAGTTTAGTACAGTGAGACACGAGTTTTGACAGGGAGACACCGAAGGGTGTCAGGAGACCTATTTCAGGTGGAAGAAGAGACACAGAAAGCTTCAAGACGTCTCACTCCGGGAACGTCCATTCTGTGGAGTAGACACAGGAAGGGAAGGAGTGAGGAGGTTCTGGAAGGAGGAAGGTAGGAGTCAGTCCTGTTCGAAACACGACGGAACCCCCCCAGTGACGTGTACGACTGGGGCAGGAGACAGGAGGTCAACCGATGTCGGTGTCGACCGCGATGGAGAAACCTCTTCGGAAGAGGCTACGGGGTCCTTTCCATCCTGGTCGGGGATTTGAGGGAGTAGTAGGAGACACAAATAGTGTTACCCATGGTACGTAAATGACACGTTACAAATAAATTACAGACTGAGGGGTGGAGGTCCTGACACTGGGGCTCTCCGTTTCCGGGGCCCAATAGAACCGGTGGTGTCACACGGGTAACGGAGAATGTCTCGACCAGTGGTTCACCTGGAGTCATCCACAAACAACTTATTGACTTGGTTCTCACTGATTCAATTTAAAGGAACAAGATACTTAAGATTTCTGGTTTGTGAACAGAATGTAAAACTCCCACTACTACAATCATTACTAGAAGTCCAGACTTGAGTTTCAAAGTGAGGAAGGTCTGGGAGGTCGATACGGACCGAGGGTGAGACTGAGTCCCGAGGGTGTACAGGTACCCAAGAGAGGGGGTTAGGACCGGGACTGGGAAGACACGATGGGGGTAGAGTCGGGACCAGTAAGATCCGGTCGGGAGAGACGAACGGAGACCCACACCCGAGACACTCCTGTCTGGGTCCCGACCGAAGTAGTGAGGGTACGAGAGACGAAACGGGTCATGGGTATTTCCATGGTCTTATATAAACGCCTTTTCGTTTCACTAACCTCCTTTATAAAAAATGTACCAGTTAAAGTATAATTATTGTTGTTGTTACTCTTACTTGTAAATACTCCCGGAGGGGAGGGTCCGCAGGACGGTTCATGTAGTGACTTGAGAGAACGTCCTCAGGACACAGTGCCCCATAATGGGGATAAGTGTCCAATCTTTTGACTCCGAGGCCCTCTACGAACGAGTCGTCTGAGAGTCGGTCCTTGACCGTCCCGTCCCTCCACTCAGGGAGTCGGGACCGGTGGGGACGACAGGGAGGGTGGGGCGGCCCTTTCGGGGGTGGATACCGAGACGTGAACTTGCAGAACCCCAGGTGCACCGCCTCGACGTACACCCGGTCCCGCCGCCCCGGCCGCGTCCGGGGCCAGGGGTGCGACCGCAAGTGCCACCCCTAGGTGACGTCGTCGGTCTCGTGCGCCGTCAGTGTGACCTTGCCCAAGGGTGCCTCCAGGGACCCCGTTCTCCGGCCCCTCCCCGACGCTGGGCCGAAGGTTGGGCGGCCCCCGGTGTGAGGGGTGGGGAAGGGTCCGATCCCGGGGTGGCACCGCACCTTTGATACATTTTTGGTAGCGTCAGTATGAGTGAACAAGGTTGGTCTTTACCCGTGTCTGCGGGGGAAGGGGGTGGGTGTACAGGGGGTTAGGGGGGTTGGGAGGGTCAGGGGAACCCGGAGTGTGTACTCAGTCACAGAGGTCCGGGGCCTTGTCCTTGGACCCCTCCCAGAGCTCTACCAATAACCGGTCCGAGGACCACCTCCCTCTCTTCCTCTTCGGTAGTCGTCGAGGATCCTACTACGGTCCCACTACCCACACCCCACGGAGGGTCCCACCCGACCCCGTCACCTTCGTGCGTGTCTACACACTCACTCGCTTCAGGAGACTCTCGTAAGAATCTCTACCTAGGTTAGAGTAACAGGAGTTATTTCGACACCTCCCTTCTGACCCAGTCCCCCTCCAGGGGGCCAAGGGACGACATCGGGGTGACACCAACCCCTTGAGTGGGGTACCATCGGTGTCCGGTGCCGTTGTACACCTTAAGAGAGGGTTGTGGAACGTATTTGGGTCCCTTTGTGGAGGGTCCTCGGAGAGAGAAGTGGTTCCAGGGTCGGACGTTAGGGTCCTCGGTTCTTGGACTGGAATACCAGGAACGGTCGAAATGGTCCTTGGTAGTGGTGGTGTCGGTGGTACTGGTTGGGGTCATGCTTGTGGTTATACTGGTGAGTGTGGACGTGGTAGTAGGCAATACAGGTCACGGAGAGGGTGGTAGTAGTGGGGGTCATGGTTTTTGACGGTCGTAGTGGCTGGTGTATGGTGCGGTGGTGGTAGTGGTTGTGGTTGTAGTGGGCGATAAGGGTAGTAGTCATGGTTGTAGTCATCGTAGTTGTAGTAGGTCGGAGTGTCGTCGTTGTGACTATTCGTAGTGGTTCTTGTGCAAGAAGTATTAGTCGTGGTTTTGGTGCCGGTGGTAGTAGTGGGTGTGACGGTGGCAATGGTGCTCGTGGTCGTAACGGTCAGGGTAGTAGTAATGGGAGCCGCGAGTGTCGTAGTGGACGGTAGTCGTGGTGATGACGGTGTTAAAGACGTGCATGTGGATGGAAATGGTAGTGGCGGTTTGGGTTATGGTCGTTGTAACGTATCGTGGTTGTAGGATGGGGTTTGGTGACGGTGGTGGTTGTGGTTATAGTATTAGTGGTCACAGGTGTCGTGACTATTAATAATGCTTGTGGTTGGGAAGTCTGAAGTAGTAGTCACGGGTGACTACCAGGTTGTCGTGGTAGTGGGAACCCAGGTGGTAAAAATAGTTTTAGTAGGGGTGAGGCAGTAGTCGTTATTACGGTGACGAAGGGACACTCGTGGTATGGGTAATAGTAGAGGCGGTTGTGATGACGACCGCAGCACGGCAGTTGTGGTGGTGTCGGTAGTCATGGTGGGAGTGGTTGATTGAGTCAGCGACGGAGAATTAACCCTTGTAAAGGAATAGAGACCGGAGAAACATGGGAGGGACCAGAGGACTTTCAGTCCATCCTGGTCTTTGTTAGTACCCAATGGGTCCTGAAGCACGTAGGACTTTGTCTCTCCCGGCACCCCCGTCCGACTCTAATGTGTCGACTCGTCCTCGGGGTTGGGGTGAGTTCTCCGACCGACAGAACGGGGAGGTCTGTGAAGAGAGATCCCGTTGTTCGAGGAGGAAAGGGGGGTGAGATCCTCGGCACCTCCCCGCGGAGGAAGGAGAGGGTCCGGGGGTAAGGACGGGGCGGGGAGGATCGGAGTGAGTGTCCATGACGTCCACCCTATCCGGGCGTTTGCGTAGTAGGAGTTAGTGCCTCTTCCTCAACCTACACTTCTCCGACCGTTCCTCCATTCTCTCGTTAAAAAGGTCTCAGGGACGCGGGGTGGACTGTACAATCGGAGCCGAGGGGGGTTGGGGCCGGGTGCACCCGCACCAGTGTGTGTGTCCGTACGTCACACTCCCACGCCTGGTGTGTCTGTGAAGGTGTCTGTACGTGTTTGTGTATTCACACGTGCGAGCGGGGCGGGGGGTGGACGTACACGCACCTGTCGGGGAGGGAGCCCACCGGAAGCGAGTCGGCCTGGGGTGAGTGTCGTCCACGTCACTGCCGTGGGAGTCCTTTGACGGCCGGAAGTCGACCCACTAAGCCCAGGATTGCTTACTCGACCCCTGCACTCGTTACCACCCACTCCTCTTTTGGCGAGGTCACGCGGTGAGGGTAGGGTCTCGGCCGAGGACAGGCTCCCCCCGTCCTCCCTTGGACTAGGACCCACACACATAAAGGGGACGTAAGGTCCCCTCTGCCCGTTAACGGGAGGAGCGAACCGTTCCTAGGACCGTCGTGAGACGTGTGGGGTACCAAGAGGGAGGGGGCTCCGGGGGGGGAGTTCTACGGGGACGGGAGACCTTAAGGGTAGGGGTGGGGACGAGGGAAAGTCTAGGGTCATCGGGGGAGGGTCCTGAGGGTTGTAGGAAACGACGGGGGAGGGTTCTAGGACTTTCCGGGAGGTCGGGGGTCCCAGGGTCCTGAGGGTAGGGGTCGGAGTCCGGGGGTCTCCCGACTGTGAGTGTCGCTGTCGTCCCAGCCCCTCTCCTAGAGCCCGTCCAGGTGCCTCAGGAGTGTGTCTCGTGACAGAAACCTCGTCCTCGTTGAGTCTCCTGTGAAAGGGAAACCCCCAGAGGTCCGGAGGGGGTGGGGGTCGGGTCGGTCGTCGTCGTCATCGTCTTGAGGGCGGGGAGGGTACGGGGGACTGGGGGTGGCTCCGTCGTCGAAAAGAGACGGGAGGGTCGAGCCGGGTCCAGAACCGGTGATGTAGAGGGTACGGTCCGCTGGGAGGTACGGCGGTCGACCGTGCGGGACGGGGCCGAAGAGAGAGGAGAGTCAGAGAGAAGTCGGACAGAAAGAAGGAGATACAGAAGTCACAGATTTAAAGACGAATACAGAAAAAGGGACAAAAACACAGAGAGAGGAAAAGACATAAAGACTGAGACAATCAGACCAAGGGTGAGAGATAGAGACAGAGAGATAGACTCAACAGAAAGAGAAAGAGAAAAAGAGACAGAGACAGACAGACAACCGGAGAGGAAGACACACACACACACACACACACACACACAGACAGACAGACTACAGAAATAAAGACAGGGAGACGGGGGGTGGGGGGGGTTGGGAAGGTCGAGGGACCTTCAAAGAAGGGGAGGAGGGTGCAGGGAAGAGGGCCCTCCAAACCCTTTCCCTGAGAGACCCGTGGCCCGCGAGTTCCGTTTCGTCCCTTTCCTCCGCCCCCAGTCTCCGGTATCCTTCTCGTCGGGGACCCCTTCCCCGGTCTCCCGGGGTTCCCTCCCCTCCCCGGTGACCCCCGACTCGACGGGACCGAGGAGGGTCGGTCGGGGGAGGGGTCTGTGGGTTGAGGTGAGGTGAGTGCCTCCCACTCTTCCTACAGTGGTCCCACCCCTGGCCTACCGAGACAGCCGTCCTCCCCCTCACCTTCCTCTCTGGTGATCCCCGACCTCGGCAGGTCCGGTGAGGGTAGGTCGGGGGAGGGGACCGAGGTCCTCCCACACCACCCGTGACCGGGGCTCCGAAGTTCCCTGGTCGAGTCCAGGTCGACGAGGGGGACCACCGTTACGAGTCGTCCTGTCGGTGGGACGAGGTTTGGGTGTTGGAGAGAACGGGGAGGACTTCAATTGAGGAACTCACGGGTGGTGGGTAATCCCCATCCCTCAGTTTGGCTCCTTTTTTTCTTACTCTTACGGTGGGGAAAGAAATTATAACTGAGACATGGTGCGGGACAGGATGGTCAAGTAGACAATCGAGTACGACGGAGTGATGTTGGGAGACTCAGACCCTGCTAGTATGCCGATAAAATGTCTTCCTTTATGACTCCTTTCCCCAGGTCAGTAAACGCTAGATCCAATATATTGACCCCGTTTCGGTCCCTCGTTCGGGTCCGTCGGCCGAGGTACCGAAGAGAAGGGAACCTCCAGTCTTGGCTACCTATAACCGACGAAAGTAAAACCTGGTTCGAAAAATCGTCAGACCTATCTAAGATAGGTAATTTATTGTTTTCCTTTATTTACTGGGAACAATGAGTTGTCAGTTACACTTTATCGTCATTATTACGAGTCACTCTCGAACGACACGTAGTCAGAACTGTGCTTAAATGAGCCGAGAGGTGGGTGGGTGGGGGGAGGACGGTTGTCGGGCACTCCACCCATCATAATGATTGAGGGTGAAATGTCTACCCTTTTGATTCCGTACTCCTCTTGTGTCGGAGACAACCGTGACGATGTGTGTGGGTCTTGGGAACTTCCTGTTCCCCGAATCGTCGTAGACGAGACCGTCCCGGTGAGTCTAGACCCAGGGATTAGGAATCAAACGGGTAGACAGTTTACCCCGTTAACACCGTGGGTGAAGAGTCTACACATCTCTTAAGTCCCTCTCCTATCTCTCACAAATCTCGTTTCACCCATGGGTTGTCCAACCCCACTTAAAACCTGGTTCACGAATAGGTCGTGGGTTCCTCGAGACACTAAACTCGTTCCGGGAAGTTTAGAGACCATGAAGTCTACATTTTGTTCCTACTCTTTGAAGAAATGTCCCAGATACTTTTCGATTTATTTCTTGAATCCCGGTCCCTGTGTCTCATTTCTGTCTGTCCGAATTTAGGTATGAGTGACTCAAGAGTCGTGTCGACCCAAGAATGAGGACAAATGCTACTCTTCTTAGTGTTCCTACTACTACCACTCTCGAAAAAAAAAAGAAAAAACCTAGTGAATGACACACGGTCTGAATTGACACAAGATTTACAAAAGGTACCCAGTAAAGTCTAGTAGTAGGCCTGGAGGGAGACTCAGCTTATGTGAAAAATAAAAGTAAAATGTCTTCTTCTTTGACTCGGTGTCTTTCAATTCAGTAACCATGTAGCGGTCGATCTTCCACCGTCCCGGACAGGAGAAACCTCGTCGCCCAAGACTTCCCCTCCTTTTGCCGCGTGACCGATTTCGATCGGTCCACAGGGGAAGGAGGACAGGGGGCTGAGGAATGGTGGGGAGGGGTTCCGATGCGTGTGTAATCCCAATAGTAATTGGTCCTGACGACCACTGGGACCTCATGTCCCGGTAGCTCCAGTCTCCGAGTCTGTCTACCCCTACTCCCTCGAAAAACTTCGACGGTCCCAGGACACTCCGGTACACGTGTACGCACGTACATACGTACACACATAAACACACACACACTCCCGGTGAACACGGACTCACACTCATGTAGATGGACGGCGACTAGACGCAGGACGTCTCGCTCCATGGACTCGGGTCCAGAGAAAGTCCGTCCCCGTTAAAGATGGGAATTGGTGGTCTCCCTGGAATCCTCTTCCTAGAGGTGAAACGATTGTGAAGGAACCAAACGTCTAGAGATTTTACCCCAATTATTATTCTGTTCCAACCCAAGTTTCTGGAGACTCGGGCCGGGCCTCACTATGCACACCGGAATCACTGCAGAGGAAAAACATCCTATCCTTTGGCTCCGTGCCTCGTCAGAGAACCCGACGAGCTCGAGAGTGAGGTATCCCTTACCGTCGCAGGTCTCGACTAGGGGCTAAAGAACCAGTGGTCTCGGACACTCGGGTCGGGTGGGTACTCCTACGGTCCACGCGACAGGAGGTGCCCCCGGACCCCCCGGTGTCCTAGAGTCCCTGTCCCACGAAACCCCGATTTGTCTAGTTGTGTCCAAACCACGACAGAGGCTCACACACTGGTGTCACACAGTCAGACATGTACAGTGACACACCGGTCGTCACACGGACAAACGGGTACACACTCCTACACTTGTGTTCGTAGACACACACACACAGACAAAAATACCAATACTTTGGTGTCGCACCGACGAACATACCGACACAGGAACTGACAAAGACGAAGAGACACTTGGGTGTATTTATACACACACACACACACATGTTTACCTGCGTCAAACACACGGAAGTGTACGGACTCTAACACATCCTCACGACTGGAATTCGGGCCACTGGAATTCGGGTCCGACCCGGGTCAAGGATCCTTCGTCACGTCTTTTAGTAACCGTGGGTGGGAGAGTGGGATCGAGTCTTCGACATTACACCGAAACTTCCATAAGTTCACGCACGCGTAACCACATAAAGACATGCCTGTCACACAATAGAAACCCTGGTAAACATTCACACGAATTTCGAGACACAGGTCGACCCAGAAACTAACACAGAGGTATGCCCGTGGTCGAACCACGTATACATACACAACACACACATATGTCTACACAGACAGGACTACAAAACACTGACCACATTCTTCACGACCACACACATACACAGAAACCCGAAGAGGGACCCACACATTAAGACTCAAACATAAATACATGTACGTACATAAACAGAACAAAACACGGACAAATAGACCCAGAAACCCAAAGACACACACACACACACACACACAGACACACACACACACATGGGTACACTCAGGAGTATCAGTCGTCGTCTGTTGAATGAGTGTGTGACTTTACGGGGAGTCTGTCGGGACACCACGACTACTCCCGGAACCTCCCGTGGCCCCAGTTCCCAGTCACCTGAGGATTCGAGAATCCGGTACACTGGAATTCGGGTCCGACCCGGGTCAAGGATCCCACGTCGTGTCTTTTAGTAACTGTGGGGGAGAGTGGGATCGAGTCTTCGAGAGACTCGTCAAACACTCCGACCACACACACACACACACACACGCACACACACACACACACACACACGTACGGACGGACATTAGGTCGGACGGACGGTCGTGGAGGAGAGGGGTCGAAAGGGGTAGCGACTGACGGATGACAAGGAGGAAGGCTCGACTCTCTCAATTGGATCGCCCGGTCCCGCCAGACCCGACCCCCGGCGGGGGACCGGGGGGAGGTCGGGCCGAGGTCAATGTCGGAGCCCAACCCCTCCCATCCCCACCCCACCCCGACCCTCCCCTCTGGCGACTCCCGTCGTGCCGGTCGAGACCCGGTCCCCCAGGTTTCACGAGCCGGGGTCCCGTGTCGGCCTGCAAACCCCCGGAAGAAAGCCGTCCCCTGTCAGACTGACCCCACTCGCAGGGGGCGGGGAGGGGAGGTCCCGGAGTGGGGACCGGACCGACCCGGCGGATAAAACCCTCGTCCTCGGCGAAGGGTCCGTTCGGTCTGGGTTCTCCTTCCCTCACACCAACCCTGCGACCCCACCTTCACACCCACGTCGAGGCGGGACGGAGACGACACCACGCACGTGTGACCGACCCACACCCAAAGCGTGTGAGCACACATCCAGCCAACGGAGTGACTCCCGTGGCCTCCGGGTCTACCCCTGATTATACACACGGACACAGAGGTGGGGTACGGAACGAGGTTGGTCTTCAAACCCCTCGCCCGCGGCAGGGGTGACGTCGGGGTGACACACAGACATACGTAACGCGTACGCACGTAGCAGGGGTGGGGACCGTAGACAGAAGATAGAGTCAGGGTGGTCGGACTCGGAGTACAGTGAACGGACCACGACAGGCGACCACTTTCTACAGTGGGTCTCCGTCCGGTCCCCTACAAAAGGGACAAGAGTAACGAAGGTCTTCTCCTCTTCCCCACCGGAAAGGGTGCCCCCGTCGACCACCGTCACACCGTCGGGCCGGAGTGGGCCCGTCCCAACACGTACTGGGGGTTCACCCCCCTCCTTCCGACAACGGTACCACCGGACACGCTCCGTTTAAGGAGGTCCCACTTCACCCTCTATAAATATGGGTCCCAGTCCGTCTCTCGCCCGGTCGCCGGCTCCCGTCCTCTCGGCCCGATAACGCCTGTGTCGCTCCGGCACCACACGCCCGTCCACCGGGAACCCGCAAAGGACCGACAGAGCAGGGACCGTCACAGACAGAGAGGTGGACCCACCCCACTCCGTAGACGAGAGGGGACGGTCCCATCCACGACCCTTGGGTCCCGGACGTCACCCCCTCCGGGGCCGGACGCCCTCTAGGAACACCTGACACACCCGGAGTGGGGACGGGAACGACGACCCACTGGGGGAAACACACCCAACAAAACCACTGCGACACAGGACCACTTCGTCCCCCGCGGAGACAAAGAGTCCCACTGGTTCGGCCTACTATCTACGAAAACCTTAATTCAGGGACCTGACAGAGACTGAATTGGTGAACCCAAGTCCGGGGTCACCACCCTCTTACTCCCGTGCGTAAAGGACTGGAAACCATAAGGGGTCCTGTTACCGTAGAGAGTCGGTGTAGAACCAAGAAACACACCCAGAGGAACGGTACCAGTTGCGTCCACTCAGACCCCCTCCGTCGGGTGATGGTGGAGTCGGTGTCCCCACCGTTCCCATCCCCTTTTAAGACGTTCTCTTGGTTCGACCTCGGAGGTCAGACTTGACTCAGAGTCACCCCAGAGTGCACCCCAGATCAGTGTCCGACCATAGACCCCCTCCCCTCTCCTACGGGGTCCAGCCCGTTTCCCCCTCCCACCCTACCTCCGGCCGAAGGGTACTTGCTACCTTAGTATCTGTTGGACCTTACTCTACCTCTCGATTCCGTCAGTCCACGGAGGACGGGATGAGGCCTGTCATATCTCTCCGTCGGTTCTGGGTCTCTCCCACCCGTCGGATGAGTCTCAGGTTGTCAGGGGTCTGAGGACGGGGCTCTTACAT
This sequence comes from Capra ibex, assembly GCA_006410555.1. Classification (NCBI taxonomy): domain Eukaryota; kingdom Metazoa; phylum Chordata; class Mammalia; order Artiodactyla; family Bovidae; genus Capra; species Capra ibex. The sequence continues at coordinate 40,142,515 of SJYO01050415.1, forward strand.
TTTGAGGGTGTCCCAGAGCACTACGACGAGAGACAGGTCCCAGGGTCCTTCGTAGGTTGGGACTAAAGAAGAAGAGAAAGGTCTTCGTGGTGTCCTTGTGCTGGGTAAGTGGATGCCACTCCCTCCCCGTAGAAAGAGACCCACGATCCACCAATCAGACGGGAGAAGAGTAAGGAGGGGAGAGGGATGGAGAGAGACAAAGACAGAGGTAGTAAGAGATCTGAGAGCCACAAAGATAGAAACAGCAAGAGTAAGAAAGAGAGAACTAAACCGAGAGACTGAGAAAGACAGAGCTAGAGGGAAACACTCAGAGACAGAGAGGTACACCGGGGAGACAGAGAGACTAAGAAAGAGGAGAATGGAGAATCATAGGGTGCCGGGTAGGAGACAACGGTGGACGGAAAGAGGAGAGGGACTGGGGGAAAGGGAGAGGTAGTAAGAAGGAATGAGCTAACGAAGGAGGGAGGAGGAACGGGACAGGTGGAGGAGGGAAAAGAGGGACTAGGGAAGAGGGTGTAGCGAGGCAGGAGGAGAGTGACTACAGGAAAGGAGAAGGGGTAGGAGGGCGAAACGGGGAAGGAGGGGTAAGACGGGGAAAGGATAGGAAGGAGGAGGGGAGGGACGTAAGTGGGAGGAGGGACGTAAGTGGCCGGAGGGACGACGGGTGTCTGATGGTTAGGGACGCCTAGCCTCCGGAATATTAGCGGCCTTAAGAGAAGTAGGACCCGTATGAGTAGCAGAACTCACTCAGGGGGATGGGACGGAAGTCAGCGAAGGCCACAGACGGGGTCGGGACGGGTTGGAGGGCGAGGCGGAAGTCGGGGCGGGGTAGACACGGGAACCGGGGCGGAAACAAAGACAGGTGGGTTGAAAGGCGGGAGCCGGAGCGTGGACAAGAAGGGGACGGGAGTCGGTGCAGGGTCAAAGACGGGAAGGGGGTAAGGGCGGAGGCCGGGGCGGGGCAGGAATAGGACGGACGGGAGCCCGGGCGGGGCGGAGCTAGGGGCGGGGCCGGGGCGGGGCCGGGGCGAAGATAGGGGCGAGGGCCGGGGCGGGGCAAGGATAGGGGCGGGAGCCGGGGCGGGGACGGGGACGGGGTGGGAATAGGAGTCGGTGAGGTCGGGCCCGTTCGCTCTAGACACCGAGCGACACGCCGAATCTCCCCTTAGAGCCGCGTGAGGAGAGGTACGGGGGTGGGTGTCCGTCTTCTACGGCCACGTTTAAGTTGGTCGTCGTCTCCATTCTTCGGAGAGACCTGGGAGTAGAAGAGAGCGAGATTTCCTCGCAACCCCCACTCCGGTCTTCAGGTGGACTAGGTGTCTGGGCAGCCGTTTATACATAATTTGTGGATGATGCACGGGTCGGGGTTCGGTCCGGAACCGTGGTTCGGTGCTCAATTGACGGGAGAGACATACAGACTCGAAGGTCGGTTCACCCCCGCCACCGGTACCCAAGGTTGTCTGGGTGTTTATATTTTGGTGTTTCGCACTATTCACGACACTTTCTCAGCCCCACTTTACTCTAGTGGAGTGAACCGCCGGGTCAAATCGAGTCTCAGGACAAGGATCGAGAAACTAAATAGCAATTTATTTTAAAATTTCGGGTTCGTTGTATACTTATAGAAGAAGGATAATTCTATGAACATCTGCAATAATATTTATTTCCATCATAAAATAACACAGGGAGCACGTTCTACGACAAAGTAATACACAATAAATGGAGAGTGTGGTAGAGATATTTCATCTACGACAATAATTGGAGTAAAATGTCTACTCCTTTGGCTCTGTACCCTTCCACAAGTGTACGGGGTCTAGTAAGTTCACCTTCTACTCCCGAGACCCAAAGATTGGATCCGACAGAGGTCCGTTAGACGGGAGTTCAGCGAAACCGACATATGGAGGAGAAGGTTTAAGATCAAGGAAGGAGTCGTGACACCCTCCATGAGCGACAATAGCCGAACCTCGCGGAGGACGGTTTGTGAATTTGACGAGGACCCAACGTGACCTAAAAGACCGCCGAGGTTGGACGAGGAACGGGTAGACACCCAGAGTCACCTAACCAGACACTTTACCCCGGCCGTAACCCCAGAAGGCTCACATCGACAGAGAGAGGAAAAGGTGGGGGGTTAAGGACTGTGTAGAGGAAAGGGTCCTGACCCCTTGGACTACTTCTCCTCCCTTGAAAGGCGTCAAGTTAGGCGGCACTCAGACCCCTCTGAAGCCCACAAACCCTTACGCTCAACTAAGGTTCTTCGGGAAACGCCCGGGAGGGACCCGCGCCCCAAAGCCCCCCTCCCCGAACTAGACGGGACGGCACGGGGCTGGAAAGTCTCCTCGACCCCACGGGGAGAACTGAAGGACTAAGAGACAGAAGGGGGAGTCCAGACAGGTGGGCGGCCGCCATCTCTGTGGACCGCGCTACCTGGGGACGGTCCAGGGCGTCGAGATTGATCCGACCCCTTCCCTCCTCTCTCCTCCTCCTCCCCCGTTTCCCGACCCCATCGCCCGGACCTCCCGAGAGGACGGGGAGTGGGAAAAGTGGGGGTGTCCTAAGGGGACCGTGAACTGCGAAGGGTGGGTGGAAGACGTGCGGGTGGTGGTGGACCTGACGGGAGAAGGGATCGGGACGGGGGTGTCTGACGGCGAGTCTAAAGGTTATTTTGCACGAAAAGAGAGAACTGTCGCGACACGCTTAGACAGTCAGGGAAGCGCCACCTTTCGGACCCGCGGGGGAACCGGGGCCGTCTCCCGCGGGGGTGGGAACCCCTTCCCCGCCCCTGCAGCCGTCACCCGCCCCCGCCCCCACCCCCACCGGCCCTGCCCCCGCCCGAGAGGCCCGGGGGTAACCGATGCCGGGGGGCTTGTGGTCCCGAGGGGGGGGTAGATGGGGACTGTTGTCAGCCAGGCCGAAGGTCGACGACGTCGGTCGCGAGGAAGTGGCGGAGATGTAGGTCGGCGGGGAACGAGGCCGGGCCGTACCGCTGGGTCCAGGGGTGTTTCCCACTCGCAGCGGACCCCTCTCCCGCGTCGCCCCGAGGCCCTAGAATTTCGAACTGTCTCCTAGACCCCCTCTCGGGTCATGACTTTCCCCTCCCCTTACCCCTTCCCCTACAAGGGAGGAGTGTACCCGCCTCCGGGGACGTAACGTGGGGAGGCATGAGGTAACCCGTAGGAGAGGGCCACCAGAGCCAAGGACACGCCCTGGCAACCAACCTCTCGTCGTCAGGGCCCTCTTTCCTACGAGCCTGGCCATCGATATCGTTGGCACGTCGACTAGGTCGCGTCGCCATCATCACCTGAGCCTCTTTACCAGAAGCTCCCACCCTCGGCGACCCAAACGTCGGTGTCTCCAAGAGGGTCTAAAGTACCAGGGACGCCTTGCATTCCCCTGCCTCAGGTAAAGGGAGAAAAGATAGGTGGCGGGGGGCGGAGTGGGGTTGGTGGCGAAGAGAGAGATCACGACCGTGGACACCACCCACAAAGGACTTTAGAGACTGTCCGTCCAAGTCTCCTTTCGCTCCTCTTTCTCCCTTTCTGTCCTCGACATCCTTCACTCTCTACCTCTCTCGTTCTCTCTCCCTCCGTCATTCCTTATATCTTTCTCTGACTGACTCTGTCGGACTTTCTCTATCCCTGGTTCTCTCTCCCTCCGCATTTCTGTGTCTCCCCCTCTCTCGCTCTTCCTGGCTGTCGCACTCTGCCTTTACCCTTTCTCTTCCTCCCACCGTGTCCCACCCCGGACGTGGTGACGTCACTCGGGGGTACCCGCCCCTACCCATCGTCCTGGGAGGAAGGGTCGGGAGTAAGTTCCCACAACAGGTTTTCCACGTAAACCCACACGTGTGTCTACGGAAGGGTGGAGGGAGGTCGGTGTGTCTCTACCTGTAAAGTGTGGTAATCGGGCTAATCCGTGGGGAATTTATGAGCGAGGGGTGTTGTAAGGGGGAAAGAACTCGAATGAACACGTCTCCTTGTTCCCCCTTCTTACGAAAGTACCACCCCCTCTCCACCCGTCCCTCCCTCAAAGGACGGGACTCTCGTCCCAGTCCGTTCTCCGGTAGTAACGACTCCTCGGAGACCGTGACTTCCCTTGGGGTTAAGGTGAGACTAGAGAGGAAGGGACGGGGGAAAGGGCCGTCCGCCCCCGACGACGTGACTTGGTATAGACGTCTTAAACTTCGTCCCGCCCCTCCCCCCCGTCACCCCCACCGCCGACGTCTCCGACCTTCGGTGGGATCCCTCTCCCCCGTCCCAACTCGGTCGTCGGGACCGCCCTCGGGTCGCGAAGAAAAGCGTCTCTACCACCAATCGTCCTAGCTACCGTCGTCTGCCCGTCTTCACCCTCCTTCTACGGGACGGAGGGTAGGGGGTGTGTGTGGGAAAGGGGTCAGTGTCGTCCTCTCCCCTGGCGTCCAGAACCCTTTGGGCCTCCGTCCTTTGCGTACAACGGACAGCATTTGGCGAATTACTTTAATTAATTGTCTAGCAATCCCTCCCCTTGCCGAGGGAACGTGGGGATCGGAGGTGGGGGTGGAACAGTCTCTCGTCCTCCCTCACAACCCCTGTTTGTCTTTCCACTACCTTTCCGTGTGGACCCGGACCCAGGGGTAGGAATTCTTCCTGGGAGTCGAACCGGTGTTCGGTCAACAAGTCCCCGTTGTTATCCTTCATGTTTCCCTCGTCTCCCTTAGTCCCGGGGTCTCAATCTTTGGGTTGGGAGTTCAGGGTGTGTCCTGGGGTAGGTCGGACCCCATGGGCCTAGGTCATGGAGAGGAGTGGAGAGTTCTACGAGGTCAACGGTATCATTGGTGGAGGAAGGACTAAGAGGGACCGTTGACCGGTCCTCACCACGTGTAAGGAAGAGGACGGAGGGCCGAGGTGGGAATCGAGTCGGACGGAACTCCTGGGTCCAACGACCCTGTCGTCCTTGATCTCTCCTTGAAGACGTACCTCGTTCCTCGTGGGGTCCTCCCACCTTGGTCTCTCCTTGGTCCCTCCTAAGACCCCGTCCGCGAGTGGAAGACCCCGTCCCGAAGAGTCTACCAAACCCCTCCGTCCTACACACCTTTGTGTCCCCTGTTTTCGTCCTATTAAGTTGACAAGGTAGAGACTACGACGGATCGTCCCCAAGTAAGTAAGTAAGTAAGTAAGATCTTTTCAAAAGACTTGTTGAAATATTTACGGTCCTAATTGTCGTCTCTACTCAGTTTATTTAAACGAGACATAGACCATCCCCTCGATCCTGTCTCGTCTCTACTAAGATTTTATTATAAAAGGGTAGAACTACGAATACTCATGGTGGAAGTACTAAAAACGGGACAGGTTTATAAGGGGTGTGACTATAAATTGTAAAAAAGGAAGTTTCCTAATTGAAAATTTTTTGAAACAATCGAAATAAAATATAGTGGAGGTGTTTACCTTTTAGTCCTAAAAAAAAAAACAGAATGTGGTTTTCGTTCATAATTTTAATATAATTTGTTGGCTAAAGTGAAAAGACCCGGAGTCACAAGGAGAAATCACCTTTATCTTACTTCTATCACGGATATAACCTCTTGCCGACACTTCTAATTTACACCATTATAGACATTTCACGAGTCTTCTCTCGGACCGTACCTTAGTTACGATAGTTTACGACGAATCTATTTATTTATTTCCTCTTTTAGTTTATTACAGTATTGTCAGATGAATCTATAATAATGAACGACTTCTGGACTCGGGTTCCGGACAAAAGAGAACTCTCTAATCGTTCCCAACCTTCCACATCTCTATGTAGTCGAGGAAAAATTCTTACAGAGAAACCTGTCCCTTGACTTCTTCCACTTGAATGCCACTTAGCCACGATAAGTGCCAGAACGTAGTCAGTCAAATTCGATGTCATACGTCATGGTTACCGCGGGGTGAGGTCATGAGAACGGACCTTTTAGGGTACCTGCCTCCTCGGACCATCCGACGTCAGGTACCCCAGCGGTTCTCAACCTGTGCTGACTCGCTGAAGGGAAAGTGAAAAGTGAAAGTCCGTAACCTCTTCCTTTACCGTTGGGTGAGGTCACAAGAACGGACCTCTTAGGGTCCCTGTCCCTTCGGACCATCCGACGGCAGATACCCCAGTGTATCTCAGCCTGTGCTGACTTCGTCGAATCGTCATCGTCGTACGTCATGGTTCCCGAAGGAACGACCAAGTCGTCATCTCTTAGACGGACGTCTACGTCCTCTGTGTCCAAACTAGGGACCCAGCCCTGCTAGGGGACCTCTTCCTTTACCGTTGGGTGATGTCATAAGAACGGACTTCTTTAGGGTACCTGTCTCCTCGGACCGCCCGTACCTCAGTGTTTTCACAGTCTGGGCTGACTCGATGATTTGTTGTTGTTTACTTCATGGTTTTTAGGGTCACTAAAGACTGTGGGTTTCATCTAGAGAGAGAATCTAATACACAGGTGGTGTATTAGATCCCAGAGATGAAGGGTTTCTTTTGACCTCGTCGGTGTCAGAACTTGTAAGTACAGTGGTTCGGTTTCCGTTTTCTCTCGAGAACGTACCCGTCAATTACGACGTCTGGTCTGAGTGCCGAGTAACCGGTCTTCATCAGTGTACAAGAGGAAGGGTTGGAGTTCTATCGGTAGGAACGACTCGGACCTACCCCCTTCCTGTGATTACTGTTGTAGACCGTAGTGGGACCGTGGGGGTCATGTGGGGGCAGGGGATCACCCCGTACAAAACGTCTTAAGGTGAGATTTGTTCCGTCCCACATGATTTTCGACAGTCACATAATCCCTTCGTCGTCCTACCCAAAGCACTTACCCTTCCTACAAGACTCAAGAGGACCTCCTCTGATGGCAAACTCTGTCCCTTCACCCTCTATCCCTTTTCATTTATGTGTGTGTGTGTGTGTGCGTGTGTGTGCGTGTGTGTGCGTGTGTGTGTGTGTAATCACTTTCACTTTCACACTCAACGAGTCAGAACAGACTGAGAAAAGCTGGGGTACCTGACGTCGGGCGGTCCGAGAAGACAGATACCTTAAGAGGTCTGTTCTTATGACCTCACCCAACGGTAAAGGAAGAGGTCCCCTAGAAGGACTGGGTCCCTAGCTTGGGTCCAGAGGACGCAACTTCCACCTGAGGACTGGTAGACTCGGTGGTTCCTTCGACGGTATGTGTAATAAGTGTACAATTGTAAATCTTTAGTCCCGCTCAGAAGATCACCTACTCATACAAAAATACACCATGTCAATGTATGTATATGTACGTATGTACGTATGTAAGTGTGTGACCCTTTCATTGATGTTTGAGTTAAAACTTAGAAATTAAACTACCACAGGCTCTTTATTCATTATATCCTTATTATACTTAAAAACCTGTCAAGGAGAGACGACCTAAACCACCGTTCTTGTTCACCTACTCTCGAGAGTCTTCTGACTCTTCAACATCCCTCACAAGTCCCCTTCGACTATGTGACTCGTCAACCAAGAGGTCACCCTAAGTATGAGGGTCGTAGTATACGTTTTCTCTCACATATGCACAAAGAGTTCTTTACTCAGGTACGAACGTAATCTAAAGGTGTCCCCAGATCCTAGTCCTGACGGTACACACCACTCCATTCAACCCGTAATATATTCCCTTCCATAGCTCGTTACCTCACTCAACCCCGACCTTAGGTCGGATACGAGGTCAGAAATTCAAAACACAGGACGGTACTCCAATGTAACAGGTCTCGTTCCCCAGAGTTACTAGACTAAAGATGTGTCTTTGGTGATCCGGTCACCGGGGTAATCCTAGGAGTTTATTAATTCTTCGGGTCACAACTTTACAAAAAGGGAGAGAGAGACGGAAGAAGGGTGTCAAGGAGTCCTAGGACTGGGTAAAATGATACCACTCACCGTCTAAGACGCTGCTCCCATGGGTCCCCGACCCACCTCCCCACCGACATCTAGGGGTGTCCAGTGACGACTTCACCGAAGTCGATACCGAATGTACAATACACGACCCAGTGACCGGTGTACTGGGACACCTATATTAACTGTAGTCGAACCGGATACCTCCCAACTTAGTCTGTACCCCTCCCCCATGGAAGATTCCTGGGAGGAGTCCGAAGTGGTCGTGAGACCCGATCAAACGACCCCAGTAGTCTCTTCGGTTGACGAGACTGTGGTCCGACCGACCTAAACTTAGGACCGACTAGGTGAGTGATCGACACACCGGAACTCGTTCGTTGAGACAGAGAGACCCGGGAAGACATTTATTTCTTGTGATTCAAAAGTGGGTATTCCTGACACCCTTTCTAAATGGGTCTATAGTAATGTAGAAAGGTATCGTGACTTCAGTCTTTCACTGAGGTCCAGATCATCTGGACTGGGGTCTAGGGAGAGATATATGGGAGGACAAGAGAGGGAAATAAGTGAGTATGAGAAGAGGTACAAGATTCAACAAAGGACGGAGTCCTGGAAACGTGAATGACAAGGTGGACGACCTTATGCGAAGGAGATCGAGAGGTGTGTCGATCGATTCCGAGGGAAAAGAAGAAGTCCGGAGTCTAGTTTATTACTGACAATCCTCGGCATACAGTCCTCTCCGGAAGAACTCAGGCGTTGTTCTCTTCGGTGTGTATCTAGATCCGTACCAGGGTACTGACTCAAAACACCCCACACACACACACACACACACACACACACACACACCAAAATAAAAGAAATAGTGTTTACTTTCTGTTGAGGGACTCCCGTCTCCGGACCTGGTGACGACCAGGTCTCATTTATAAAAATATCTATACATGACACCGTATGATCTATTCTTATTAAGAATACTTCCTTTTATTTTCTTTCTGACTCCAATTCTTTACAACTCCTCTCCTACCCTTTAAGATTTATCCTGTCGGTCTCTTCCCCAGTGATTGTAAACTTATTTCAGGTCCTCAACCATTCCCTCCCTGTAAACTCTCTCCTCGAAAGTCCTTCTCCCGGGTCGTTCACGTTTCCGGGACTCCATCCTGGTACGGACTATCCGAGGTCCTTGACGTCCCTCTCGGCACACGAACCTGTTCTCTTAACTCCTCCTCTCGCTTCACCTTACTCCAGACTCTTCCCTAGTCCTGTTCTACCATGTCCCGGAGTACCCGACACCCCTCCTGAGACCGAAAAGAAACGATACTCCACCTCCAATCTCCCTCACCTCACCACACGAGACTCAAGTCCTCCTGGGACTAACCTGAGTTCACAATTGTCCTAGGGACACCGACTCCACGACTCACCCCCCTACCTACTACCTCTCTGGCGTCTCTTCCGACAAACGACTTTTTTCATTTATATACGTCATCTTGTTCCCAGGGGTTACCAACCCGGTTCCTGACCATCGTCAGTCACTGGACAATCCTTGGTCCAGCGTGTCGTCCTCCCCTCACCGGTCACTCGTTCGCTCACTTCGAAGTAGAGACAAACGTCGACGAGGGGTAGTGACCGTAATGACGGACTCGAGGCGGAGGAACCTAAGTCTATCTAAGTCCTTGCGATAACACTTGACACGTCCGCCCCCTAGATTCAACGGGAGGGGAATATTCTTGTTAGGGGTTTGGTAGGGAATTGGGGACAGGCACCTCTTTATCAGAAGGTGTTTTAGTTAGGGACCACGGGTTTTACGACCCCTGGTAACGTCATCTTCTTCCAGGATAGATATAGATACCGACTTCTTAGGTCTCTTCCCATCACCCCTCTCCAGATTCCCCTCGTGAACCACAGGTTCCCGGTACAGAAACTAGGAGTGTACTTGGGTACCCTCTTCGGACGTCGGAACTTGACCCCGGTTCCGAGGTCCCAACCTGCCACCCCCCACCCCCACCCCCAACGACCCCTCGGCGGGGATGAAACTACTGGAGATTAAAAAGAAGGGGTCTGATACTGTGACACGTCTGCCATCCGTACTGAGACCGATGGTATAACAAGGACGACCCGTAGGAGTAATAGGAGTCATTCACACTGGGAAAGGACTCGAGGTTTCGGGGAGGTTCTCCCGGGGAGCCCCAGGGGTCCGTGGATGTTAAGGGGATGACCGAAAACAGGTCTGGGAATACAGGACAAGACAAGAGACAGAGAGGATTGTCCGTTCTTCCACTTCACGTCTTTCCGCCTGAGGTCCAGACTCTCCAGACCGTCGTCTCCCCTCTCTTTCCCTCCCCACCCTTGTCGGACCCTCGGGGGTCCCCACGACGGTATTGGTTTCCCTAGGGTCTCGGTCGGTCCCCAGAGGGTCTTTCGGACGAGTCAACTCAGAGAACTACGGAAAGAGAGAGTAGAAACGAAGGTGTCGGGTTGTACGTTTAGGACATTCAGCCTCGAAGGGAGGAGTCCACTCCCACACTCTCTCACACCAAGACGCTCCCACTCACCCTCACCCCTCCCCTCAGGTGCCCCTGCAACACGACCTAGAGGGGTTCTTACCCCGGCGGTTGTTACGCCGGCTCTAAGGTGTGTAGTGTGGACAATTGCGTATTTCAATCACCCTACACTGTACCTGAGGATTTCTCAGGATCTTCTACGGGTCTTTGTTCATGGATTAGAATATTTTCGTTCCTACTTGAGTAAGAGGTCTCCTCTCTCGGTGTCGGACACTTCTCTCCCCAGGGTGCACCCTTTTCTCGCAACCGTTAGTCTTACTTCCGTCTCAACTCGTGATCTCTTCCATCCTTCTATCTTGGTAAAGAACTGAAAGGACAAGTCAATCCTGTTAGTTCCTACTTTACTGACTCTTTTTCCTTCCCTCTTCCCTCCTTCGTTCCCCCTTTTCCCCATCTCCCTCCCTTCTTCCGTCCGTTCGTCTTTCCTTCCTTCCTTCCCGAAGTCTTAGTAACATAGTTTTTTGTTTTCCTCTGTGTATATCTTACGTCTAAAATTTGTGACTATAACCCCTTCTTTTCTCTCTTATATCCTCCCTCATCCCACCCCCCACCACCTCCTACCCCCACCCCCACCCCCCACCTCCCACCTTCTCCCCACCTCCTACACCTCCACCTCTCACCTCCCCCACTACCCACCTCCTCCCCCTTTCAGTCCCGTCCACGTCTCTCCGAGATTTCCTTCCACCTCTCTCTACATCCTACATCCTCGTCCCTATTTGTACATCTACTTTCTAACACTGAGGAACCCCCACAAGTAAAATTAATACATTTTTATAGAGCTGGACAAAAACTACCTCGACACAGGAAAGGTCCCTGAAAATTTTTTGGTCTCTACCCTTAGAGAAACCGAGAAAACAAAAATCTTGATTTTTTTTTTTTTTTACCCGGAACCCCATTAGTTGTAAACCTCCTAAACTACAACTTAAAGTACACAAAACAAAGTACAAATAAAGCACTCTAACTTCTTGAATTTCCCCAGTGAAACACTTACTACTTCCCCAACCGGGTCTGTGGACTGGTGTCAGATTCTCATATATACTCTAAAACTGGGTACTGTCAACTTACTACTAGGGTTCACCCACCCTCTGTCCTCTTAAGGACAACACATGGTTCAAGGTCTCTACCCCACGACCCCACATCCTTCTCCAACCCCCGAACCGTCTCCCTACCTCTGAGAGGAAGACCTTCCCCCTGTGGGGTCTTCTCGGGTCCCACCCGGTCCCCAAGGGTCGAAGTAGTGTCCACGGGACACCCTATCCTATTTTCGGTGGTTCCACAGAGATATACCTGGTCTGTAACCCCACGTCCCTCCGTTCTGTTGTAGGCTCCCGATCGAGTCCCCACTGTTAGACGTCCGAACTGGAGTCACGACCCCTACTTCCCAGGTGACGGTGGGGAGAACAGAGGCTGACTTCGAGGGGCCGAGACAGAGAGAGAGAGAGAGAGACAGAGAGGGGTCGGGGGCCTCCACCACCGCACATCTTGGTCAGCACCAGTGGAGGTGACGTCAGGGACGGACTCTCGCCTTCGGACTCCTAGCCCACCTCCGCCACCCCTGGGGTCGGACCGGGGCGGGGGCCGTCGCGAGGGGACTTACTCGGCGGGGTGGGTGAGGTTCCGACCTCGGCGACGTGGAGGGATCCGGAACCGTTACTGCTGGGGGGTTTCTCGGGCAGACGTAGGGTCTGGGCCTCTGAGTCCGGAGGTAGAGGACCCCAGGGCTCAGGTGCGAGTCGGGGGGCGGCAGGGCCCCACGACGAGGGTCCCTGACAGAGGAGAATCCTCTGGGCCTGGGGCCGTGGGAGCCACAGATACAGAACTCGAATTATTTAGACGCAAACCAAAAAGGGGGAGAAGACACACACACAAGAGCAGACACCCCTCCTTTGCCCCCTCCCCGGTTTAGCTTGGACCCCTCGATAGAGAGGTAGGGGTCTGAATGGGGGAAGGAGAGGAAGGGGAGGCGGTCGAGGGATCACCGGAGGAGGAGAGAGCCTTGGGGAGTTTGAAGGCGAGGGAAGGGAGGAACGGTGGGGGCGGGGTTGGGTCGACGGGTAGGGGCTCTGGGGTCTCATCTGGGGAGCGGGACGAGGGGAACGGAGGGGTCTGGGGTGGGGCGGATCTGGACGGGCGGGGCGCCAAGGGCGGGGGTCGGAGGGGATCCGCCCCACCCGCCTCCGGAGGCGGGACGGAGAGTGGGGTCCGGGGGCGCAGCGGGAGGTGCAGAGGGGGAGGACGAGGGTGGGGCCCGAGGCTTCGGTCCTTTGGGCTCTCCTTTACTGACTCGGGCAGAGCCAGGGGCGGGCGGTCGCGCGAGGGGACCGGTGTGGGAGGCGGACCTGCGTCGGCGGCGGCGACGGGAGAGTCATGCTCCGACGGCCGAACCCTGGGGGCCGCGACTGCACTCACAGAGGAGGCTGACAGGAGGTAGGCGAGGGGAGACGGGTTCGCGGCCCGAGTCCACCCATCTCTGGTAGGAGAGCCGCGGAGAGGCGGGGGGTAAGTACGAGTGAGAGGCAGGGCGACAGAGGCCGTGGCGGTACACCCGTGGTGAGCCGCGGAGGACGGAGTCAGAGGGGTCAAGCGGATGGAGGGAGAGTGGGCGAGTCTAGACGGGCCGTAGGGCGAGATAACAGGGACGACCCTCCGGGAGTGTGGTTGAGTGAAAAAGGAGACTCTAGTCTTCGTGTTAATGAGTGAGAAGGAGAAAGGGGGAGGAACGACCGAGGAACGAGACTCCTGTCGGGGTCTCCCTCCCGGCTCCGGGAGGATAGAGGAGAAGACACGGGGTCGCGGAAGGGGAACGGGCCGTCCCAGTCAGGGTCGGCCGGGGACTCACGAAGAGGTGAAGCACCCCGTCCCCCTGACAGGACCCGTCACCGACGAAGAACCTCGGACCACATCTGACTACGAAAAACAATAGAAACCCCTGGACGTCTCCCTTGGTCCCTAACTGACGACCCTTGGAGGTGAAGACTCTGGGAGGGGAACCGGGGGAAGGGGTGTCGGTTGGTAGTCGGGATCGTCCCCAGAGACTTCGGTCTCCCCGGACGAGTCCCATTCCTTCCCTCGACGTCCCAGGGTCCCCAACGGGACAGGGACAGAGTGACTGTAGAACCGACTGGGGTCGAGACCGAACGAAATATCTACAGCGGGAGACCAGCGGACACAGAGAAGTAGTGGCAACCGGACTAAGAGGGGTGGTCTCCATTCCGGGTCGGGAAAGAAAGGTGGGACGACGTCTCGGAGGTCGGGGTGAAGCTCACGGACACAACGACCCACCGACGGACCACTTAGACCCAAGAGAGAGGATACAGGAGTCAGAAGATGACTCGACCGTGGTCCTTCACCCCCGGGGTCATTCCCCCGGTTCCAATGTGGGACAAATCTATGGAGTCTGGACCCACCGACGAAGGTCACTCAGACCGGTCCCGGACAGGACGACTCGTAGGAGGTAAACTGAAGGTTCTTCTTGAGTGCCTCAAACTAAACCGCCCCTCTACCCACATCCAAAAGATGAACCGTCGGTCCTTGGGAGCTGAGTGTCGTGTCCTCGAAGGACCTAGGAGACCACTATACACTAATCCCCTTCCCCACTCGACTCCGGTCAGGTCGTCAACTTCTGCAGAGTGAGAACGGACACTTCACAAAAGACTTTTGTCATAGATACCCCCTAGGAACGTCCACGAAAGATGTACCGTCCACGAACAAAGTCGAAGACGAGATTAGATACTACGATAAAACCGGTAAAATGTCTACTCCTTTGACTCCGAGTCACTTCCTTTCACGGGACACGGTCTCCGATCACACACCTCCCCGACCCGAGATTGGGGCCTTGGGTCTCGTTTGAGACGCGACTTCACCGGGGTAAAGAGACCCTATTTTACCAAAAACACACAAGTAAGTCAGTAAGTTGTTCGCAAGTGACTCGTCTAGAATAAGATCCGTGACCCCTTTGTCTCGAGTGTAAGATTAACCTTTCTGTCTGTGGTTTACGTAAGTCATTGAATATAACCCAACCGGGTATTGTAGAATACCTTTTTTGGTTTGCTTGAAAACCGGGTTGGGTTATAATATACGATCTTCCACCTTTTACGATACCCTTCTTTTATCTTCTCTCTTTACTCCGAACGAATTTATCTCACTAGTCCCTTCTGGAGTGGTCTTTCACTGTAAGTGGTCTTTCACTGTAAACCCGTCTATGTTCCTCTCCTCCCCTCCTCGTTCCGTCCATACACTCCTTATACTCAAGATAGACCTCTCGCACTCACTGTCGTCCGTCCGGCCCGGACCCAACCCTACTTGTTCCCCACCCCACCTTTGTCCTCTCCAGTCTCTCCACTGTCCTCTAGCCCAACAACCCCCCCCTGTGAATACCCTGTGTACTCCCGAAACCGAGAATGAGTCTCGTTCCACCTCGGTCTCCTCCGTGAGTCGGTCGTCGGACTAGACTTAGTCCAAGTGTCCGAGGGAGACCGACACACACCCCTCGCCCCTCTGGTCCCTCCTCCGACACGCTACCAGGGTCTCCCTCTCCTACCTCCGCCCCGGTCCGACCCCCGTCACCGCTAACTATCTATACTATAGACTATAGGTCGTGACTGACGTATAATGCGTCATCCCCTCTGAGAAGGGTGGAGGTAGAGTAAAGTGGGAGAGACGTCAGAACTCTTTATCTAAGTTCTTAATAGAGGTGAAACGTCTCCCCCGTTGGTCCCGAGTCTCCCTCTCCAAAGTGAACGAGGTCCAGTGTGTCGTTCCTTCAATAACCCTTGTCTTAAACTTTAGTCCGGGGACCGACTGAGATCGTGGACCCGTATGAACGGAATTGACGGAGAGAGTAGGGTGTTCCTACCTATCCCTCTCCGCCGACCTCCATCCCACGACACCACGATCGTAAAGAATTTTGTGAAGGTGGTTTCGACTAGCCAGTTGACGACGGGGTGGTTGTCTGGTGGTTCCAAAGTCTTCCCTCCTCTCCCATCCTCACAACCACTCTCTTCCCCCTGGTTTCCGAGGGGTGACTGAAGAGTAGGAACTAAAAGGTCCTGTCTATAGTTTCCTCCAGCATTGAGGTCGTCTAGGTAACTGACTTTAGTGAGTACAGGGATGAGGTCGGGGTCTACTCCTTGTTCCTTACCCAGACAGTTGTAGGACAGTGTCGTTGTTTTTAGAGTTCGAACTTGGTTTACCCTCAAAACCCCAAACACATTGACTTTTCAGGTCCCTACGTGGAAGTCCGTACCGAGGTAGATCCGAGTCAAGTAGGACGACGAGTGTCGCGGTGTTACTCTTTGGAGCAGGGAAGGAGGAACTCGTGAATCTCGTGTTTACTTCCCTGTCAGTACCAAGATTTATGAATGGGACGTAAGTGAGTGGGTCAGGAGTGTGTTCGGGAGAATCCTTCTTTACTCGTGATAGGAATAAAATGTCCTCCGAGTCTCAGTGAGTGACTTCCTCAGTGGTTTTCAGTCACTGTACGGACCCTGCTCCCAGGTCCTTGGACCGAGACTCCAAATGAGTACTGGGACACCCCGTGTCCTGGTGGCTGAACGGGACGATGGTCGCCGTGCACTCTCCCAGGGGGAAAGAGTGGGGGTGTCGCTGTAAATAGGCACCTGTAGAAACTAAAATCGGTCGGACCAAGTCCCTCTTCCTGGGAACGACAAAAGACGTCTAGGTACTAAGTGAGGAAAGAGTGGGAGGGGCGGAAAGAGAAGACGGGACTCATCTTCGTTGGGGCTTGGTCTACCTCTGGGTCTGGGTCGTTTGTTGCCTTTGCCTCCACGAAGATTGTTGTCCAGTCCCCTGCCTGTTCTCGTGCTACGTTCCATCTGGTCCCTGACCGTGTCGTTGTATGAACTCAACACAAATTAAGAGGTAGATCCCGTCGTAAAAGGACTCATGCAAAGAGTCTCGTAGGCAGACCCCTTAATTATGTAAAAAGGAAAAAAAAAAAAACCAAACGTCAATTTCTATAAACCCTTTGAGAACTCAATTTGTGCAAAGATAGACGACCCTGAAGAGCCTCAGCATTATTTCGAATAAACGTCGTCGGTAGGGTTCTCCCTGGTAGACCAAACGTCGTAAAAGTTTAAACTATCTGAGTCTCTGCGAGAAAAAAAATTTTTACATTGAACTAATTTAATTAATTAGTTAAAACAAAACCAGCGTGTCCCAGAAACTACGTCATGGGCCCGAAGAGAAAAACAATACCTTGTACCCGAGATCTCACGAACCCGGGGTACCAACACCGGGAGCCCGAATCAACGAGACTCCGTGCACCCTAGACGGACCTGGTCCCTAGTTTGGACACAGGGGATGTAACCTTCCGCCTAAGAATTGGTGACTTGTTGGTCCCTTCAGGGAGCTTCTGGGACTTATTTCTAAGTCCAGGGAAGTATCCCGACTACACCCTTTACACGGACACCCGAATAGGAACCACATCTAGAAGAATTACAATCTCGTCCTCGAAAAGTCAATGTTTTAAGTCTTTTGGGTTGACTTTTTTTTTAATAATCGTTATATACGAAACAATTCATGTCTCCGTGATTACAGTCCGTGTCGACCCAGTTTGTCGAGTTCGTGACAGTAGTGCTGAAAGAAGGAGAGAGTCGAGACGATAGAAGTAAGACTTCTCCAGAAAGGGCAGAATGACCGTTTTCACCAGGTGATCAGGATTTAACGTTAATGTTTGAGTCGTTGATCTCACGGAACGATCGATCTTCCGGATCTCGACTAAGAGTAACCGGGTCCACCCCAGTGCACGGGTACTGACTGGTTACCCTCGGACCCTTTACTTGTCGAGACTAACCAGTCCCGACTCAGAACACGGGGTAGCACCCCGACCTTTTGGGGAAGTCGAGACAGACTTGGTGAATCTAGTTCTTATTCCCTTCTCCACTGAGTGGTGTCCTGTTCACTCAGTCACAATGATCCCCATTGCAAACCCTTTCCCTCTACTCGCCTTTATTTCCATTATCCACCAAAGATTACGGACACACTACCGGGTACAAACTCTTCGTCGGGGGTGACCTTTCAGGATATCTAGTCCGGTGAGTGTTCGACCTTACGTACGTACCAACGAGTCCAACCCGTGACGAGTTCCCGTGATGCACCTTGCAGGAGGGGGACATCTAAAAAAAATAACAATAGTAACAATGTTGAAGGGTCACCACTGTCCTTTCGTAGAGAACGACTGTCAGACAGATAATTTTGTTAAAATGTTGTCTACCTTTATGTCACAGAACCCCCTTCCCTCAAAAAAAATTTAAAACATGTTGGTACCCCCAGCCCCATATCGTCGACAAAGGTGTAAAAAGGTCAACCCTTTTGTAGAAGTATAAAGACCTAAGAGAATGAGACTCAGGAACGACTGGACCCAATGAGATACACAAGAAGATATAGGGACCAATAAGCACTACTTTTAAGTCGACCCGCCTCCCCCAGTTCCTCGGTTCTCCATTTTCCGTGACGACTTAGCGTTCGAACGGGTCGGGGGTGTCTCGAAGAGAGGGAGGACACATAAACAAGAGAGCACGACCTTGAACAGAAAGGGGACCGTTCCTTCACCGAGGTAGTGGACGTCCGAGTCTTGAAGACTCAAAGTGGGTCGTAGACGACTTTTAAAATTGAACTTTAAACTTTCCAGGGTCGCTTCCTACCTCGAAGGGTCCACCGAGTCACCATTTCTTGGGCGGACGGTTACGTCCTCTGTATTCTCTACGCTCAAACTAGGGACCCAGCCTTCTTGGGGACCTCTTCCCGTGCCGTTGGGTGAGGTCGTAAGAACGGACCTCTTAGGGTCTCTGTCCTCTCGGACCGCCCAATGTCGGGTACTGACTTCGGTGACTCGCGATGCCCTTTCCTACTCTGACCCAGCGTACGAGGGGGAACACCGACCCAATGGCATCCTCTGGCTCTACTAGACCCCTTCGTCGTAGTAAAGGGGACTCTTTTTCCACCTGACAAGCGTCTTCCCCTCTCAGCCTCGGTTCATCTGTTATGTCGTTACACGACTCCCAACGAGGTACGTGACACGATTTGAAAATGTACTAGTCGGTAAATCACGACTAGTGATGGGATGTACCATCCTCGACAACCATCGGGTAAAATGTCCCTTCTTTTGATTTCGGGTCTCTCCAATGAGCCGTCCGAAATCCGGTGCGCCACGTTTTACCGTCTTGGTTTTAAACTCGGGTCCGAAGGAGTGTGACCCCCTCCCCCGCTATTCGGGATACATGGCGACTCCGACAGGAAAATGTAAAGGACACTAGGACGGCAGAAACGGGTACTGAAACGACGAGGGAAAAGAACCTTTTTCGAAAGGACTTGCAGAATATCAGAAACCGACAACCAAGGACAAATCCTTCGCTCCGTGACTCCGACCGGACCCCTCGGTCAGTGCTCCGTCAAAGAGACGAACGACTGAAGTGTAGACCCGTAGGCAGTCCCCACTGGTGGAATGACCCCTACGAAGAGTCACGGTCTCCCCTTCCTGAAAGGAACCCCTATAAGTACAAAAATGGTTCTCCTCGGGAGAGTACAAGAACCAGACCCTCGTCTCCACTATAAGTCGCACAAAAGATTGGTCGTGGAGGTTCAAGACACTGACCCAGTTCTAGGACCTCCGGGAACAGACCCAGACTGTCTACAATGGGAAATAAGGACTAGTACCCCGGCACGTCTTCCAGGAGGCTCTCCCCGGTCCCCAAGGAGGCCCCAATCGTTCGATCGGACCTGACAACCAGAATTAGTCGCACTCGTGGACGGTGAGGACCGACGGAGGCACCCAACCACCCCCCTTGGACACGGTCGAGTGACTCACATCCGCACCCTCTCCCGATGAGGGTTTCTAGTAATTACCACAGAGAGGAAGGAGAGGGACCAAGTGCGGACGGGAGGTGGTAGGAGACCGACGAGAGACGGCTATGTTGAGTTCCGAGATGTGGGAGGTTCTGCTTTGGGGGACGGTTAGGGTGAGTTCCGAGGTGCGGGAGGTTCTGTGCTAGGGGTTCGTCCGTACTCTCCTTCCTGAGGTAGGAGTCTGTTGGACCAGTCATTGAGGGAGGAGTCTGACCTGTGTCCGATAAAGAATAAGTGACGTACAAGAATCGTGGAGTCATGACGCGTCATGTCTTCTTACACGTCATTGATCCACAGCCCACTTATGGACTGACGTCCCGACCATAACACTCACTCATTTCCCACCCGTGTGTCATTTACAGACTTCTCTACTTACTTACACACTCACAACGTATCTCTACTGAGGTTTTGGGTCACCGAATTTTACTGTTAGTAAACAAATCGCGAGTCCAGACGTTAAACCTTCAGATCAGACCCGAACCGACCCACGAAGAGACCAGAGTCGACCTAAATGGACACGTAACCTCTAGTCAAACCCCAGTCGTTTCTCGAGACACATATCCCCGTGGAACCAAGAAGGGGAGGACCGGAATAGAAGGTGAAGGACACGTCGGTCGGAGTCACTTGTCTACCTTTACTATGTCGGTACCTAGTGTATCTCTCAAGTTAGTGAGTAAGTAAGTTTGTCATCAGTGACTCGTGAATAACACCCGGTCCGGGAGGAGATCCACGGTCCTCATGTCTTCACTCACTCTGTCTACTTTTAGAGAGGGAAGTACCTCGTCTACAAGAGTACCCTCTCTCTGTTATTTATTCCTAGTATTATTGATATATATTATTCAATTATTATCGGTATATAATTCAACGACAGTTCTTTTTATTTCCCCCCCTTTTTTCTTTCTACGTTGTCTCAATCCCACTCTCTCACCCGTCTCTCATAAAAGACATTTTCCGGTCCCTCTGGAGTGACTCTTCTTCGATTCCCCTTGATACACCTACGGTCTCTTTCCCTCGAAGACCGTCATCTTCGTCGGCCACGTTTCCGGGACCCCACTCGTCCCGAAGTGTGTCAAGTGGGCACCCCTTACCCCCACCCTCTTTTCGTGTCACTCATTCCCCTACTCGCTCCTCTTCTCAAATCTCCACTACCCTTGGGCTAACACAAGGAACACTCCTGAAGTCCAAAACGGGATTCACGTGGTTCCGACTCTAGGTTCACAGAGGAGAGACTGAGAGAGCGAGCGGTTAAACGAGGTATTTGGAAACAAGGGAAGACAGGGGAGGTCCCAGTTTCCTCCTACTGGGGAAGAAGATACCATTCAATGAGAACCCTCCGACACCCCCTTTCCTCCGACTTCCGGGGAGAGTAGTGCAAGGAGGTAAAGAGAGAGACGTCTGCTCCTGTGAGAGGCCTTTGCCCCCGACTACCACCGTCGTCACGACAAGTAGTGTCCGTAGCAGTAGGAGTGGTCACTCTTACCCCCGACCCCCCCTCTCCGTAGTCCTGACCCTCCCTCCTCTGGAACCGAATGTGAGACTGGCCTGCCCTGAACTTCCGGGGATTGTTCCAGCAAAATTTCCTCTGTATAGGTACATTTGGCCCGAAGTGTCCACCAAGTCACCATTTCTTAGGTGGGTGGTTACGTCCTCGGCGTCCAAGTTAGGGACCTAGTCTTTCTCGGGGACCTCTTCCTTTACCGTTGGGTGAGGTCATAAGAACGGACCCTTTAGGTTACCTGTCTTTTCGGACCGTCCGATGTCAGACACCCCGACGTTTCTCAGTCTGTACTGACTCACTGACTCTTACGTGTAGGTACATTTGGTGGGGCCTTAAGTCACCAAATTCTACTATTGGTAAATGACTCGAGAGTGAAGACGTGAAACCTTTGTATCAGACCCGAGGCGACCCACCAAGAAGACCAACAGCGACCTACATAAGCACGGAGACTCCCGTAAACGCCCAGTCGTCCCTAGACAAACTTGCCCTTGGAGTCCAGAAGCGGACGACCAGAAGAGATCGTTTGATCGGACCCGAACAAGTGTACCGTCCCTTTTCGTTACCACGTTGAGGGGTCCTCATCGTGGCGGACCCTCGACACTACGGCGTCGGACTCCGTCACTCCCCTTCCTCGTCGACGTGGTCCCGGACCACTCTCTACCTCGACTTCCTCCCCGGGGGTTTGTCCTCGACACTGAGGTCTCTCTCCAAAGGTCGGCGACGAAGGACCATTCGAGGGGTCCTTCCTCGTCCCGTCCTCAGTTCTCCTAGTCTGTGAAGTCGGAGAAAGAGGAAACACGGGAGCAGAGAGGGTGGTCCGACACGAGTCGGAGGGTCCCGGGTCACAGTCCGTCCTTTCCCCCTGTTTCCCTCCTAAAGTTCGTCTCTTTGATTAAAAAATTATTACGATGTCTAATTTATTTTATGTTCCCGGTGGTCAAACGTTCGAGAGTCAATTTGATATATTGGGTGCGGTTCAAAATACTGGAGAGAACAGGTCGAAGGAGTAGTCCTTTTCCCCGTGTCGGTATAGAAAAACGGAATTCCACCCTCCGTCTTGTACCTATCTTAATTTTTCTCTAGTGACTGTGCACAGACTAGTCACAACTTATTCCCTCAGTTCGTGACAACGGAGTCAAAAAGTTGAGCACAAATATGTAGGACTGAAACACGGTCCGTGACACGATAGGGGACACCCTTTTCACTCCGAGTCTCTCAACGTTTCAAACGGGTTCCAGTGTGTCGTGTATTTTTAGTCCCGTCCCGACCTGGATACAGACACACTCCCGTCTCGGACTTACAATGGAGATCCCGATATTTAACAAGGTCACCGTAAACACTCGTGGATGAGACACGGGTCCGAAGGGTCCACCGTGATCAACATTTCTTAAGTGGACGGTTGCGTTCTCTGTGTTCTCTGCGTCCAAGTTAGGGACCCAGCCCTTCCAGGGGGGGCTCATCCTTTACCGTTGGGTGAGGTCATAAAAACGGACCTTTTTAGGGTACCTGTCTCCTCGAACCGGCCAATGTCAAGTACCCCACCGTTTCTCAGCCTGTGCTGACTCGTGTGTGTGTGTGAGGGACACGGGAGGACACAACACTACGACCCCTGAGACCAGGGGTAGTAATCCCTTGAGTGTCGACCACCCTCTCGTGTTATTTATCCAGTTACGAAAGCACTCGTCACACTTATGTCTTTTTCTCTGAACGGTTCTCCTTTTATTTCTACTCTAACTCTTCCTACTCTTCTCCGTGAAGGAGAATTCTCCAGTTTCGTCTTACCTAAGACTACTACTGTTTCTGCTAAAATTTTTGGTCCGTCTCCCTCGTCGTTCACCTTTCGGGACCTCCGTCCTTACTCGACTCGAACAATTTTATTGGATCCCTTCTCCGCCTCACCGACCCTTCCACACTCTCTTCTCCTCATCCTCTACTCAGGTCTCCCTGTCCCTCCCCATCCATTCCCACCGTCGACCCTCTACCTTTTCCCGACAAAGGACTTCAAGGGAAACAAAAGAAAGAAATTTTTTTTTTAAATAAATCAGCCGACGAAACCACCGAGTCTACCATTTCTTAGAGACGTTACGTCTAGGGACCCAACCCTTCTAGGGGACCTCTTCCCTTACCGTTGGGTGAGGTCATAAGAACGGACCTCTTAGGGTACCTGTCTCATCGAACCACCCGATGTCAGGTACCCCAGTATTTCTCAGCCTGTACTGACTCTCTGATTGTGTGTGAAAGTGTGTAAAACCCCAGAAGCAACCGACGTCGTACGTCCAAGAATCAACTCCGTGCTTCCTAGATCAAGGGACTGGCCCCTAACTTGGACCCGGGGTACGTGACGCTCGTCTCAGAATTGACGACGTGGAGGTCCCTTCAGGGGGAGGAAACAAAAGATTCTAGGGGGAGGAAACGAAACCGGGTTGGGGGACCGGAAGGTCGAGAGGAAATTAGGGAGGGCAGATGAGGGAGTGAGTCCCGGAATCTTGGCTGACAAGGGATACGGACCTTGTGAGAAGGAGGTCAACAGGTGTACCGAAGGGAGAGTAGGGGAAGTCCAGAAACGAGTTTATAGTGGAGGGGTAATTCCGTACAGATCAGTAGTGGTACTCCTACGGGGGTTGAGGACCCGGAGGGACGGAGGAAGGAACAAAATAAAAAGGAGTATCGTGAGTAGTGACTGAGTAGTGGTAGGCATGGGAACTGAATCCCGAAAAGAGTAACAGACAGAGGGGGTGACCGTTCAGTCACGAGGGTCTCGTCCCTAAAGGAGGTAAGCACGAGGACCGGCACAAGGGCACAGGGGTCACGGGTCCAGTGACGGACCGGGTCTCATCCACGTGTCATTTATAAACGACTTGTACACTCACTGGGGACCCCTGGGAACTCGGTCGAGAAGGGGTAGTCGAAGAACAGTGAACGAGTCTCAACGGAACCTCGGAAGACTCCCCGTCCCGTCTACCCGGAGTAGGAGGTCGTGGGTCTAGTGTGCATTATTAGTCATAACAAGACTAAGTACTGACTTGACAAAGAAAGTGGGTGTCCACCGTTCACGTCTGTCAACGGGGCTAACACGACCTTAGCACTGTCTACTCAGGACTCCTTCGTCCCCGACTTCTAGATTACCCGTGGGGCTCTGACTCGGGGGTGACCGAGCGACACTGGAACGACCTGGATGTTGTTTCGGGTCGGACTCTCCCTTCTCCGCCTACCTCGGTCTCGGTCCTGACTACCGGACTCGGGGGACGAGAGGGTCGGGACGGACGGACTCCTGACGAACGGGCGGGACGGGGGGGTGGGGTACATAGGTAACACAAGTCTGTCCTTCATTTCGGGACACAAGAGATAGGGAACCAGAGACTAGTGAGAACTGGCCCCCCACCTTGTTTCACCGCCCTCGACCCCGTCCCGGGGGTCCTCATTCTACCCTCCCAGTGTCTGAACTCTCGGAACCACCCCCTATGCCACTTGGTTCGGTCGTCCCCACTCCATCCTCCTTACTCCCCACCCGGAGTCCTCCTAAACCGGTTACTCTCTCAGTCGTGACCTAAGACGGGTGCCGTCTACCTCTGGGAACCGGCCACACACACGTCTCGGTTTCGGTCGAACCGGGGACTACAACCCTCCCCCAAGACCATTGACCCGTTAATGTTTACCTCCGGGGTCCGGGTACCGTTGACCGAAAAAGGGGGCGAGACCCATGGAGGTCGTGCACTCACATCTGTGGGGTGGGACGTGTAGGTTCGAGGTCGGTATGAGGACCAAGGGAGAACCAAATCCCACACAGGTGTTCTTCCGGTGATCTCACCCGAGTCTCATCAAACCCACCCCTTAAGGTCCCAGGACCCCAGGGTATCGTTCCAGCTCTTCCCCATATCCGGGGTCACCCGTGAAGGACTTCTGGGAACCCAAGACAGCGGACACCCCTCCCTGAGTTGGTCAAATCAGTTTTCATCTGGGAACCTTAGTGTCCTGACCCCCACCTCTGGAGACGGGTCTCAGTTCCCAGTAACACGGTTTCGTTTCTCTGTCCCAGGCCAAGTTTCACCAAGTTTCACCAACGTATTGTTACAAAGTGTTTGAAGATCAGTGTCGGACAAGTGCCCAATGTTTTAGTCAAATCACCCGACACTCATCGTAAATTTTTTTTTTTTCCTTCCTTTTACTCATTATTTTATCTTTGTTTTCATAGTCTTTTCTTTTATTATACTAAACCCCGAAGGGACCACCAAGTCACCATTTCTTGGACGGATGGTTACATCCTCTGTTCTCAAGCTAGGGACTAGGTCCTTCTAGGGTGTACGACGCCTCGCTGATTCACGGTGTCGATAACTCGGACTCGAGATCTCGGGCCCTCGGTGTTGATGACTCGGGGTGACCCGTCTTGACTTCGGACACGCGGGAGCTCGGACACGAAACGTCGTCCTCTTCGGCGACGTTACTCCTCGGAAACATGACGTTGTTTATCATCGGGGGCGAGCGGTGTTGATCTCTTTTGGGGGCGTGTCGTTGTTTCTGGGTCGTGTCGGGTTTCATTAATTTAATCTTTTTTTCTTTTGTTATGCTGGTGCATATACATAAGAGAAGAGTTAAAAACGGTGTAAAAGTAGTGTGGAAATAATAATAAGTAAATAAATTATCTCCTTGAGAGTAAAATTGAATTTTTTATAAAATCTTCGTGAGATTATATACCTTTTAGACATAACAAAGTATATTTGTCCATCGGGATTTCTATGTAAGTTAATTTTACGTATATAATGTAGACAATATAAAACATACATATAGATACACACTGTACACATATGTATACATATTGTATACGTACAATATACACACTATACATGTAAAATACATGTACTATATACCATCATCATGATAGCCAGTGAATCAACACAGGCTGAGAAACGTTGGGGTTCCTGACGTCGTACGGTCCGAAGGGACAGGAACTGATAGAGGGTCTCAAACGTATTTGAATACAGGTAACTCAGCTACTACGGTAGGCTGGTAGAGTAGGAGACAGTGGGGGAAGAAAAGGACGGGAGTTAGAAAGGGTCGTAGTCCTAGAAAAGGTCACTCAGTCAAGAAGGGTAGTTCCCCGGTTTCATGACCTCACCTCTGGACCATGACGAACTATACTTATCTTTTGTCGGTATTTCTATTTAGGTCACTTCTGTTTGTTCTTTTTTCTATATAACACAAACTCGACCTGTGACTCAACGACTGACTCCCGAGACTCAACCTCCGGTCTCAGACTACGTAACCTCCTGTAGTAGTCCACACTCCCCACACTAGCAAGGGAATGACGGGTTTCTATGATGTCTTGAACCCTCCGGGTTCTGGTGGGAGTGAAAACTGCGGTTGATGTTCCGACCCACACGAGTTCTGGTGGAAGTCCCAGTTATTAAGTGATCTTCCTGAGTCTTGAGTGACTTTCGGTAATATGAGTGTCAATACCAAATAACCCGAAGGGACCATCGCGATCGTCATTTCTTAGACGGACGTCATTTCCTCTGGACCAAAGCTAGGGTCCCAACCCTCCTAGGGGACCCTTACCGATGAGTGAGGTCGTCAGAACGGACCTCTTAAGGTATCTGTCTCCTCGGACCATCCGATCAGAGACGTCAGCGTCTCAACCTGTGTTGTTTCACTGATTGTGTGTGTGTGTGTGTGTGTGTGTGTGTGTGTGTGTGTGTGTGTGTGTGGGGTCTTCTCAAGGTCGGCACTTTGAGGGTCCCCAAGAGAGGGTCACCTCGTCACCTGTCACGATTCAAGACCGTCGTCACACACTGTTGTGACGGTCAGCCCCTTCGGGGGTGTTCTAAACCACAGTTGCAAAAATAACCTCGAGTCAGTGGTTCTGTACTGACTGGTGAACACACCAGTGGAAGGAAAGGACAGGGAGACCGACTATGGACACTGGGTTTCGACGACGGTAGGTAGGGTACCAATCCTTGACAGATTCGACCGGGTTCCGGGGGTCCATTTCTTTCTGTGACGAAAGTCCGTCCTGTAAGGTCCCCAAATCTCTAATGGAAGGTCCTCGACGCGTTTTTCGATCGACAGAGATGGTTTGTCTCAGAAGAGAATATAGTAATTTTCTATAAGTTCCCGAAGGGACCACCGAGTCACCAATTCTTAGGTGGACGACTACGTCCTCTCCGCCCAAGCTAGTGACTAAACCCTTTTAGGGACCAGACGTTCGGTGTCGATAACTCAGACACGAGATCTCAGGTCGTCGTCGTTGATGACCCGGGTACACGAGAATCCCGGATCTCGGACACGAGACTTTGGTTCTCTTCGACGACGTCACTCTTCGGTGTATGGTGTCGACCTCTCGTCGGGGACGAACGGTGGTGATCTCTTTTCGGACACGTCGTTGTTTCCGGGTCGTGGCGGTTTTTGTTTACTAAAGATTTTCAGTAAGCGTTTCGTTAAGTAAGAACACTACGTTAAGTTACACTCAATTATAACAAACCCCGGATTTTGGTAAAGGACACGGTGATGACCTCGTATCGGACCTGAGTTCCTTAGTGGTCGAGTCTCCGTGTGGACTGACGGACAGTCCTTCTTCATCCCGTCTCGACTGGATGAAGTAAGTATTGATCCCCTTAATACAATGCACAATCCACAGGTAAGGGAGGGGTACGGTAGAAGGGTACCCCGTCTCTACTTTTTTGACTATGACACAAAACTTCTACGGGTGCTATACCTCAAAACCTACGTCTAAGTCGATACGGTCAATCTCCGAGAATATACTTTAAACCTCCAAAGGGTCCACCGAGTCACCATTTCTTAGTCGGACGGTTACGTCCTCTGTGTCCAAGCTAGGGACCCAGTCCTTCTAAGGGGACCTCCTCCTGTACCGTTGGGTGAGGTCATAAGAACGGACCTTTTAGGTTCCCTGTCTTATCGGAACACCCGAGGTACCCCAGTGGTTCTCAGTCTGTACTGTCTTTACTGAATCGTGAGTGTGTACGTATACTTTAAACCTTCCGGTTTCTCTAATAGAAAAACGAGTTAACCGATAAAAGACGACCATTCCTCCCAACGGTTCCACTACTCAAACCCTGGTGTAGTAAGGTCATAGATCAGTGATCGAAACACCCGTGTGTGTGTGTGTGTGTGTGTGTGTCTCCTAAAGATTTACCGGTTATTTGTGTACTTTTCTACAAGTTATAGTGATCAGCACTCGTTTTTTCATTTACTTTTATTCTTACTCTATCGTAGAGTACGTCTTACCGATTTTAATCTTTCTGATTGTTACAGTTCACGCCGTCTACACTCCGTTCCTCTTAAAGTAGGTAACGACATTTAACCTCACGTTTAGTCATGTCGGTGAAGTCTTTTGATAGTCAAGAAATTATGAATCAATAAACCGGCACGTTACCGTGGGGTGAGGTCGTGAGAACGGACCTTTTAGGGTACCTACCTCCTCGGACCACCCGACGTCAGGTACTCCAGCGAATCTCAGCCTGTGCTGACTCGTTGAAGTGAAAGTGAAAAGTGAAAGTACGTAACCTCTTTCTGTACCGTTGGGTGAGGTCACAAGAACGGACCTCTTAGGGTCCCTACCCCCTCGGACCACCCGACGGCAGATACCCCAGCGTGTCTCAACCTGTGCTGACTTCGTTAAATCGTCATCGTCGGCGTAAACCGGCACGGTCAAGAATCAACGTCGTACACCCTAGGTCAAGGGACTGGTCCCTACCTCGGACCTCGGAGACGAAACAATCAGACCCAGGGACTTGGTGGTCCCTTCAGAGATAGTCAAGAAATTTTTCCACTTACATGCAACTTGTATACCAGATTGTTAAGTTAAGAATTTATAGACAGGTTCTCTTTCCTTTGGTCCACAGGTCTTTACGTAACATGATGTGTTCACAAATGTCGTCGTCATAAATATTATCGCTTCTTCATCTTTACCAGATTTACAGGTAGTCGTATCCACTCACCTATGTTTGACACCGTTTGAATCACTACCTTGTGATAAGTCGTTACTTTTCTTAATGACCATACGTACTGTTGTACTTACTTAGAGTTTTCGTAACAGTACTCACTTTCCTCGGTCTGTCTCTCCTTGGGTGTGTCATATTAAGGTAAATACACTTCGAGATCTCATTCGTTGACTTGACTACCATTGTCTTCAGTCTTATTATCGCCGGAGGTGATGATTCGTCCTCCAACTACCTCTTCCCTATACCCCCCTGAAAGAGCTTCCTAATTTCACAAGATGTGGGATTGTCGCTATGTCTATTTGACTTACATGGATAACTAGTCTTGACCGACTTGACACATGAAGTCTAATCACATACCACCGAGTCTGTTTTTCTTAGACGGACGTCTTGTCCTCTATACCAAAGTTAGGGACCGAACTCTTCTAGGGGACCTCTTCTCTTACCGTTGGGTGAGATCATAAGAACGGACCTCTCAAGGTACTTACCTCCTCGGACCACCCGATGGTAGGTATCCCAGAACTTCTCAGCATGTGTTGACTCAATGATAGTGTGAAATGACTTATGTTTTGTGTTGTTTCAACTCTTGTTTTCCCGACATAGGACCGGACACTACTGAAGACCTAGGATCTAGTCTCTAGTCTCTACCTCGACATTCTAAGACTTCTACCGCACATGTTACCTAGGAGAGAGGACCCCACCTCCCTCTTCGAGAGGTCCACCTAGTCAAGTTTCTTATATATATATGTGTGTGTGTGTGTGTGTGTGTAAACTAAAACAAGGGTCAAGGACCGTGTCGAGGATTTTCGGAAGATTAAAGGATTCACTATCCTTTAATGTAATTCTCATAGGAAATAAGATTATAAACCAGAAACTAGAGTCAAGGACTGTACCTCGAGGAGTTCTGAAACCTTAAAGGATTCACTATCATCACAGAAAACAAGATCACTTCGATACGGACCACCCGAGAACCCACCCCCGACCAGTGGTCTTTCTAGTCCGGTACCAATCTTCGAATCTTGAAAGTCAGGGTGAGGAATAGAGTACCCGTCCTCTCTCTCCGAATCTTTAACTCAATTACCAACTAATACGGATGTACTACTTCTTTGGAGATATTTATAGGGTTTTCATGTCCCAAGTCTCTTGAAAGTTGAGTAATTTTGCATCGTCCTCCCACTACGTGGGTTTAAGGTTCCCCTGTCTCCGAAGACACACGAGTCCTGGGAAGGTCTAGAAGGGAATACGTGAAGAAGTAGACATAGGAAATAGTGTGGGAAATAATATATTATTTGGCCAGTTTCATTTACAAAGGGCCTCAAGGTATTTGACAAGACCTTTGTTGACTTAGGTTCTAAACCCCCTCAGTACCCTTGGAGGTCAATCATTGATTCAACCTGTGTGCAACACCCATTGGACCCCTGGACGATCCCTGACCGTAGACTTCGGGAATTGGACACCAAAGTTGTAATTAAGACCGATTACAGTCTCAACTTAACTTAACATCCTGTAGATCGACCACTGTGTGTTAACGAACCACTCCCCCCTTTCTTTGGGTGTGAACCATAGTCTTCACACCGCCATCGTACTCTTATTTCCTTTTACGTTCTTCCTCCTTACTCAAAGAGTAATGTCAATACAAGACTCTTAGTAGACGTTTCAGAATCGGATCTTGGGTGAGGAGATGGGAAAAGAAAAGAAAAGGGTGGTGGGAAAAGTTTCTTGCGCAGTCGAGGATTAGGGAACATAGTTCGGTCGGGTAAAAAAGGAATTTAAACTGTCATTATTTGTTAGAGTTTTAGAGTCACTGAAAGTTGTTACTTCTAAGAAAAAGAGTGAATGCAACGTACGGGTAGTACCCAGTCGGTTATCGATATTACGCTGGATTTGACTATCTCTTCGATAATATCTTTATAAGGATGAATAGTAACTGTCTTTCTTTTCTCCTGTTCTCCTTTATGTATCACCGAGAACATCGAAGACGGTCCTTCTCTATGAGTAGTAAAAACGAGTCTAAAGAACCGGTTTTGTTTAGTGTTCTGATATCTCCGTCAGCTCTCTCGTCCTTTGATGTTGGAAGAATATCCCTCCCTTGACCCATAACAACTTGTCATTACATCGAACGACGTGTCCTTCCAATAATAGAGTGTACCGTTCTTAAGACTTTTGTCTTTGACAACGTTCTCTGTATTCGGTCTTTGTAGTCACTACATTTGTCCCATTAAATAAAGACAGAGTGTATTGTCTTGAGACTTCGTGCATCAGGTTCCGACCCCTTCCCCAAGGAACTACAGAACTCCTTGGTCCGAGGATAACTAAATGACAAGACAGTAGGAATCTTACACCGAGATTAGGAGTTCTAGTGTTTTACTGACGTCCTCGGAGTCGGTAGTGTGGTATAAGGTCCTTGTTTTTCGTTCTCCTTTTCTTTATTAACCCCAATTGGTGAACCTGTGCAATTGGGTATAAAGGTCTTAGGAGGGGAAGGGGTACACGAAGACCAATCCCACCCGGTACTCTCTACAAGATGACCCTCTTAACGCCCCACCTCTAATCTCGTTGTCGACAAAACCCCGAGTGTGACCAACAGTGACTAGACGGGTGAGTGGCGATCTACTTAGTCGAGGAAATTTTCTCAGAAAAGTCCTAGGGGTGGGTTTCCGAAGGTAATTATGAGTGAAGGCTAGCCGGTGAAGATAGTCGTCTTTCTTTGACCCTTTACACCAGAAAGTCGACTCAGATGTTGTGGGACTTATGGTAGTTCCTTTTGCTATCGGACCTCCTTAAACACCTCTACCACTCTTCCTCCACCTCGAAGAGTAAGAGTTGTTCAACTCCCTACCCTCGAGTTCGTTAAAATTAAGTTTATATTTTTCTCTCCCCCTGAAACGACCGGCAGGTCGCTAATTCCGAAGTGGAAGGTCAAACCCTCCAAGTTCGAACTAGAACGTGCGGAGTGTCGGGTTGTTTCGGTTGGGTGTTTGTTTTTGGTCTTGTATTTGTTGTCTTCGTTGTAACATCGTTTAAGTTATCTGAAATTTTTACCAGGTGTAGTTTGTTTTGTTTCGTTTTTCTCGGTCGCCCGTTAAGAATTCTGACCGCAGACGACTTTGGAGACCCTCTGTCGTCGTGACCCAGAGTCTGAGCCTTTTCTGTGGGTCTTTGGAGAGGTGATCACGGGGTCCCGAGGGGATTTTCGACAATAGACGACGGACGTGGGGAAGACCGGGCTGCGGAGAAAGACGACACGTCATAGACTCGACTTCGGAGTGGGAGATGAGACTGTAGTCCCCGCTCCAAAGAACGGTTCTCGATTACATCAGCAAGAACAGTGTGTCGGTCCGAGGACTCATGTTATGACTACTCGAAGCCCAAGACCCTCTTCATTCCGGTTCAGTGTCATTGACCTTCTCTAGATGAGACGAGTACACTCTGATCCGACACGAAAAGGACCCGTGGTCCTCGCAGGAGGTTTACGAACGAAGTCCGTCCCCACGACGGAGACTTCTCCGACCACTCACTGACTTGAGACCGAAGACGACCACCCTCTAATTCGTCCTAAAGTTTTTGAGAGACTCACCGAAACACTGCACAGGTGAACCGTTCCAATTGGATGTATAAGGTCTCAGGAGGGGAAGGGACACACGAAGACCACTCCCACCTGGTGTTCTCTGCAGGACCCTCCCGACGACCCACCTCTACTCCCGTTGTCGACAAAACATCGAGTTTGACCAACAGTGACTGGACGGGTAAGTAGAGAAACTACAGTCCGTCGTTTTCCCGGACACTCACGAGGACAAGGAGGGTCTAGGTTGAGGACCCGGTCCACAGACAAATCGGGACACTAGTCGTCGGGACCGAGACGGCGGGTACGCGTGGTGGGTCCAGTCTCCACTGTTCTTACTACGCTAATTGGAGGATGGGATAACCACCTTTACATTTAACCACGTTGGTGATACCTCTTGTCATAAATCAAAGGAGTTTTTGATTTTTATCTCGATGGTATACTAGATCGTTAGGGTGAGGGCCCGCATATAGACCTATTTTGACAATAAGTTTTTCTACGTGCGTGAGAATACAAGTATCGTCGTGATAAAGGATATCGGTCCTGTACCTTCGTCGGATGTGTGGGTAGCCGTTTTCTTACCTATTTCTCCTACACACACACGCACATACATACACATATATATATATACATGTACATACATGTATATACATTTACCTTACGATGAGTCGGTATTCGTTTCGTACCTTGTCAGTAAACGTCGTTGTACCTACCTGATCTCTAATAGTGTGACTGAATTCATTCAGTCTTTCTGTTTCTGTGGTATTCTATAGTGAAGACACACTTTAGACTTTATCCTGTGTTTATTTAAGTAGATGTTTTGTCTTTTCTGAGTGTCTACATCTCTTGTCTGAGTACCAACGGTTTCCCCTCCCTCCACCCTATTCCTTTCTGGCTCTCAAACCCTAATTGTCCACGTCCACAAATCTGTCCTATTTGTCCACAAATCTAACCTATTTATTATTTCAGGATGACACATCGTGTCCTTTGATATAAGTTATTGAACACTATTTGATATTACCTTTTCTTATACTTTTTCTTATATACACACACACATTTATATATATAAAAAAATGACTCGGTGAAACAACAATCGTCTTTAATTGTGTTGAAACATATAGTTAATATGAAACTATTTAAACTTTTTATTTCTTACTACCGCAAGGCAGGTGGGAACACCTAAAGTCTAACAAGAGCGAGAGGGACTGAAATATAGATAGACGGGTAGGATGTGGTTCTTAAAGTTCAAGGTCGTGGTTTGTGTCGTCGGAACGTCTCTGTCGAACGAGTCAAGGGTGTTACCCCCTTCCACTTTAGGGATATTGTTTAGCACACACACACACACACACACACACACACACACATACCCCCCCCCTCACGTGCGCGTGTACGCGCGCACACATACATAGTCGCCAAAACGAAACGACTATATCTTAACCTAGATGTTCACCAAGGTCTTCTTGTCCGGGAATTCCTACTCAAAACCCAAAAAGGTTTTAACCTAGAGACTAGATTAGTCTAAACTTCAACAATTACTGGGACTAAGGTCGCCTTTTAACCGGTGACTTCAGGCACCGTACTTCACCGTCTCGTCAATGAGTCCAGTTATGAACATGAAACGACATAGTCAAAGATGTCCTTTGTTCCAAGACCCACTGAGGTGTAAACGAAGGTATCTTGTAAAGTCATTTTGCTTCCTCGCCCGACCTAACCAACTAACGAAGATTGACACGACCTTTTGTACCCCCTTTTCTTTACTACTCGAGTCTCGAAATTTAAGGATCAGTTCTGGACATATTCCCTGAACCTTCGAAGGTGTCAAACGTAGTTTTCTTTGAATAAAGAGCAACAGTGTCCTGGTTCTCAAGGCTTCTGGTTCAAATTTCAGACTACGACACCCACTGGCTTAATATTGTGTTTAACTTGAAGGTTGGAGTACCCCAGAAAGAACGATTTCAATCCTGTAACGAGCCCTTTCTGACTTTTCACTTTCACGATCAGGGAGCCAACACAGACTAAGAAGCGCTGGGAAACCTGACATCGGACGTCCGAGGAGACAGGTACCTTAAGAGGTCCATTCTTATGACCTCACGTAACGGTAAGGGAAGAGGTCCCCTGGAAGGACTGGTTCCCTAGTTTGGGTCCAGAGGGTGTGACGTCCGTCTAAGAAATGGTGACTCGGTGGACCCTTTGCGATCCTAGGACTTTTAACCCTAATCTTACATACTCTTCTAAGATTATTCCGACCCATGGAGGTTGGGGACTTACGACGGTAGAAGAAATGGGTTTTCGTCGTCGAATGCGGGATAACATGACCAGAGGTGTTCCGTTAAAGTACCATTCTGGGACTATTAGGATGAGTCTTGGATGAGGGAAAAGAACGAGGGTTGTGGATATTGATCTGAGCTCAGAGTTGTCTTGGGTTTCCTACTCTAGTTTTATACTGGGTACGCCTCCACACTATTTTATGGTTTTGTTAGAGGTTAAAGACAAACGGTTGGATATAGCTCTTTTGACCTTGTATGCATGTCTTTACCCAGAATTCTCTCCACACAGTTCCACCTTCCTAATGTTTCACCGAGTCCGGTTTACATAAACTGTAACCAGGTGATTCGTCTCTGAGACGTAAGTCTCCAACTCCAACTCCCCGACCCTTAACGAGACTGTCAACCGAACCACATACAAGGGTTTCTACCGGATAGGACCCACCTTTACAGTCTTCAAGGAACCATGGGGCGTCTCGTACTCAACCGTTTGAAGAAGACAGTTTCCGGTCTATCATGTACAAAACCCAAAGTGTCCGGTCACAGTCAACACTGATAAGTTTAAGAGAACAGTATCGGCCTTTCGTCGGTTTCTACTGGACATTTACCTATTCGTACCGACACAAGGTTATACTAAATACTTGTGGCGTTGAACGTCAACCATAGTAAAAAACTTTACCGTGTTTTATAATAAACAAACTAAAATTAAAGTTAATTTTTACATTATTGGGGAAAATCGGACGTCCGGTATGTTTCTGACACCCGATCTCCACCGGGGACCTGCCGTCAAACGGCTGGGGACGACACCCCCTACTATAGGGTTCCGAATCCTGGACCTCCTGTGATACGATTATTTTCTTCGGTCTGCGTTTCTCTGTTTATGACGTACTATACTGAAGATTCACCTTAGATTTTTTCAGTTCGTCTCTCACGCCACCACCAACGGTCCTTAACTTCTCACTCTCTTTGTCCCTCCACAACCAGTTTCCCGTATTTTAAAATCAATATTTTCTCCCTATTTAAGACCTTTAGATCATATGTCACACCACTAATATCAATTACTATGACACAAATAATCTCATTATGACTTTAAACGATTGTCTTATATAGAAATCACAAGAGTAGGTGTCTCCTTTTTTTTCCCACTGATATACTCCACTACGACCCGTTCTAATTTCCGTCCTCCTCTTCCTCTGTTGTCTCCTACTCTACCAACCTACCGTAGTGGCTGAGCTTCCTGTACTTAGACTCGTTCGAGGCCCTCAACCACTATCTGTCCCTTCGGACCGCACGACGTCAGGTATCCTAGCGTTTCTCAGCTTGTCCTGACTCACTGACTTGACGTCACTGACTACATTCTACTACCTTTACGATTAATCGAACTAAAACGATTAATAAAGTGTAAAACATATACATAGATAGTTTTGTGGTATAATATGTGAAATTAGTATCTGACAATAATAAACAATCAATATGGAGTTATTCCCGAAGGGACCACCGAGTCTGCCATTTCGTAGACGGACGTTGAGTCCTCTGGGCCTAAGCTAGGGACCCAGCCCTTCTAAGAGACCTCTTCCTTTACCGTTGGGTAAGGTCATGAGAACGGACCTTTTAGGGCACCTGTCTCCTCGGACCATCCGATGTCAGGGACCCCAGTGTTTCTCAGTCTGCGTTGACTCGCCGAAGTGAAAGTGAAAGTACGGAGTTATTTTCCCGAAGGGTCCACCGCCTCCACCATTTCTTAGACGGACGGTTACCGTCTCTACCTTCTCTGCATTCCACTCACACTAGGGACCTAGTGTTTATAGGGAACTTCATCCTTCACCGTTGGTGAGGTCATAAGAATGGACCTTTTAAGGTACCTGTCTCCTCGGATCACCAGATGTATCCAGGTATCTTAGTCTTTATCAGACTGTGATAACTTCATTGAATCGTACGTCCGTGAGTGGAGTTATTTTGACCCTCCTTTTGGTGTGTCCGAATCCGTCTAACTTTGCAATTCACCGAAACAGTAAATTCCGAACACATGGGTGTGCGTAGACCTCCCAGTTCCCCTACGTTGAAAGTGGTATCGACAGTCTTTATTTAAGTACTACCTCTCAGACTTGTAGGAACTCCTCGAGACCCCACCACGAAGAAACATCCAGTCTTTCTTTAAGATCACCTTTATCGATGCTAATTCACCCTAGAGAGTTTCGTTATCTGTATGATCTTGGGTCTCCATCGTACCTAGGACCACCGTCAATATACGGTTTCTATTCTACCCGTACCAATGGTATCACTTATCACTTCGGTTTTGTCATTCCTCGTGTCACACTGACTTTCTCCAGAAGTCGTAAGTGATCGAATAGTGTCGTCATGGACATCTGTACTTTATTCACCCCTTGGATGATTCAATTCAGAACGAACTAGACTGATTCACCTCCTCAAGACCCAAACCACTTGTCTTCGGATTGGACTTACCAGTTTTGTCTCTCAGTGTTTGGGAATTAGTGAGGGGTGTGAACTCGGGATCTAGTTTCCTCTCCACTGAGGAACTTCTTCCCGGGACAATGTGACGGTTTTTACATACGACAATTGGAAGGAAGGTCAGAAGAGGTTTCTCTGGACACAGATAAGTGGTCCTCGAACACGTTATCACAATTAGTAAATCAGTGTAAGTTGAGGAACGCTGGGGTACCTGATATCGGGAGGTCCAAGGAGACAGGTACCCTAAGAGATCCGTTCTTATGACCTCACCCATCGGAAAGGAAAGAGGTCCCCAGAAGGGTTGGGTCCCTAACTTGGGTCCAGAGGACGTAACGTCCGTCTAAGAAATGGTAGACTCGATGGTCTCCTCGACACACGTTTTCCTTTATTAGTTTGAAAGATTCCTAATGACCTGTGTCATTAATGATAGAGATTAAGGATCCTAGGGTTTCGTAACAAGACCAGTCTACTAATCACCTTAGACCCCCGTGTCTGAAGAGTGTCTTCCGGATTGACCAAGGACTTAGGTAGAAGATCTATAAAGAAGTTACGACTTTACGTAGTAACTTTATCTGTAGACCTCGTTGATCTTCTTAGGGTCGTAACTAAGAGACTGGGTACCTACTCCCTAAAATAGAATCCTTTTCGGTCCATCCTCGGTGACCGTGAGAGACATGGATATTTTTGTGATTTGGTTTCTGTTATGGTGTAACAACCTCCCTGACGTCTCTTACCGTGGTGGTAACTTCTGGAATTCCTATGTTCCCATCACTAAGGATGGTGTAGGGGTAAGTTGAACGGATAGACCGGTCACTTCTTCCATTTACCCAGTAATTTCTTACCGACACTTAATAGTCTCTGAATTGGTTGACGTCGAAGACAACGTCTCCCTCAAGACAACGATCTCGGTAGGTCCTTGATTTCTCGGAGAACTACTCCCACTTCCTCTCACTTTCTTGGCCGAATTCTGATTTATAATTCTTTTGATTCTAGTACCGTAGGTCGGGGTAGTGATGTACCGTTTATTTTCCCCTTTTCCACCTGCACCACTGTCTAAAGGAGAAGAATCTGAGGTTTTAGTGACACCTGTCACTGACGTCGGTACTTTAGTCTTCTACTAACGAGAACCGTCCTTTCACTACTGTTTCGATCAGTCTCACAACTTTTCGTCTCTGTAATAGAACGACTGTTTCCAGGTATATCGGTTCCGATACCAGAAGGGTCGCCAGTACATACCAACACTCTCGACCTGGTATTTCTTCCGTCTTACAGTTTCTAAATTACGGAAGTTTGATACCACGACTTCTTCTGAGGACTTTCGGGTGACCTGTCGTTCCTCTAGTTTGGTTAGTTAGAATTCCCTCTAGTTGGGACTTATAAACGACCCTCCCGACTACGACTTCGACTTCGAGGTCATAAAACCAGTAGACTACACTTGTCTGCTGAGTAACCTTTTCAAAGACTACGACCCTCTCTAGTTCCCGTCTTCTTCTCCCGTAGTCTTCCACTCCACCGACCTGCCATAGTGGCTACGTTACCTGTACTTGAGCCCGTTTGAGGCCCTCCACCACTCTCTCTCCCTCCGGACCACACGACGTCGGGTACCTCAGAGTTCTCAGCCTGTACTGACCCGTTGACGCGTTGTTGTTGTTGGTCAACGTCGACGACAAGACCTTCCCTCAAAACAGCGACCTTGGTAGTCGTGCAGAGGACCCTAGATCAGACGTCAATAGCTAGACCTTTTACGAAAAATTAAATGTGGACAACCATTTCCTTCATTTCTTTCTTCGTCGAACAAAAAGTCAACCGTTTCCGTCGTTAGGTGGAAGTGACAGGGGGGCGTTCCTACGAGGTCAAGACATAGTATTATACGAAACCTGAGTGAAAGAGAAGGAAAAGGTGTTCTAAAGTACGACTTGACAATGTGACTACTATACTACTAACCTAGACTGTTTGTTCTTCATCGGTGGAGAAATCTGTGAAAACTTTCTGTAAGTGTACGATCTCCACCCTTTGGTTAGGGTGGGTGTTTTTAAGTCCCCAGACAGCGAACTCACTTTCAAGAATCCTAGGTCACTAAACTCCGTACAACCTCGTCTTCCTTCTCAACGACGAGGACCGGGGAGGAGTGTGAGTCTTTCTCCGTTTCTGGGGCCCTCGGGGAAGCCTAAAACCTCAGTTGTCTATAGAGTGAACAACACACTAAGTAAATGACTCGCTGGACTTTTCGAGTCAAAACTCACCCTAGGGTTTGTGCTCTCCCGTAAGGACCACCGAGTCACCATTTATTAGGTGAGGTCACGTCCTCGGTGTCCTCTACGCCCGAGCTAGGGACTCAGTCCTTCCAGGGGACATCTTCCTTTACCGTTGGGCGAGGTCATAAGAGTGGACCTTTTAGGGTACCTGTCTCCACCGAACGTCCGATATCAGGAATCCAGCGTTTCTCAACCCGTGCTGACTCGCTGACTCGTACGTACGCACGTACGTCTTGCCCTCTTTCGAGTCGGTGTCTAAGTCCGACCATACTACCACAAACTACACAACCACCTTTTATCCCTACGACTACCTCTGAAACCGTCGGAGGTGGACGTCTTAGTGTCACATCTGGAACTTCTAAACCTTCCTTCAGTACAGTAAGTGACTTTTTTTAGTGAGATGAATTTTTTTTAATAAATGAAAACCAACGTGACCCAGAAGTAACGACGTGTGTCCGAAAGAGATCAGCACAGTTCGCCCCCATGAGAAGGAACACCATGTGTCCGAAAAGTTCGCACCGAAGAGAACACCACCCTCGTGACCGAGATCCGTGTACTCGAAGTCACCAACGTGGTTCTCTCGAATCGACGAGGCTCCGTACACCCTAGAAGGACCCGGTCCTTACCTTGGGGACAGGGGACCTCTTCCTTTACCGATGGACGAGGTAATAAGAACGGACCTCGTTAGGTACCTGTCTCCCTGGTCCACCCGATGTCGGGTACCCCAGCGTATCACAGACTGTGTTGACTCGCTGATTATGACAGTGAAGGAGACGTAACCGTCCACCTAACGATCGGTAACATGGGGGTCCCTTCAGGATTAGTGAGATGAAAACTCTCAAAATGCGAAAGATGACCCGAAATCATCTCTGACTTACGAACTAGTGTCCACGGTTCTACGGGGCATTAGACTCGATAAGCAGTAATAGACACACAACAGACTAGGTTGTTCGGTATTGCGACCCACACGTGTCGTTGTGAGGCACCTTCACCAAATATGTTCCGACCCGAGATCGTCCAGGACCTCCGTGTTCATTAAACGTACTCCTTCAACGAGTCTACAGACTAAGTAACAGAAGACAAAGAGTTTTCTGTAACTACCGAGTACCCCGCAAGGGACACTAGTCGACTGTCTCCTTCTTTTTTTGAGTCTGCACCAAATGTATGTCACGACGACCCGCACGTTCCTGGTGGGGTTTCACCCGTCGATATATCGGGGTAAGACCCTGTGGGGACTTCCTGTCCCAATTTCCCTTTAAAAGGGTCTCCTGTCTTTAAACTCGCAACGTAGACCACCAGGTAAACTGACCTTCCTCTCTACAGGTCTTCATACCTAGATGTAGTCGAGTACCCTCCGGTCATACCGTCGTTACCTCCGACATGTGCCCGAGTCGTTGTTCTTGAAGGGGAGTGGTTCCGATCGGACTGACGGTGGTGACTGTTCACGAGGTAGACGGTCGTCGTCTCTGGTCGTCACTTGGGAATATACCGTGGTAAGCGAGGGACCACCGAGTCTCCCATTTCTCAGAGAGACGGACGTCATGTCCTCTGGATCCAAGTTATGGACTCAGCCCTTCTAGGGGACCTCTTCCCGTGTGGGTGAGGTCATAAGAACGGACCTCTTAAGATACCTGTCTCCTCGGACCGACCGATGTCAGGTATCCCAGCGTTTTCAGTCTCTGGTGACTCGTTGATTGTGAAAGTGAAATGAAAGTAAGGAGTTCCCCTATTTGGTCCACCTCCACCAACTAAAGTAACTTGACGAAGGAAGTTCCTTTCTCGTTGTAAAACAAGAAAAAAACATTGTCGAAATAACACCATATTAAACGTACAGTCTGTTAAGTGTAGAAATTTCACATGTTTAGTTATTAAAAATCATAGTGTGATGATATATATTTTATCTATTAGTTGTTCCTGGATAACCTATTGTGTCCCTTTATATGAGTCATAAAACGTTATTGGATAGTCCCTCTTATTAGACTTTTATACATAGATATATATAGGTGCATATCTATATAGACTTAGTAACACCATATGTGGACTTTGATTGTGTACCATTTAGTTTATATGAAGTTATTTTAATTTTGTTGTTTTTGTCATTAAAAATCATATAAGTGTCTATACATGTTGGTGGTGGTGGTAGCTAAAATCTGTAAGAGAAGTGAGGTCTTTCTTTGGAGCCCTCCTAAGAACCTTCTACCACCTCATGTTTTGTCGTCGTTAGACAGACAGAGGGTAGGCCTGTTGTAACGCGACCGTCCGAGACAGACTGTGTCGATAAAACCTTGAGACCTCAGACAACTTCCGAGTAGGTCCCCTTTCGAACCTACCATTTGACATCAATTAAAATCGATTTTCGCACTGAGAGAATAATGAGATAAACCTCTAATTTATACCAAATTTCTTTACGTATTCACGTTCGACTGTATCTGACACCGTCGAACATTATACTGAGTGAATCTAATCTTGATGTGAAGGGTCTTAAGGAAAAAGTCGGTGTCCTCTCTAAGGATACCCTCTGAATTCCTGCGTCATCCCTCTCCCCTTCATCGGAGGTAAATCGTAGAGGATTACGATAGAGAAAAGACGACCGAGTGAAACAATCAGGACGGTGACGAGGTGGAAGAAGACTTAGGAGGAAGGAAGACCCGGTCCACACACAAAAAAACGACAAGAAACAAAATTTTTATGAATAAATGAATAAACCGACGTAGCCCAGAATCGACACCACGTACCGAAGAGAGATCAACACCGCTCCTGAGATCTCACTCTCCCGAAGGTATCAACGTCGAAGCAGTGGCGTGCCGTACGCCCTAGAATCAAGGGGTTTGTCCCAGAGAACGTAACCTTCCACTTAAGAATTAGTGTCCTGGTGGTCCCTTTAGGGAGGTCCACACACAAATCGGGGTACCACTTCCCGGACCCCGACGTCAGGTACCCGAGTGTTTCTCCGCCTGTCCTGCCTCGCGTGTCCGTGTTTCCCGGGACTGAGGTCGTCCTGTGAGTGTTGTGGTTCCAGTAGTTTCCACTATTCTTGCCCGTTCCCCAAGTCGGGTAGGAGTACCTCAGGTCGGACCCGAGACACAAGGTCGAATAAGAATGGGAGTAGTTGAACTGTAGATAGAAAGAAGGACTGATGGACGGGACACCTGGAGTCCAAACTCGCAGTAAGTTTCTATTATGGAACTACCTCTGACAAAGTAGAGGGGTCTAATGTATTTTAGTTTAGGTCTATGTTCAAGGAAGTATCTATAAGTGGATAGTGGACGAAGAGACCACTCAGGTTTGAGACTTTGCACCCGGAGTGGGTGACCTTCACCCTCTTGACAGTCTCCTCTCGAAGATCATCGTAGACTGACTTCGGAGCTAGGTTTTTTAATTGTCCTCCTATCTTAAAGTGTCCCTTCTCTCCTCCTTATGGTTTAAGTTTCAGACTGTTCCCCTAACATCCGCCTTCTAACTCTTTTCTTACTCGTTCTTTCTCTCAGAAAGTGAGGACTGGGGATGGAAGGGTTCTCGTGTCGAACCCACCGAGGGAAGGGACTACACCAAGTTCCTCCGTTCTTTCCACCTATTTGAGTACGGGAACTCAGGAGGCACACACAATTTAACGAAGTCAGTACAGACTGAGAAACACTGGGGTGTCTGACATCGGACGGTCCGGGGAGACAGGTACCCTAAGAGATCTGTTCTTATGTCGTCACCCAACGGTAAAGGATGAGGTCCCTTAGAAGGACTGGGTCCCTAACTTAGACGTACAGAGTTCGGAGGACGTAACCACTAAATCAGCGATTCAGCATGGACTGAGAATCAGTTCTGTAACGAGAACCGATTGGACTTGGTCCCCTTAGTCCCCTACACTGAAAACGGTGTGCACTCGTCAGGAGTCAGTGACAACAGTGCTACAATACCCGTAAAGAAAGGTTGACTACGAAGAATGACACATTCGAACTCCACTAACGGATTCGAGAGGTGTGGTGTAGATAATTATTTTGTACCCCCGGTAGAACCATGGGTGGAGGATCCCAACAAGACTCCTAATATTCTCTATTATGTACATCATATAATAGACCGTGTATTATTCACGAGTTATTTCAATCGACGGTGGCAATCACCTTAGACGTTGGAGGGACGACGACGACGATTCAACGAAGTCAGCACAGGCTGAGACACGCTGGGGTATCTACCGTCGGGTGGTCCGAGGGGGCAGGGA
Source organism: Capra ibex (assembly GCA_006410555.1). Lineage (NCBI taxonomy): Eukaryota > Metazoa > Chordata > Mammalia > Artiodactyla > Bovidae > Capra > Capra ibex. The sequence continues at coordinate 40,185,972 of SJYO01050415.1, forward strand.
CCCTAAGAAGTCCGTTCCTATGACCTCACCCAACGGTAAAGGAAGAGGTCCCCTAGAAGGACTGGATCCTTAGCTTGGGCTCAGAGGATGTAACGTTCGTCTAAGAAATGGTTAACTCGATAGTCCCTTCGGGGACGTGGGTAGTATCCCAAGAAATTGTGATCGCGGAGGACCCTTCGGGACTCAGGAGGTTCGTCTACAGATAAGTTGACATCCCCTATTGAAAACATAAGGGGGACGGGTTGTTGGTAAGAGAGGAGAAACCCATTGTCGTGGGTATAAAAGGAAGCCCCTTAGGAATGGGTGTACAAGTCGAGGATGCCAAAACACATACCGGGAGAAAGGGTGGAGGTCCTTACCCGTATACGTGACACGGGTCGGTCAACATGGAGGCCGGTAACAGTGACAAAGACTCTACCCACACACAAATACGACCTGTTTACTCCGTTAAGACCCCGGAAACGACAACAAAACAGACCCAAGGAGTTGACTATCCTCGACTAGGACTTTAACGGTTCTCGGTAACAAAGAGGGTCGACCCTCCTTAGTCGGACTCCTCCTCCAGTTGTGTCTCAGTGTAACTCGTCCCTTTTCCTTATCTCTGTGTGAAGATCACACCAGGAGGCTCGCGGACCTAGGTTGATGTAGACTTCAGTTTGTGTAGACCTGAAAAATCGCATGGTCATTCAAGGTAGAGGAAACAGCAATAAAACAAATTCAGATAAACTTTCATCCCAAGACTACGACCGTTGTCCCATTTTTGATTATTTAATTAGAGAGTCGTTTTCTTGAACAAATTTGAACGGAGTATAGATTCTACATAGTAAACTCCCCTTTCATCCTCTTCCGTTACCATGGGGTGAGGTCATGAGAACGGATCTTTTAGGGTACCTGCCTCCTCGGACTATCTAATGTCAGGTACCCCAGTCCTTCTCAGTCTGTCCTGACTCGTTGAAGTGAAAGTGAAAAGTGAAAGCGCGTAACCTCTTCCTTTACCGTTGGGTGAGGTCACAAGAACGGACTTCTTAGGGTACCTGCCCCCTCGGACCACCCGACGGTAGATACCCCAGTGTGTCTCAGCCTGTGCTGACTTCGCTGAATCGTCGTCGTCGTCCCTCCAACTTCTAAGGTGATTGCCACCGTCGATTGAAATAACTCGTGAATAATACACGGTCTATTATATGATGTACATAATAGAGAATATTAGGAGTCTTGTTGGGATCCTCCACCCATGGTTCTACCGGGGGTACAAAATAATTATCTACACCACACCTCTCGAATCCGTTAGTGGAGTTCGAATGTGTGATTCATTCTTCGTAGTCAACCTTTCCTTACGGGTATTGTAGCACTGTTGTCACTGACTCCTGACGAGTGCACACCGTTTTGAGTGTAGGGGACTAAGGGGACCATGTCCAATCGGTTCTCGTTACAGAATGCTCCGTCTTACCTTCCTCACCACGGAGACCGACCAGTTCCTTCTGCCAGAATTAAAACCAGCTTTCGTCGCAGGAATATAGCGGTAGACTGTCAGGAGTAAGACGGGGGATACCAGTGCCCGTTCGCCCGAGGAACAGGTTGTGTGGTCCACGAGATGGTGTGGTGGACGAGAGACTTTTGCGAAAAGGAACGTACAAAACAGATCAATTTAGGGTGGTAGGAAGTTCNAAGACCCCGGAAACGACAACAAAACAGACCCAAGGAGTTGACTATCCTCGACTAGGACTTTAACGGTTCTCGGTAACAAAGAGGGTCGACCCTCCTTAGTCGGACTCCTCCTCCAGTTGTGTCTCAGTGTAACTCGTCCCTTTTCCTTATCTCTGTGTGAAGATCACACCAGGAGGCTCGCGGACCTAGGTTGATGTAGACTTCAGTTTGTGTAGACCTGAAAAATCGCATGGTCATTCAAGGTAGAGGAAACAGCAATAAAACAAATTCAGATAAACTTTCATCCCAAGACTACGACCGTTGTCCCATTTTTGATTATTTAATTAGAGAGTCGTTTTCTTGAACAAATTTGAACGGAGTATAGATTCTACATAGTAAACTCCCCTTTCATCCTCTTCCGTTACCATGGGGTGAGGTCATGAGAACGGATCTTTTAGGGTACCTGCCTCCTCGGACTATCTAATGTCAGGTACCCCAGTCCTTCTCAGTCTGTCCTGACTCGTTGAAGTGAAAGTGAAAAGTGAAAGCGCGTAACCTCTTCCTTTACCGTTGGGTGAGGTCACAAGAACGGACCTCTTAGGGTCCCTGCCCCCTCGGACCACCCGACGGTAGATACCCCAGCGTGTCTCAGCCTGTGCTGACTTCGCTATCGTCGTCGTCGTCGTCCCTCCAACTTCTAAGGTGATTGCCACCGTCGATTGAAATAACTCGTGAATAATACACGGTCTATTATATGATGTACATAATAGAGAATATTAGGAGTCTTGTTGGGATCTTCCACCCATGGTTCTACCGGGGGTACAAAATAATTATCTACACCACACCTCTCGAATCCGTTAGTGGAGTTCGAATGTGTGATTCATTCTTCGTAGTCAACCTTTCCTTACGGGTATTGTAGCACTGTTGTCACTGACTCCTGACGAGTGCACACCGTTTTCAGTGTAGGGGACTAAGGGGACCAAGTCCAATCGGTTCTCGTTACAGAATGCTCCGTCTTACCTTCCTCAGCACGGAGACCGACCAGTTCCTTCTGCCAGAATTAAAACCAGCTTTCGTCGCAGGAATATAACGGTAGACTGTCAGGAGTAAGACGGGGGATACCAGTGCCCGTTCGCCCGAGGTACAGGTTGTGTGGTCCACGAGATGGTGTGGTGGACGAGAGACTTTTGCGAAAAGGAACGTACAAAACAGATCAATTTAGGGTGGTAGGAAGTTCAGAGACTAGTTTAAAGTACAGAGGTCCCTTCTGAAAAACCTCGGGGGAACACATACGAGAGTACTTAAGGATTTGAAAAGGAAAGTATCGTAAATAGTACAAAGAAAATAAAAACAGGAATAAAGACATTTGGTGCGAGGAGTGCGATGGAAGACATCTTGTATTCGAGACAGACATACCCCTGGTCCAGAACCAGTGACGACTGGGGGTCACACGAGTACTTACAAATTGTTACCCTAGAGCCCGTTTTAACTCCCCAAACTCATGACTAACTATCGTAAACGACTAAAGGTGTCACATTTTAGAGGGTGGTACCCTTTAAAGTTCGGTGGTTACACTAAAGTTGGTTTTAAGGACTTTTTAAGTGGGTAGTCAAGAACGGTCGACGATCCTCTCTCGAGGTCGTGTGGTGACATCGGCTGTAGGGCCGAGGGTCGTGTCTAAACAACTTACTCACTTTCTTAATTAGTTTAATCAGGGTGTCTTAATCGAAAGGGATAGACACGGATAGGTACCGTGTGAGAGGTAGACAGTCTAAAAAAAAAAAATTTCGTCTGATCCTACAAAAGTAATTCGTGTTACATAAGTCATAATTTATTTGAACATATGTCTTATCTTTGTCTGGGTGTTTGTATCTTTTGTGTGAATACCGATGGTTTCTCCCTTTCACCCCTCCCTATTTAATCCTCAAACCCTAATTGTATATATGTGATGATATATGTTTCCTTGGTCTCTAGTTTGACAGGTGTAGGTGACCTAGTAGCTTTTTCGTTCTCTCAAGGTCTATTTGTAGATGAAGACAAAATAACTGATGCGGTTTCTGACTGACACACCTAGTGTTGTTTGACACCTTTTAAGAATTTCTCTCCCTTTATGGTCTGATAGACTGGTCGGAGGACTCTTTGGATATACGTCCAGTCTTCCTTGTCTATCTTGATCAGTACCTTGTTGTCTGACCAAGGTTTATCCCTTTCCTCATGTAGTTCCGATGTATGACAGTGGGACGAATAAATTGAATGTACGTCTCATGTAGTACTCTTTACGACCCGACCTCCATCGTTTCGACCCTAGTTCTAAGGGTCCTCTTTATAGTTATTGGAGTCTATACGTCTATTGTGGTGGGAATACCGTCTTTCGTTTCTTCTTGATTTTTGGGAGAACTACTTTCACTTTCTCCTCTCACTCGTTCAACCGAATTTCGAGTTGTAAGTCTTTTGATTCTAGTACTGTAGGCCAGGTTAGTGAAGTACCGTTTATTTACCCCTTTGTTACCTTTGTCACTCTCTGATAAAAAACCCCGAGGTTTGAGTGACGTCTACCACTGACGTCGGTACTTTAATTTTCTGTAAATGAGGAACCTTCTTTTCGATACTGGTTTGATCTGTCGCATAATTTTTCGTCTCTGTAATGAAACGGTTGTTTCTAGTAAGATCAATTTCAATACCAAAAAAGTCATCAGTACATACCTACACTCTCAACCTGATATTTCTTTCGACTCACGACTTCTTAACTACGAAAACTTGACACCAAAATCTCTTCTGAGAACTCTCAGGGAACCTGACGTTCCTTTAGTCAGGACTTATAAGTGACCTTCCTGACTACGACTTCGACTTTGAGGTTATGAAATTGGTGTTCTACGCTTCTTGACTGAGCGATCTTTTCTGGGACTACGACCTTTCTAACTTCCGTCCTCCTCTTCCTCTGCTGTCCTACTCTACCGACCTACCGTAGTGACTGAGTTACCTGTACTCCAACTCACTTGAGACCCTCTACCACTACCTGTCCCTCCGGTGCGTACGACGTCAGGTCCCCCAGTGTTTCTCAGCCTGTGCTGGATCTCTGACTTGACTTGACTATATATTTTATCTATTGGTTGTTCCTGGATGAGATCGTGCCCTTGATATGAGTTACAAAGGAATATCCCTTGTCTTAGACTTTTTGAATCTATAAATACATACATATTGACTTAGTGAAACGACATATGGACTTTGATTGTGTTGTAACATTTAGTTCATACAAAATTGATTTTGTAATTTTATGTTTTTTTACATAAACCATATTTTCTTATAACAAACACAGGTTGGGGAGGTGAAAACGGACCACAATTCGATAGGAAAGAACGTACATTAATCTCGAAACGTTTGACACCTATCACTGAGTAATCACCGAGTGTTCTAGGTAAATCTTCCAGTATTCTTTGTAATTTTTTTCTTCTTTGCTTCATCTTCCCTTCTCTTTAAAGTTTCATAGTCACAAACAGTCCTTCCCAATAAAACCCTCTGAAAACGACATTCGGACACAAGTAAGACTCAATACTACATTTCACTGAAAGAATCTCAGTTCTTTCAAACCTTTAGTGACACCAACTATCATTAAAATCCAAGTGTCGTTTGACTTGTCTTTCATCTCGTTCAAGAGTAAATGAGGTAGAGGGGCGTGTCCGTGTTGAAGGAGTAATAGTCGTAGAGGGTGGTGTCTCCAGGTAAACAATGTTAACTACTTGGATGTAACTATGTAGTATTAGTGGGTTCAGGGACCAAATGTAATGTCAAGTCAGGAACACAACGCGCAAGACACCCAAACTCGTTTACATATTTACTGCACACCCGAAGGGTCCACCACGATCACCATTTCTTGGGTAGACGGTTACGTCCTCTGCATTCTCTGCGCCCAAACTAAGGACCCAACCCTTCTAGGGGACCTCCCTCCGTACCGGGGGTGAGGACATAAGAACGGACCTCTGAGGGTACCTGTCTCCTCGGACTGTCCGATGTCAAGTATCCCAGCGTTTCTTAGTCTGTATTGTTTTCACTGAATCGTGCGTGTGCGTTACTGTGCATAGGTAACAACATGATAGTATGTCTTATAACCCAACCGGTTTTTTAAGTGAACCCAAAAGAACCGGTTAGATCATGGGATCAGAACCGGTCAGAGTAATGGGATTTTTTAGGAGATATGAGATAAGTAGGGGGGTGAATGGGGAGTAGTGACCGCTAGGGACGAGAAAAATGACAGAGGTATCACACGGAAAAGGTTTACAGTATCAGTCTTAGTATGTCATACATCGGAAAGTCTAACCGTAGAAAGTGAATCTTTATACGGGACTTCAAAGAAGGAACGGACAAGTACCAAACTACAGAAAAATGACGATGTATTCTAAGTAACAAACGTACATGGTGTCGAACGATTAGGTAAGCAGATGGTTTCCCGTAGAACCAACGAAGGTTGAAAACCGTGAATACTTATTTCGACGTTATTTGTAGGTGCACCGAAGGGTCCACTGAGTCACCCATTTCTTAGACGGACGTTACGTCTTCTACGTCCATCTACATTCAAGTCAGGGGTCCAGCCCTTCTAGAGGACCTCCACCCGTGCCGTTGGGTGAGGTCATAAGAATGGACCTCTTAGGGTACCTGTCTCATCGAACCACCCGATGTCTCAACCTGTGCTTATTTCATTGAATCGTGCGTGTCGTACGTTTGTAGGTGAATATCCTAAAACACACCTGTATTCAAAAGTTGAAAAAACCCATTTAGGATTCCCCATGTCAATGACCTAATGTACCATTACCATACAAATTAAAATATAACTGTTCGACAGAAGGTTTTACGTAAGGGTGGTCGTTGCTTACTCACGAGGATACATGAGTCAGTACAGGCTGAGAAACGCTGGGGGACCTAACATCGGGTGGTCCTAGGAGATACTCTAAAAGGTCCGTTCTTATGACCTCTCCCAACGGTAAAGGAGGAGGTCCCCTAGAAGGACTGGGTCCCTAGTTTGGGTTCAGACGACACAGAGAACGTAACGTCCTTTTAAGAAATGACGACTCAGTAGTCCCTTCGGGTAATCGTCGCGGAGTGAAAACAAATTTAAACGTAAAGGCATTACTGTACACTACGCCTCGCAGAAAAGTGTACAAATAAACGGTAGACATACAAAACAGAAAGTCCAGAAAACGGGTAAAGTTTTAGTCTTTCGTTACAAAAAAGTAAATCATGAAAACAAAAGGTACAGGAATGAACGTTTAAAAAAAAGTTTTCATTCTTGTGATACAGACTGAACAGCCTGGAGTGTAAAAACAATGTATAAAAATTGTCTCCAACACCCCGCCTCCTTAGGTGGTTACAGAAATTTTTTGTTTTTTGTGGACCGGAACGGTTCAAGAATAGAGATTAGGGGGTCCCTGGATTCCCAATTCTGGTGAATCGAGACTCACTATCTCTCTCTCTCCAGAACCTCCGGCCCCTTGAAGGTCAAGAGGAGGGGTGAGGATGAGGGTTAGGGGAACCGGCACTCACTCTTGGAAAAGTTAGGTCGACGGGAGTGGGCCACTGTTGGACCCGTTTGTTCTCTCGACCCTATCTATGAACTACGGGGATAGGAGGGATGTAAGTCCCCTGTCGGGGAACAACTAAGAACCTTCGACTTCATTCCCCTCCTCTTTCTAACCTCCACTTCCAGTAACGATTTCAGTGTACAGGGTAGTTCTTCGAGAAGAGGTCTAATATCGACACACGCACACACGACTTTGCGAAGTCAGCACAGACCGCGAAACGTTGGGGTGCCTGACATCGGACGGTCCGAGGAGACAGGTTCCCTAAGAGGTCCGTTCTTATACCGTCACCTAACGGAACAGGAGGAGGTCCCCTAGAAGGTCCTAGCTTGGACACAGAGGACGTACAGGACGTCACGTCCGCCTAAGAAATGATGACTCGGAGGTCCCTTCTAATATCGACCATCTTGTTTAATGTAGGAGGTAGTGAAAGGAAAACGACGGACCTCGCGACGTGATTGAACAGACGTACTTGAGTAATTGGACTTCTCGGCACACGTACACACACACACACACATCCCCTCCCACCCCTCACCTCCTCGCACCACTACGAAGTCACTCGGGGTACAAATGTTACTCTTTTGCTAGGATCACACTCCACCAATAAAGTTCTCCCAGTGTGTCAGTCCTTCGGGGTCAACACCGATCTTAGACGGGCTGAGGGAGGGTTTCTGTAGTATTGTTTGGACTTGACGATTATTACTATTGTTAAGTCTCCGAGTGAATACCCCCCCGGATGACACTCGGTCCGACGTGTACGAGACACGCGAAATGTATCCAACAGTCTCCAGTACAGATAACGACACGGGTAAAATGTCTCCTCCTTCGACTCCACGTCTCTCCCGTGATCGTGCGATTCCTCTTGTCTGTCCCTCGTGTCTCTACAATCAGGGACCGTTCCCCCCGAGGCTCGACGACCTAGGACTCACGAACCTCGTGGATGACGCCCGGTCCCGTGACCCCACTGTCGACCCTGACACTGTCCGAGTGTTTGTCCTGTCAAAGGTTCTTTCTTTTTTTTTTCATCCAGCCACCCTAACCCTTCCCCGACACCCTCGTCTCCTGCCCACTAAGTGAACCCCACCAGGTCCACCCGCCAAGATTCTACCCGTGTGCACCGACTCTGGACTCTCGATTCTTCCTCGATCGGAGTGTGTCACGAACACCTTCTCACAAGGTCCGTCACCATTGTCGTCCGTGTCTCCTGGTCTCCACTCTTGTTCGAACCAGACAAACTCCTTGTCTTTTCTCCTTCACTACGACACCCTCTCTCTCTCTCCCACCGCTCCCCTTCGAAACGTCTCCCTCTCCCCAAGGCCCGTCGACGTCCTCGGAGTCCTCACCTCCCTCCTTTCACTCCGCAGTAGAGGTTCCACCCCAGGTGAGAGACGGGGAGGAGGACCGAGAACCCCTCAGGTTTGTGGGGAAGTGGAGGAGTAACGTTCGTTGTAGACGTACGGAGTGGAGGGGAGTTCCAGATGTCAGGTTGAGTTCCAGGAAGTGATGACTAAAACCTACGAACCCCGTCATTCGACGTCGAACGTCGTCGGTCGACGTCGACCTTCGTTCCAGAAACAAAGGGTCTGGTCCTCAGGATTGGTGACCTGATGTCCTCGGTCGTCAATCCCGATCTCAGAGATCAGAACGGACGGATCAGTTCTTGTTTAAATCTGCTCCTCCGTCTTCCGTTTCTCATTCCGTTTTTCAAATAGCTTTTCTTTTTATGTACGCTTTTCCGTGTCTCTCAGTACGGAAACCCTTGAAATTTAGGAAATATGGCCCCGAAGTAGAAGGGAGTCCGGTTAGTGGAAGGAAACAGGGGGAGGACCAATTAAACAGAGTCCTGGGAGGGGACCCCACGTGTACGTATGGAATCGGTTTTACCTTGAGTTTCACTTCCGAAGACCCTCTTCATTCTGAGTAATATCGGACCCTAATAGGAGACTAAAAACTGAGGATCCTTGGAAAGACGGGCACACATCACAGAGGTAATAGTCTGTCCCAAAAAAGGAAAGAAATAGAAACGACACTAATAAGGGAACTCCATTTTCTGTTTCTGACCGATAAATGGAACAAAAACAACCGACATTTAAGGAGTTGACCTCGGATGGATAGAGAATAAAGTACTTTACGTTCGTCTTCCCACCGACTAACATTTAAAAGTTGGACTTCGGGTGTATAGAGGATGGAGTGATACTCCCGAGTACCCAAGGAAGACTCGTCTTTCTACCCGAAAGTATATGTCAGGGATGGATATCCGAAGGTAGGTATGTAGGTAAGTAAGTACATAAATAGGTGAGTAGGTAGTTTACAACCAAAGGGAGACCAACAGACGGGAACATCCAGGGAAGGAGACTTTGTGAAAGAAAATAGGGTGTCCCAAGACGAAGGTTGTAGCCGAAAAGGTCTTACGGAAGGGACTGGTGACGGTCGATTAAATCGGGGAATAGTGGGACAATCGTTGATTTGACGAGAAGTACTATTTTGTCCTACCAAACCACGGAGGTTACAGACTGAGAAAGAGATATACTCTATTCAATCGAGTACCCGCAATTAAGGGAGTAGAGTAGAGGAAAACCCTTGGTAGGAAGACAAGAGAAACACACTAGACCTACCCCGGTTGGAGTCGGGGGCCCAAGTCTTTACTCGCGTAGTAGGTTTATTTCGGTGACTCTCTCTCGACATCCTGAAAACAGTCTCGACGAGTCTTTCGACTCAAAAACAAGACTGAACCAATGAATAGACCATCCGACATTCCAACGTTGACGACCCCTTCCTTTCCTGGACGGACTTTTACTTTAGTTATAACCCCTTTTGTCTCCACTCTCTTCCTCTTTCTGTGTCAGGACTTAGATGTCCGTGGACCTAAGTCGGTACGGACTTTAGGTTAGAGGGAACCTGAAGAAGTACGATTCTTAGTTATTCAAGAGAAACACGAATTAGATCAATGAACGTTGTCTTCCAGACTAACTATTATTTCGGAGTTTCTATACGTCTGGTAGTTCAAATCCATGAAAGGGGAACTCTCTACACCCGTCCATGAAGGAAATGAGGATTCGGTGAGGAAGAAATCTCCGAGGATAAAAAACTCCGGACTCACAAACTTCAAGTGAGTTAGTCTCCCTCTTTTCTTCTTAGTTCCACAGCCCGGTCTTCGCCCTGTTGGGATCCTCGATGGTCGTCGTCCTTGACCCTTAGACGTAATAACTATTCGTTTAGATAAAAGGAAAGAAGAAGAAACATCCGTCTCGGGACTAAAATAATCGAACAGATAATCGGGACAGGTACATAAGTCTTTTTAGTCAGATTCGAACAGTACCACGAACAGAAAAACAATCTCTAACCAAGACTTTCCCCGATACTGTGTGACGACGACGACGATTCAGTGGAGTCAGCACAGGCTGAGACACACTGGGAATGATGGGTTCTATTATGCTCCCCTTCAGCCAACCCCTCGCCAATCACCTTCTAAAGACCCTATTTGACACGAAGAGAATTTTTTTATTGTGTCCCCTTTGAAGGAAAAAGTCGGAGGGTGTCTTTTATCCCGTTACACTCCTCCGTAATTAACGGTACCCTAAACTAAGAAGACTTGTGAATCAGATTTCGTTTTAGCATTCTCTCGGACACAAAGCAAAAAGGGGAGGTTGGTACACTCTATTCTCCTCCCACCATTATTGTAAGAAGACCAAATTGTTTCTTTTTTGAGTGTTTATAAATAGGAAAAGTCTTAGATGTACGGTTAAATTCATAGTAAGAGTCCCTTTATTTAATAATTCATTCTGTTGTTTGGTCTTAATGTCTAAAACCTTCCAAGTTCAAAAGAAAGTACTCTACATAATTAACAGAGACTTCAAGTATACCGGATGTTTCTTATAAAAGTACTCCTCAAATTACTACGACTCCTTCCAGACTAAAAGAGTGAAGTTTCTTTCATGGAAAAGGTGAGTCTTCTCGATTCTAGGAGTTTTGGTTTCAGTTCTTAAGGTGACCAATCATAGTTCTCGTTTTGGTCCCTCCGATCTGTGAAGTTCATACGTTTCCTTCGTCCGTCTCATCCTAAAATCGTTTTACTTCACACTTTAACATTACAAAACGTAGATAGGCGTTATTACCGACCTTAGTACCGTCGGTATAACGGTGGAGTTCCCTACTGTAACGGTTGTACGGTCCTTTAGGATCAGGCGCTCCTATGGTAAGTTGAGGACGTAACTGGAGACATCTCGGAGGGATGGAATACCTTGATCACAAAACAGTTTATCATTTCCGAAAATAAAAATTCCACAAACCTTGCACAAGAAGGGAATCAAACAGGTTATCGCGGAATACACTATGCAGGTTCTCCTCCCTACGGGTCTCCTGCCGTGTCCTTGAATTCGTGACACCGAGTGAGCCCCGAGTCCGGTGTCGGGAGTGGCCTTGGCAGGACTGACGGCCGTGGCGTAGAGGTCAGGGGCCGCGACGACCATGGTACGACAACTGATTCCAGAGGTATAAGACATCTTCCCTTGTCACTTAAAGATCGGTGGTTGGTTGTGTTAAAAATTAATTCCAGTGAGGGTCTCGTATGTACATAGTTGAAATTGTTAAATTGTCAATTACATATTTTTACACTCTTGGTACTAACGAAATCCCCGACCTCACCCCCCGCCCATCATTTTTATTTGAAGTACCCTACTACCTTTACAAGAAATAGACTTATCCCCAAACAACCCGAAGGGACCATCGAGTCAACCATTTCGTACGCGGCCGTTACACCTTCTGGACCTAGGCTAGGGACCCAGCCCTTCTAGGAGACCTCGTCCTTCACCTTTGGGTGGGGTCATAAAAACGGACCTGTTAGGGTACCTGTCTACTCGGACCGCCCGATATCAGGTACCCCAGTGTTCTCAACCTGTGCCGAATCGCTGATTTGGTGATGGCGATCAGGTGATGGTGATATATAGTGATGTTATATACGTGATCCGTTTTGAGACGTGTACATAAATTTTACACACGAAAAGTGAATAAGTTTCAAATCGAGTAAAACTTGACACTTGTAACTTGAGATCACTGAACTTACGATTTTACAAATTCCCAAATTCTCATGACAAAAATTTATGAAGTAAAATTGAATAATAGGTAGTCTCCCCTGAAGGGACCACTAGGCCACCGATTCTGAGACACGAGGGTTGAGGTCCCCGAGGTCAAGGTGGAGACCGGTCCCTTGATCTCGGGTGTACGACTTTGATTCTCAAGTGTACGACGTCGATTTCTAGGGCGTGTGGAGTTGTTTCTACCTTCTAGGACACACGGTGTTGGTTCTGGACCGTGTCGGTTTATTTGTGTATAAAAGTTTTCAGTCGTCTATTTGGTATGCCTAGTTACTTACTTACTTCCCTTTCTGTCCATACACACGCACGAGTCCGTGAGTCAGTACAGGATGAGAAACGCTGGAGTACCTGACATCGGACGGTCCGAGGAAACAGGTACCTTAAGAGGTCCGTTCTTATGACCTTACCCATCGGTAAGGGAAGAGGTCGTCTAGAAGGGTTGGGTTCCTGACTTAGGGTCAGAGGACGTGACGTCCGTCTAAGAAATGACAGACTCGGTGGTCCTTTCGGGTTTCCGTCCATAGACTACTCCGTTTGTACCTGTTTACATTTGTTAACGTTTTAGATCTACTACCTATATACGTATAATACCATCTGACACGAATTGAAAAGACAGCTAAACTTTCAAAAGGACTGATTTATAACTTCCTTTTCGTTTTCGGATCCGTTGACCAAGGTGATGACACCGTCTATGGATTTCATTAGTACCGAGTCTGGTCCGTCTTAAGACCTAGAAAGAGCCGCCGTCAGTCGAACGGGAAAAGAGGACGACGGTACAGTGGGTTCCTATGACAGAAGTCGTCGACTACTGACAGGTACGGGGAACTGATGGTCCGGGAGTCAGAGGTCTGGCTCCTTCTCTTTTTCATTCTTGATTTTTAGAAAGAACAACTCTCAATACTTTTATTGATTGTCTCTTTGGTCTTTGCTACTACCACTAATATTGTTGTCGTCGTCGGTTCCGGGACAAGATTCCTGTAGTGTACCTACCCAAGTAAATGAGGAGTTTGTTGGAATACTCTAAACAACAACAGCAACAAATCAGCTATTCATGGCAGGTTGAGAAAACACTGGGGCACCTGACATTGGGTCGTCCGCTGAGACGCGTACCCTAAAGGGGTAATTTTTATGATCTCACCCAACGGTACGGGAAGAGGTCCCCTAGAAGGGTTGGGTTCCTAACTTGGACACAGAGGACGTAACCGTCCTTCTAAGAAATAGTAGACTCGATGGTCCTTTCGGGGAGTACTCCATTCAAGACAATAATAAGAGTCGATACCTAAGCCTTTGAATCCGGGGCCCCCCGACTCACCATAGAAGTATAGTCTTCTCCTACCACCTTTAGCTTAGGCGTAGAAGGTCCCGTCCTTCAGCTGTCTGTTACCGAAACACCCATTGTGACTCAGTTTTTGGTCTCCGTCTTTGTAGAACAATTCTCTACACCTTAGACACTGTCTCCTCCTTGGCGTCTTGGACACTGATGACGGAGACCTCCCTCCTTCTCCACACTCCTCCTCTGCCCCACCCCCACCCCTGGCACCGTTGTAGTAGTACCGGCCGTCCTTTACTCTGGCCTTCAGCACTTAGAAACTTGGACCGTCGGAGGCGAAGACACTAGGGTTCGCTAACATGGAGAGTAAGCACAATCACAGGTGTGGGGTGGCTACCATAGACCCTTTTCCCCCCTTGTTGTACTCTCGACTACTACCTCGAAACCTCCGGGGGTGACCTTCGACCTGTCAGACGATCATCCCTACTGAGTCGGACCTTCGCACTCCAGTCCTCGTCAGGTGCACTCGTTCGGGTATCCCGAAACTGACCACAGGACGGATTTCGAGAGGTTTCGGTCTTAACTTACTGTGGTCGTAGTCGTTACCGTGGGGTGAGGTCCTGAGAATGGACCTTTTAGGGTACCTACCTCCTCGGACCACCCGACGGCAGATACCCCAGCGTGCCTCAGCCTGTGTTGAGTTCGCTGAATCGTCGTCGTCGTCGATGGTGTTGTTTGTGACTACTTTCGATACAACCCGGTATGTGACAAGATCCGTGATGTGTGCATAGTTAAGTAAACTAGGAAGGTTGTTGTTCCCCCTTTGACTCCGTGTCTCGTCGTTGTGGACAGGGAGTTTTTCAGTAGTGTGACCCTTACGGAGACACTTGGAGAACGGTGTTTTCTAGTGATGTCTCATTCTTATTTGGTTTGTAGTCTAAAGGGGTTTCCACCTACGAAGGAACTAAGTAAAGGCCACGGGAACGGAATTAAAGTTGGTGTCACTGGTCTAGTAGCAGACCCGTCCCACGACTCTCGTAGTCACCGTCCTTCCACACACACACATAACACAATGTTCTCAGAACAGACTGAGAAACACTGGGGTGCCTGACACCGGGCGGTCCGAGGACATAGGTACCCTAAAGGGTCCTCTCTTGTGACCTCAACCAACGGTAAAGGAAGAGGTCCCCTGGAAGGACTGGACCCCTAACTTGAGTGTCGAGAACACAGAGGATGTAACGTCCGTCTAAGAAATGGTGATTGTGGTGGACCCTTCGGGCTCCTCCCACCGGTCAAGATTGACGTAGTCCTCCGTATCGGACCCCCTCGGTGGAACCGGAAGATTAGCTACACCCTCCTAATGAGACTATACTCGGAACCCCGATGGTTATCGTAAATAATCTCTCAACCGACTCCGACCCACTCAGAGGTAGACACCTCCCGACTCCCGTAGGGTAGGAAGAGATTACAAGGGATAACACAATACTACTAACGGAATTATTTTTCTGTATTTGTTCTTTCTCCGTTTGTAAAATTATAGTTTCTCTTCCTTCTCACACCCCTCCTTCCCTACCCACTCCTTTCTACTGTCATCCTCCGCCATTTTACAAAGTTTCTAAGGGTGCTTTTTGACTCTTTTCTGAAAACAGGAGTTTCTTGAGAACCGTCCCAGGACTGGTCCGTCGGGTCCACTAAACAACCTACCCGACTCACGAGGACCTAAGATGAGGGTCGGAACAGGGTCGATACCCCTTACTCTCACGGAGCCAAAGGGGTCCACCAATACTCTTGTCTACTCGGGTGCACCGTTCCGCGCGATCGACAGACACAATTGACTACCCACCCGAGCAGACGCAAGACGAACACCCTACAATGATGCGAATGGGTCAAGAGTCAACCGTCCGTTTACCTTTCCCATATTTATCAGTGGAGAGCCAAAGAGTAGTTACGTAATTTACACTGAACCGTAGGACGGGTCGGAGGGAGGACCCCGTCAACCACCCGTTCCCGACAAAACGTCTCCAGATGGCCCACAGGTCGGGGGTCGACGGGACACTGTATGGTCCACAATAGGGAGGGTGGGGTACGGGCGGAACCGTGGTCGAGTGTGCCGGAGAGGTCCGGTGACGGACAAACAGACCTGAGTCGGTAGGTCGGGGTCGGACGTAATCCAGTCAGACAAGTGTTTGCCCAAGACCCTTCCGACACGGTCCGCCGCCCACCTCCCCTCCCCTCCCTCCCCGCCTGCGCCGACCACTCTCGACCCGACAGGGTCCCGGAGGGAGGTAAAGTGACGTAGCTGAAGAGTTTCCGACTCGAGAGGGGACCGAGATCTCACCCTGGGACTTCCGTCGTCTATGTCTAAGACTTGGGTAGAGACCCAAGTTCAGAGTAAAACGGGGTGTACACTGGATTGTGAGTAACGGATGGAAAAGTAACGGAGTTAAAGAGGTAGACATTTTACCTCTATTATTGTCACGGATGAGGTATACCAACGACCTTCCTAATTTACCTATAATAATAATAATGATAGTATAAGACTACAAGGTCTGTCACAGTCTCACGTACACACGATTCAGTGAAGTCAGCACAGGTCGAGATACGCTGGGATACCTGACATCGTGCAGTCCGAGGAGACAGGTTCCGTGAGAGGTCCGTTCTGATGACCTCACCCAAAGACACGGGAGGAGGTCCCTTAGAAGGGTTGGTCCCTAGCTTGGGTGCAGAGAATACAGATGGACGTAACCGTCCGTCCAAGAAATGGCGATCGCGGTGGACCCGTCGGGATCACAGTCTCATAGACGACACTTATCCCAACCGATAAAGGGTGGTCTGATTGAGTTAGCCATTTCTTAGACGGACGTTACGTCCTCTGAACCCAAGTTAAGGACCCAACCCTTCTAAGGGGACCTCTTCCTTTACCGTTGGGTGACGTCACAAGAACGGACCTCTTAAGGTACCTTCTCCTCGGACCGTCCAATATCAGGTACCCCAGGATTCTCAGTCTGTGCTGACTCACTAATTGTGAAAGGGAAAAAAAAAAAAAGTGGTCTGATCCATTCAGTAATTCTCGTTTTGGAAACCGTGGTTGGACCGACCCAAGTTGAGGGTCGGGGTCGTAAATAAT
Organism: Capra ibex; assembly: GCA_006410555.1. Lineage (NCBI taxonomy): Eukaryota > Metazoa > Chordata > Mammalia > Artiodactyla > Bovidae > Capra > Capra ibex. The sequence goes on from SJYO01050415.1 coordinate 40,202,676, forward strand.
GGACACATAATGGACAATGGAAATGGTAATAATAAATAAAGTCCGTCCCGACCAGAAACAACGACGAACCGAAAAGAGATAAACGTCGTTTACCCCGGATGAGATAACGTCACGCACTCGAAGAGTGACGTCGCCGAAGAAAGTAACGTCTCGGGTCCGGGCTCCTGTGTGTCCGAGTCACCAACACCGAGGTCCCAAGATCTCGTGTCGGAGTTGTCAACACCACGTGTTCAAATCAGGGAGGTGGTGTCCACCTTAGCATGGTCTAGTCCCTAGCTTGGGTACAGAGGACGTAACCACCCGCCTAAGAAATGGTGACTCGGTGGTGCCTTCGAGGGGATACATCGGAATCTATACCTAGAATTGGAGAGACGCGGAGTCAAGGGAGTAGACATTTTACCCCTGCTACTAATACGGAAATCTCATACCACTCCTCACTATTTAATTTGAACGGTTCAAGAATCTTGCGACAGACCGTGTGTCACTCTCGAGGTAACAACGGTAACAATGACCTCCAGACGAGAGAAGGGTAGCCCCACCGACTCGACGACACTATACTAGGACCTCGTCGGGAGTAGAGAAGATTCCTTCGTAACGAACTCCTAATTCCGTTGTGTTATTTTCTCATCTCATCTCTCTACTTCCTTCTACTATGACCTCTTATAAAAACCTCGTGGACCTAGATTGGCACGGACTTCGTTCTGGACGGGGACCTGAAGAACTAAGGTCAAGTCAAGTCAAGTTAACGAGTCAATACAGGTTGAGAAACACTGGAGTACTTGACGTCGTGCGGTCCGGAGGGACAGGTAGTGGTTGAGGGTCTCAAATGAGTTTGAGTACAGGTAACTCAGCCACTACGGTAGATTGGTAGAGTAGGAGACAGCAGGGGAAGAGGAGGACGGAAGTTAGAAAGGGTCGTAGTCCCAGAAAAGTTTACTCAGTCGAAAAGTGTAGTCCACCGGTTTTATAACCTCAAAGTCGAAGTCAGGAAGGTTTACTTGTGGGTCCTGACTAGAGAGAATCCTACCTGACCAACCTAGAGGAACGTCAGGTTGTCTGAGAGTTCTCAGAAGAGGTTGTGGTGTCAAGTTTTCGTAGTTAAGAAGACGTGAGTCGAAAGAAGTGTCAGGTTGAGAGTGTAGGTATGTACTGGTGACCTATTTGGTATCGGAACTGATCTACCTGGAAACAACCGTTTCATTACAGAGAAGAAAAATTATACGACAGATCCAGCCAGTATTGAAAGGAAGGTTTCTCATCCGTAAAAAATTAAAGTACCGACGTCAGTGGTAGACGTCACTAAAACCTCGGGGGTTTTTATTTCAGTCGGTGACAAAGGCGACAAAAGGGTAGATAAATGGTACTTCACTACCCTGGTCTACGGTACTAGAATCAAAAAACTTACAACTCGAAATTTGGTCGAAAAAGTGAGAGGAGAAAGTAAAAGTAGTTCTCCGAGAAATCAAGGAGAAGTGAAAGACGGTATTCCCACCACAGTAGACGTATAGACTCCAATAACTATAAAGAGGGCCTTTAGAACTAAGGTCGAACACGAAGGAGGTCGGGTCGCAAAGAGTACTACATGAGACGTATCTTCAATTTATTCGTCCCACTGTCATATGTCGGAACTGTATGAGGAAAAGGATAAACCTTGGTTAGACAACAAGGTACAGGTCAAGATTGACAACGAAGGACTGGACACATATCCAAAGAGTTCTCCGTCCAGTCCACCAAACCATAAGGGTAGAGAAAGTCTTAAAAGACGTCAAATAACACTAGGTGTGTCAGTTTCCGAAACCGTATCAGGTATTTCGTCTTTATCTACAAAAAGACCTTGAGAGAACGAAAAAGGTACTAGGTTGTCTACAACCGTTAAACTAGAGACCAAGGAGACGAAAAAGATTTTGGTCGAACTTGTAGACATTCAAGGGCCAAGTACATAACGACTTCGGACCGAACCTCTTAAAACTCGTCATGAAATGATCGCACACTCTACTTACGTTAACACGCCATCAAACTCGTAAGAAACCGTAACGGAAAGAAACCCTAACGTTACTTTTGACTGGAAAAGGTCAGGACACCGGTGACGACTCAAAAGGTTTAAACGACCGTATAACTCACGTCGTGAAAGTGTCGTAGTAGAAAGTCCTAAACTTTGTCGAGTTCACTTTAAGGTAGTGGAGGTAATCGAAACGAACATCACCCGGATTCCGGGTGAACTGAAGTGTATCTTGGTTATTTAAGGAAGAATCGAATTTGTTGAAACGAACCTAAAGACAATCTCGATTTAGACAAGATTCTTTCAACAACTTCCCGAGTTTATTGTCTAACCCTTCTATAATCTCGTTCATGCCTTCGACTTCTCTCCTGTCTTCACCATGTAGAACTCTTCTCTTCCGAGACACCTTCGTCACACGTAAGGTCTAATCTTAGGGTCGACACAATGAAGGACGGGAACCATCTCCCTAAAGTGTTACTGACATTAGGAAGTGACGAAATACATGCGTAAGTCATACACTGAAACAATCAGAAGAGTAGTCCTTTACATCAGATAAGGGGGTGGGGAACTTAGACCCGAGTGGAACATTGAACAAAACCGGTTGTCTTGTACCACTCCCATTACGACTTGCAAGACTCTCAAGATTCCAATCCGAAGGTCGAGGACAAACGAGAGACCTGAGAACGATACTGGAACACTTGTTAGGCCCGAGTGGATACTCACCTATTCTCTAACCTCCAAGAGGTCGGTTCATAGAAAACAGGGGGTCTTCGTCTCGGTAGATCGGAGGTCTCGACTGGTGTCTACGTACTTACTCAGGTCGATTCTGGACTTCTTCGTGGGTACACTCGGGTCGGATATGACCGTTGGATGTCTGACCTCTCTCTTTCTGCGTTAACAACATAATTCGATGACTCAAAACCCACCAAAGAGAAGAAATTTTTTTTAAACAAAAAGTACATAAAAAAAAACTGACGTAACCTAGGATCAACGTCGTACACCCTAAAAGTGACACCACAGACCCGAATAAACGGGGGTCGTACACCCTACCGTCAAGGAGCTGATCCCTAGTTTGGACACAAGGGACACAACCTTCCTTCTAAGAATTGGTGACCTGGTGGTCTCTTCAGAGAACCCACCATAATACACCGTTATCTAATGACTATTGAACGGGTCCCCAGAAGGCGTTTGGACTAGAAGTCCAACGTACCGTTTGGTTCCGGTGGGACAGGGTCAGGACTAGTGCACGATCAAGACTCGGACCTGGAGTTCTCCGGAACGTCGAAGATCAGTGAAAGAACCTGGGGACGGAGGTGGAACACCTGTTCGGACCCAACCAGAAGATCTCTTACTCTCTAGTGTACCTCCTCTCGGGTCGAAGTTAGTACGGGTCGAAGTTGGTCGACGAGGTCGATTACCGTGGACCAGGTCGGATGTCTGTCGGCTGAGAATTTGTATACTCTCTCGAGTCGGTTTTAGTCATCTCGGTTGGGACCGGGTGACGACTAGTCTCTCAGTACTTGTTAGTTAGGGTCGTCTCTGGTCTTGATGTGTTAACCAAACGTCTGAACATTCGTTATTACTTACGGATGATAAAATTTAGAGACTGAACCCTCATAAAACAAAACGTCGACATTGACTAGGTGATTGAAAGGTACCCGTTCACTCAAGTGGAGAGACCGGGAGTCAAAGGAGGGTACTCTTTGTCTTTGGTAATGTACGGATAGTTTTACCGGTTTCAGCTCTTGTGACTTAGTAGCAATATATTTGATGCCTGAACCCTACTAATACCACTCAGTCACATCCACGTAGTCAACATTGTCTACTTGGTGTGACCACCCTCTACGACTTTTACCCCCTCCGGTACTTACACACCCCGTCCCCATGGATACCCTGTAGAGACATGAAACACGATGAAACGACACTTGGATTTTGACGAGATTTGGAACAGAAATTTTTTAACGGTATCCTTTTCCCTTTCCATCTTTCTCCTATCGATTTTCACCTTATACCCCGTACAACTCAGAATGTGACGTGAACCTCCACACCCTTCCTCACCATAAAAAGGACGATCCACTACTTTCAAGGAGTAACAGGTCACCCGATGCACCTCTCACCGGCGATGAGACACGAGGTGGGACACCCAACGGGGAGGGAATGTACATTCCTCGAGGACGGTCATAATAGAAGAAGTGACCTGTGGTCTAGTACAGGGATGTTAATAAGTTGTCGGAGGGTACCGAGGGTAGAGTGATGTCACTCACTTTCAACGAGTCAGTACAGGCTGAGAAACACTGGGATACCTGTAGAGTGATGTTTATTTCAGATTTAGGACCGGGTGTTCGGGATGTACTAGTCCGGGGACCGATGGAGGAACCACAGGCAGGACGAGAGTAGTCGAGGTAGATGGTGCCTGTAGGTGGGTCTCGGGAATACTTGTGAAAGAGACGAACCTTGACGAATACCATCATCCGATTTATCAAAACCGGGATTCTCCCAGCGATGATTGGGCGTCTTCGATCCTTATACAACGACTGAGTGACCTTCCCTGAAAAGTCCATACTGGTTCAATTCCTAGAACTCTACCCCTCCATTAAAACCTAATAACCCACCCGAGTCACATTAGTACCTCAAGGAGATTCTTCCTTCGTCCTCCTGAAGGGACCTCCAGGTCACCAATTCTTAGGTGGAAGGTTACGTCCCCTGTGTCAAAACTAGGGACGAGACCCTTCTGAGGTGTACGGAGCCCCGTTGAGTCAGACGTGGGACGTTGGTGACTTGGACACGTGGGATCTCGGACACGAAACGTTGTTTTCTTCGGTGACGTTACTCTTCGGACACATGACGCTGATCTCTCGTCCGACACGAGTGGCGTTGATCTCTTTCGGACGATCGTCGTTGTTTCTGGTCGGTTTTTATTTTATTTAAAATTTTTTTCTCCATTCGTCCTCTCAGTCTCTCTCTCTCTCTCTCTCTCTCTCTCTCCCAGTCAGTCTCCCAGTCCCTTTTATATTACGCCACCCAGAAGGGACCACCAGGTCACCGATTCTGAGACGGGAAGGTTACGTCCCTCGGGTCCAAGTTAGAGACGAGTCCTTTGATCTAGGATATACGAAGTTGATTCTGGACCACCACGTCAGTTTATTTATTTATTTTTATTTATAATTTTTTTATGTTACAACGACCGAAGCTTCAACCTCCGTATCCGTTCTACCTCCTACGTTCCTTTACTTAAGAGGGGGAGTTCTGAGGTCTTCTTGAGTCAATGACTGTGGAACTAAAATCGGTTTATTCTGAGTAAAACCTGAAGACTGGGTCTTGATGTCCTAAATTTTACACATAACGAAATTCGGTAAGTCAAGTCAAGTCAGCGAGTCAGCACAGACTAAGAAACGCTGCGGTACTTGGAGTCGTGCGGTCCGGAGGGACAAGTAGTGGTTGAAGGTCTCAAGTGGTTTGGGTACAGGTAACTCAGCTACTACGGTAGATTGGTAGAGTAGGAGACAACAGGGGAAGAGGAGGACGGAAGTTAGAAAGGGTCGTAGTCCCAGAAAACTTTACTCAGTCGAGAAGCGTAGTCCACCGGTTTTATAACCGCAAAGTCGAAGTTATAGTCAGGAAGGTTTACTTGTGGGCCCTGACTAGAGGAAATCCTACCCGACAAACCTAGAGGAACGTCAGGTTCCCTGAGAGTTCTCAGAAGAGGTTGTGGTGTCAAGTTTTCGTATTTAAGAAACCCTAAGTCGAAAGAAATATCAGGTTCAGAGTGTAGGTATGTACTGACGATCTTTTTGATATCGGGACCGATCTGTCTGGAAACAACTGTTTCATTACAGAGACGAAAAATTATACGACAGATTCAACCAGTTTTGAAAGGAAGGTTCTTCGTTCGTAGAAAATTAAAGTACCGACGTTAGTGGTAGACGTCACTAAATTCCGTAATTCGAACACCATTAAACAGTACCGTCGATATCCTTTGATTATACGGGAAGGAGGTTTAGGGATGAACGAGTCAAGAAACAATAAGTCCGAGTTAGACTTTACAGTAGAGAAGTCTCTTTGACAGGGACCGATGAAGTCGAATCATTTATGAAAAACTTACTTAGTAACTTTTACTAAGTGAACTGGGATTAGTTCCAACTTCGTTCTCGAGAGTTTAATTAGTGGTACCCGACTTAAGTCGGACGTGTACACAGAATAAACTGACTGTGACACAAACTTTTGAACTCTGTTGTAAGTAGTCAACCTGTCAAAGTGAGTTTGTAGAGTTAAAGGTCTTAGTGTACCCTGAAAGTCTTCTTGGTTCGGGTAGTGAGGCACAATCTTGAGGGAGTAGTGTCGTCGGAGGGTTCCGGAAAGGGGACTGAACACAAAAGACGAACCGAGTCCCTCAGTGACTGAACCGTTACGACTACAGAGACAATTCCTAAGGGATTTTTGTTTATACTTTTATGACCCAACCGGTTTTTGAAACAAGCTCCAAACGAAAAACACAACAACAACAAAAAGNAATCTTGAGGGAGTAGTGTCGTCGGAGGGTTCCGGAAAGGGGACTGAACACAAAAGACGAACCGAGTCCCTCAGTGACTGAACCGTTACGACTACAGAGACAATTCCTAAGGGATTTTTGTTTATACTTTTATGACCCAACCGGTTTTTGAAACAAGTTCCAAACGAAAAAAACAACAACAACAAAAAGGTATGTAAGAATTTCTTTTTGGACTTGTTTGAAAAACGGATTAGGTTATCTCACGTAGTTGTTCCTCTGTCTTCGATGATATTTCTTGTTGGTCTACCTTTACAATCCTGACTTTTTATGTTTTTGGTTTCATTTTCCGAGTAACCTATCTGACTTGTCGTCTTACCTCTACTGTCTCCTTCTTCACTTGAACTTCTGTCTAGTCATCTGTAAGAGGTTGGATTTGTCATCTCTTAGGACCTCCTTTTTATTGGTTCAGAGTCCTTGGACACTCTGTTGTTATCCAGATTTAAGTACACAAACCTCAGGGTCCTCTCTTTTCCCTCACCCCTCGACTTTTTGACAAACTTCTTATAAAAGGACCCTTCGTCTTACCTCCCTGTTTACTCCACCCCATGTCCCATTCGACTATTTTCCACGGGATTACTCGACTACGGAAGCTTAATACCACGACCTTTTCTGAGGACTCTCAAGGAACCTGTTGTGCCTCAAGTTTGGTCAGTTAGAATTCCCTTTAGTTGGGACTTATGAGTGACCTTCCTGACTACGACTTCGAATTTGGGGTCTACATCTAACAGACTACGTTTGTCGACTGGGTGATCTTTTCAGGAACTACGACCCTTTCTAACTCCCGTCTCCCTCTTCTCCCGTAGTCTGGTACTCTACCGACCTACCGTAGAGGGTACGTCGCCTGTACTTGAACCCGTTTGAAACCCTCTACTACTCCCTGTTCCTCCGGACCGCACGACGTCCGGGACCCCAGTGTTTCTCAGTCTGTACTGAGCCATTAACTTGTCGTTGTCTCCTCGACCGACGTCGACACGGGGGACCCCAGTGACTCCTGGGAGACTCTCTTCCACACCTTACACGGAGACTCAACATTTGGTAGATCCTGACCCCTTCGACCTATAGACAGGAGAGTAAGGGTGGGAAGCACTCATTCCTCACGAGGACCCTCGTGACTGTCGGTCCGACGGTCGGACGGGGTACGGACCGGGTCGTCCGGAGACTCGTTTCAATCCTTCGGCGACGACGTAAGTCCTCGGTAGGTGCCCTGTCGACTACGATCCTGAAGTACCACCCGACCCCCTATACCGACCCACACGACGCGATTCAACGAAGTTAGTACGGGTTGCAAAAACACTGGGATATCTGACATCGAACGGTCCGAGGAGACAGGTACCTTAAGAGGTTCGTTCTTATGACCTCACCCAACGTACCGACCCACAATAGTCAACGGATAGCGACGAATTTTTTAACGTTATGTAAAGTATTGTCGTGGTAAATACTAGGGGAACAAAGACACCCAGTCTTCAGGTCTGCGTCGAACCGGCTCAGGAGATGGGTCAGTTCCACAACCAGTCCTACACAAGAGTAGACCACCGAGTTGACCTCTTCTTAGATGAAGGTTTGAGTAAGTTCAAAAACCGTCTTTAGTAAGGGAACGTCGGCACACGATCTCTGAGACCGAAAGTCTCCCGAAGTGGGAGTTTCCCACTGTGAACGTCGAGGGTCTCCGACGGGTGTCGAGGGACGGTCCACCCGAAGGAGTTGTGTCGACGGACGAAGTAGCTCGGTCTTTTCGGAGAGGACGAGATGTACCGACTCTGTCAGAAGACACTATATTGGATTAGTTTCCTCGTTGTGGGTTGTGGAAGTATTATAAGATAACCAACCTTCGTTCAGTGTCACTTCCCACCCATCAGTGTGTTTCCGTACCTGTGATCTTCAACCCTGCGGGACCCCAGTGGAATTCCACATGGGCGGTGTCATCCCGTGATTGTCGGAACACCCCCAACATACTTGAAGTCAAGTCACGACACGTCTATCCGGACCCGTAGCCTGGGTACGAACCGACACCGACAAAGTGAAAGTCGACGACACGTCACTCGACGACACCTATGTCCCGTGACTTCCAAAGGATCCTCGTCCAGACCCCCCGTAGGTCTTCGGAGGAAAGAGAGAGGGTAACGGTCGGGGAAGGGTTCGAGTGACACACTGGAGTCCGTCGAACGAACTCTCGTGACACGAAATCACAAGAGTCGATGTCTTTTCTCCAAGTGTCACACCGAGTATCAACCGACACTCCTGGTATTGTAAACGCTTCCTACACTCAAGACTGGCACGGTCCGTTAGGGGGTCTTATTGTTGTTTTTATTAATAAAAGCAATAAGAGACGGAGACGAAGGGTAACCCGGGGGGAAATCGAAAGGTGTTTGTGAGAGGAAAAGACCTCCATAGAAAAGGAGGGACCCATGGTACACTTCGGAATCCACAAAGTAGGGTCACAGACCCCACACTCCCCACTCGTGACGGGAAAAGAGCCCCTGTCTTCAAAACCTTCAAAGTCTAGACGGGACAACAACAAAGTGCTACCTTATAATCCCGGTACTTAAAATGTTCCGTAATTATATATAAAGACTGTGAACATGAGACAATTTATCACATATTGTGAAGACCCTTGTCGGTCGGTCCGGACCACTAACGGTGTCCAGTCGCCCCGGTCCGGATCACAGAACAGGGTCGTGTCTCCGGGTAGAGAGGAAAGAACCCCCCAGACTCCCTCGAGAGCGGTAACGTTCTCAGTCCTCTCCCCCTACGAGTAGACGATTGACCCGGTGGTGATTGGAGATTGGACCCCTCGATACCAACTTCGGACCTCCGGGGTCCACGGTGACTCTACCACCCCCTCCGTCCCACGTTCCTTGCCCATTCCTTTCCGTCGTCAGGTCACGTCTAGGCCCCCGAGACCCCACAGGGTGAGGGTAGGGGGTAGGGACGGGAACAGGAACCCTCTCACACTACTCACTCCACCGATGTGAAATGTGTGGCTCTCTGAGTGAGGGGTGTACCGGAGTAAGGTCGGGAAGGAAGGAAGGACACTCCACGTGTTCCGAAATCGGTCCGGTGGACCCAAACTTGACCACAGGGGGATGGGGGTGGGGTACCACTGGTCTGTCCTTCAGATCGAGTCAAAGGAGTGGACACCGTACCCCTAACACTTACTCAATTGTCTCGTCCTGAACCTGGTCCCTCTCCAGTCAATGGGAATCGACGCCGGGGTACAGACAAAACCAGGTGTGTGCACGTCTCACTCCACACCCATTCGGGTCCCGTCGTCCTTTGCATCCCGTTGTTTCGTGTCCTCTGGTCCAGAGGACCTGGGTTTCCCGACTGAAATAAAGTGGTCTTTGTAGAATAAAGAGAGGGCGGAGGCCCTTTTCACCTTAACAAACTCGTCCGTGGGGTCGTGTCAGTTCTGGTACGGGTGCTCGTAGTAGTGCAAGTCGGGGAATTCCTGTCTCAACGGCAAAAGAAAGACCCAGAGGAGACGGAGACCAACAACAAACCTCAAAAGACTCGAGTCTTTGAAGTCACCTAGGTGTAACTGGAACCTCAACTTAACTCGGTACTCGAGAGCGACATGCTTCGTGGACATTTACCGGCTGACTTTCTGGACGTCGGTCGACGGCGGTAACCTCCTCAGGTACTACCACGACTACGAGAACGGCCTCTCGACCAGGAAGGTACAGTCCCTCTCCAACAACCGAAGGGTCTTATGCCCGGACGCTTCCTCTTGTTCGAGTCAACGTTTTGGGGTCTCTCCCCCTCCTGGTTACAGACTTTCCTCCATCTCTACCGTCGTGGGAAGAGGGGTCCTTGTCGTTTGTTTCGTAGGGGGAGGTCCTCTCGATACGTCGTTTCTTGTTTCCCTTCCACCCCTACCCTACCGACCCTCGAGAGTCTCGGATCGGGGAATGAAGGGGCCCTGGTGAATTGGTTTACGGAGATGGAGACAAAGAAGCAGACCTTGGACTCTCACAGTACTGACGTCACTGGAGTCTCCCAATAAACCTTCTTAATCGTTCTGTGAGGGATTAACACACACGTGGAGAAATGGACGGACTGGGATAAAGGAGACGAGAGGGAGTGAGTGAGACGGGGTCGGTGTGGAGGATCTCCAAGGAGACTACCGACCCGTGTCAAGACGGAGTCCTAGAAACGGTGAGTCGAACCTTACGAGAGGGAGTTACGTGTGTCGAGAGAGTGGAGGAGAGTCGGAACCGACTTACCGCAGAAGAGTCCTTGCGAAAGAGACGAGAGGAATAAATTTTGAAAGTGGAGGGAAATAGTGGTTGATTTTACGACCCAAGAGTTGTAACATTTTCACTAATACGATGACGACGACGACGATTCAGTGAAGTCAGCACAGGCTGAGACACACTGGGGTATCTGTCGTCGGGTGGTCCGAGGGGGCAGGGACCCTAAGAGGTCCGTTCTTGTGACCTCACCCAACGGTAAAGGAAGAGGTTACGTACTTTCACTTTTCACTTTCCCTTCAGCGAGTCAGCACAGGCTGAGAATCACTGGGGTCCCTGACGTCGGATGGTCCGAGGAGGTGGGCACCCTAAAAGGTCCGTTCTCATGACCTCACCCCACGGTAACGGAAGAGGTCTTTCTCTAATCTGAGGTTATTTTTTTTTTTTTCTTTATGACACACAAAGTAAGTCCAGTAGTCAAATAGCGACGTACTTTCGTCCATAGGAAAGACCAAAACAAGGAGTAACGGAGAGACCACGGATCTCAAATCTACGAATCAAATATTTACGAGTCACTTTTTACACTAGTCACTTGTGTATTTAGTCCCTACATTATGTGGGCAGCACCGACCCTTTGTTTTCCCTGTTCGTTGTCTGTCGTTACTGTTCCACTTTCTAGTATTTTCGTTATCATTGGGGACAATCACACACCCTGGGACAGTATTTACAGAAATGGCCGTAAACGAGGGAATCCCTAGTGTTACTGGGACTCCGGTCTAGGGCGTTCTGGAGACATGAGGGGTTTAAGTACAGGATTGACCTTGGAGTCTTACACTGGAATAAACTTTTATCTCAACAACGTCAACATTAATCAAGTCTCCTCCACTCTACCCTCAACACTTTCCCTTTCAGCGAGTCAGCACAGGTTGAGACGCTGAGGTACCTGACATCGGAAGGTCCACGGAGACAGGTAGCTTAAGAGGTCCGGGACGACCTCACCCATCGGTAAGGGAAGAGGTCCCCTAAAAGGGGTGGGTCCAGAGGACGTAACGTTCGTCTAAGAGACGGTACACTCGGTGGTCCTACCCTCCGTCCACCCGAAATTAGGTGGTTATATTGGACATAGGTACATTCTTTCCTCTTCTCCGTCTCTTTGCTCTGTGTCCCCCTCCTGTGGTCCACCACTGTCTCCGTCTCCGACCTCCCTACGTCAGTGTTCAGTTCTGTCCGGTTCTTAACACCGGTACTGGTCTTCGGTCTTCCTCCGCTCCTTCCTCGGATGGGTCGGAGAGTCTCCGGGACGACTGTGGACCTAGACAGACGTCTTGACCTTCTCATCCTAAGGGACGACCAACTTCGGTGGACCAACCACCACAAAACAATGTCACCAACATCGTTTGTTTATGTTGGGTATAAGATGTCTACCCCTTTGACTCCGGGTCTCTCCGGTGTCCGATTTCAGTGTGTCGTCCTTTCGCCGTCTCCGGCTCTGTTATTGGAGTGTACTTTACGGGAAGGGGAGTCGAGGGACCTCTGTATCGCTAAGGACTTCGGAGTCACTGGGGAGAAAAGTTCGAGGGACACTACCCGTGAGTCCACGGGGAATGAACCGTTTACTGCACCTTATCCACACACCTAGATCTACCTTCCTCCTCAGTGTACGTGTAAGTGTAAAGACTTAACACCCGAAAAAAAAAAAAAATTCCTTCGTCCACAATGAAAATATGAAGTTCCTCCTCCTTCTTTCCTCTGTCCCTCTGTTTTTCTATACTCTCTCTTTTTGTCTTTCTTTTTCAACCGTATTTTGAGTCGTAATTTTTTTTGATTCTAGTACAGTAGACCAGGGTAGTGAAGTACCGTTTATCTTCCCATTGTTCACCTTCGGCACTGTCTAAAGTAAAAGAACTCGAGGTCTAGTGACTCCCGCCACTGACGTCGGCACTTTAATTTTCTGTGAACGAGGAACGTTCTTTTTGATACTGTTTGGCTCTGTCTTGTAATTTTTTCTCTGTACTGAAACGGTTGTTTCAGACATATCAGTTTCGATCACAAAAAGGTCATCAGTACGTACCCTACACTCTCAACCTAGTGTTTATTCCGACGACGACGACGACAATTCAGCGAAGTCAGTACAGGCTGGGAGACACTGGGGTATCTCCCCTCGGGTGGTCCAAGGGGATAGGGACCCTAAGAGGTCCGTTCTTATGACCTCACCCAACGGTAAAGGAAGAGGTTGCGTACTTTCACTTTTCACTTTCCCTTCATCGAGTCAGGTTGAGANTCTAAAGTAAAAGAACTCGAGGTCTAGTGACTCCCGCCACTGACGTCGGCACTTTAATTTTCTGTGAACGAGGAACGTTCTTTTTGATACTGTTTGGCTCTGTCTTGTAATTTTTTCTCTGTACTGAAACGGTTGTTTCAGACATATCAGTTTCGATCACAAAAAGGTCATCAATTCGTACCCTACACTCTCAACCTAGTGTTTATTCCGACGACGACGACGACAATTCAGCGAAGTCAGTACAGGCTGGGAGACACTGGGGTATCTCCCGTCGGGTGGTCCAAGGGGATAGGGACCCTAAGAGGTCCGTTCTTATGACCTCACCCAACGGTAAAGGAAGAGGTTACGTACTTTCACTTTTCACTTTCCCTTCAGCGAGTCAGGTTGAGAATCGCTGGGGTACCTGACGTCGGGTGGTCCAAGGAGGCAGGTACCCTAAAAGGTTCGTTCTCATGACCTCACCCCACGGTAACGGAAGAGACGTTTATTCCGACTCGTGACTTCTTGACTACGAAAACTTGACACTACGACCTCTTCTGAGAACTCTCAGGAAATCTGTCGTTCCTCTAATTTGGTCAGTTGGGATTTCCTTTAGTTGAGACTTATTCAGAAGTAACCTTTCTGACTACGACTTCGACTTCGAGGCTATGAAACCGGTGGACTAAGTTTCTCGGTTGAGTGACCTTTTCTGACTACGACCCTTTTTAACTTCCGTCCTCCTCTTCCCCTACTGGCTCCTACTCTACCGACCTACCGTAGTGACTGAGCTACTTGTACTCGAACTCGTCCTGTCTACCACGTCCTGCCCTACGGACCGTACGACGTCAGGTACCCCAGTGTTTCTCAGCCTGTGTATTGAATCACTGACCTGTTATGGTTGTTCGGTGTCGACCCTACTGGTTCCCTTCCTTTTGGTCTACCTCCGTTGCTTCGGTCTAAGGTGTCTCGGCCATCGACGTCTCGGGAGTCCTCCAACGAGTCCGAGGGTTTGAACGTTCCTTTCCCAACGGTGACCGGTCACCCCCTCTTCCCGTTTCCCCCAGGGGTACCGGTTCATACACAGTAGTCCGGACACGACGGTGGAGAGTGGTACCTAAGGGGGTCCGTAAGGAGACTCGACATCGAAGGAGTAGATACTTACTCGGAAGAACCTCAAGTGTCGAGGAACCGACTCCCTTCTTCTTACCGTCTCCACACCAAATTCTTCTCGCAAACGGGTCCCTGGTCGGATATGCCATTCGCGACGTGACACTCACCAACGTCGAGAATAACAACCCCATCACCGTCAATCGGTAAGGGAAGAGGTCCCATAGAAGGGGTGGGTCCCTAGTTTGGGTCCAGAGGACGTAACGTACGACTATAAAAGGGTAGACTCGGTGGTCCCTTCGTCCACCCGTCCCTTTTTGCACTTCTCCCTTTCTAAAGGGTCCCCAAGGTCCGTCCTTGGGAATTCTTCCTTACCGTTGGGTGAGGTCATAGGAACGGACCCTTTGGGGTACTTGTCTCCTCGGACCACCCGATGTCAGGTACCTCAACGTTTCTCAGCTTGTGTTGAATCACTGAGTTGGTGATGGTGGTCCGTCCTTCTGTCTTGTTCCTACCCTCGAGGGTCCCTGTGTCCAGTACTATCCGTAGGTAGGAGAGTAGGGTCCGAACTACTAGAAAGGTGTACTCAAACTCCTGAGTTCTCAGAGTGTCGAAGGACTCGATGGACGGAAGTGTCAAGTTAGTGAACGGACTCGAAGAGGGTAAGGTGGGGACCGGTGGGACCAGGTAGAGGGGCGGACCTGATCCCCGAAGGATTCCTGGTCTACACGTTGGTGGACTCCTGGTGGTGCAGGTGTCGTGGTGGGTCGCGTCTCGACCCGGATCCCAGCCGGCTCACGAGGGACCCATGATCGACACGAACGAGATAGACACACGCCGAGTCACCTGTGGTCCTCCTTATAGGTTTCTTCGGGTTCCTCTCTCTGCTGCCGTGACTAATCGTTGTATCTTAGGAAGGGAGAGCCGTGTCTAATTGGTGTTTCCGAGGGTCTCCCAGTTCCCGTCCCGACCATGGGCTAAGGTAGTGGACATCTATCTAGGATTCCCCGTCCACTCGGTGCGTCTAGGGTGCAACAAAGATTCGACCTTCAACAGTTTTTGCTGTATAAAGCGTATATACACACATGTGCCCTACACCGTCCAAAGGTGGACGTAGAGTCCGGAGTTCGCCAACCTGGTGTGGAAGAGTAGAGGGTCTATCTCGGTCGTCCCGTAGCGCAAAAGGTCCCTGAGAACCTACATCGTCATGGGGTCCGCAAACGCAAGTGGACCAAAGGGTGTGACCAATGTCAGGACGGTCCCGAGGGTGACCCACTTCTGCTTGACGAACGACGAGTCTGAGTCCGAGAGTAAGACGTCCCCGAAAACTAGGTCTAGAAACACACATTATACATCCCACTACTGTAGGACCTTCAGTTAAAGTATGGCGTAGTGAAAGAACGGTAGGAATAGCAACGTCAATATTTACGGACACACCCTCCCATCACCTAAAAATTACTCTTCCGACGGTAACTCGTAACAATGGTACAACTCTAATCATCACTCTAACGACCGGGTCCACCAGAACTCACCACACTTCTTAACGGTGACGCGGGGTCCCCGTAACGTCACGTCCTACTACAGTAACAGACTCTCGTCCCGGTCAACTGTGACGAACGCCAAACCTGTCGACTATCCTTTCCCGCTGAGGACGTGGCCCTCTCGTTTCGTCTCGTTGTCGGTGTCCCAGCAGTCGTACCACCTGACGCTGACACTTTCACCCGGCCCCGGGGTGGGACCTGAAACACTCCAGTAGGTACTTGGAGTCCGGAGTCGGGACTATCGTCCTTCTTGACATCGGGTGGGGGTACCCTACACTCCAGTGTTAAGGGTGTAGATAGGACACTGTTCAATCATTAGGATAAAGTAAAGAGAGGGTTCGGAAGGCGAGACGACCCCATCTTCCTGTGTTGAACAGATAAGTTCTAAAAGAGATAGTGGAGGGATAAAACCACAATTGCACTGTGTACACTCGTAAGTCGTGTAAGAAAGGACTTGTACATGAAACAAGCCCCTGGAGGGACCACCGTGTCCGCCATTTCTTAAGCGGACATTACGTTCTCTGGACTCAAGTCAGAGACCCAACCCTTCTAGGGGACCTCTTCCCTTACCGTTGGGTGAGGCCATAAGATCGGACCTTTTAGAGTACCTGTCTCCTCGGACCGTCCGAGGTCAGGTACCCCAACGTTTCTCAGTCTGTACCGACTCGTTGATTCGTGTATCCGTGCGACGATACAAGACCCGTGTGAACACTCACGACTCTTACCTCTCCACTGATTCAGGAGAGACCAAGGGAAGACTAGAGGATGGGAAGGGGTGGGTTGACGAGGTCGGTACGACCGGAGGACTGACAGGGGACTTATATAGTCCGTTCGTTTCTCGAGGACGGAATCCTAGAAACGGGTACGACCAGAAGGTTGTCTATAGACGTTCTGAGTTGAGTAAAATTTGTATATAAAAAAAAAGAACCACGGGGGAAAGGGTCCAAGAAAGGATTTGAGGAGTCGGTTTTTATTTATTTATAACTTTTAGTTTTAGTGGTTATCTCTATGTTTTTACGGTTTTTGTACCGTGGTTTATCTGGTACTTCTCCTGGTATGAACGATTGTGTCATACCCTCGACTTTGGTCTTCCGTCTCACAGTGGAACACACCGGAACCGACCCTTACACGTAACAACCCACTGAGTTATAAGAACGGTGAGACACGTACAGACGGTCATTTATACTGACACCCATGGTTGAACCCCCAATGTTTATTTAAGATCAGTCATCCACTTAAGTGTTCACACCTTAGGAACTTACTATTACTAGTCAGGTCAAGTCAGCGAGTCAGTACAGGCTGAGAAACGTTGGGGTACCTGTTGTCGTGCGGTCCGAAGGGGCAGGTAGTGGTTGAGGACCTCGAACGAGTTTGAGTACAGGTAGCTCAGTCACTACGGGAGGTTTATAGAACAGGAGACAACAGGAGAAGAGGACTGAAGTAAGAAAGGGTCGTAGTCCCAGAAAAGATTACTCAGTCGAGAAGCGTAGTCCACCGGCTTCATAACCTCGAAGTTGAAGTCGTAGTCAGGAAGGTTACTTATAAGTTCTAACTAAAGGAACGTCAGGTTTCCTAAGAGCTCTCAGAAGAGTTGTGGTGTCGAGTTTTCGTAGTTAAGAAACCGTGAGTCGGAAGGAATACCAGGTTGAAAGTGTAGGTATGTACTGATGACCTTTTTGGCATAGAAACTGATCTTCTTAGAAACAACCGTTTCATTTCAGAGACGAAAAATTATACGACAGATCCAACTAGTATCGAAAAGAAGACTCCTCGTTCGTAGAAAATTAAAGTACCGACGTCAGTGGTAGACGTCACTCAAACCTCGGGTACTTTTATTTCGGAAAGTGACAAAGGTATCAAAGGGGTAGATAAACGGTACTTTACTAACTTGACCTACGGTACTAGAATCAAAAAACTTACAACTCAAAATTCGGTCGAAAAAGTGAGAGGAGAAAGTGAAAGTAGTTCTCCGAGAAATCAAGGAGAAACGAAAGACGGTATTCCCACCACAGTAGACGTATAGACTCCAATAACTATAAAGAGGGCCGTTAGAACTAAGGTCGAACACGAAGAAGGTCGGGTCCTAAAGAGTACTACATGAGAGGTATATTTAATTTGTTTGTCCCATTGTTATATGTCGGAACTACATGAGGAAAGGTCAAACCTTGGTCAGGCAACGAGGTACAGGCCAAGATTGACAACGAAGAACTAGACGTATATGCAAAGAGTCCTCCGTCCATTCCACCAGACCATAGAGTAAAGAAATTCTTAAAAGGTGTCAAACAACACTAGGTGTGTCGTTTCCGAAATCACATCAGTTACTTCGTCTTCATCTAAAAAAAAACCTTAAGAGAACGAAAAAGAAACTCGGTCGCCTACAACCGTTAAACTAGAGACCAAGGAGACGGAAAAGATTTAGGTCGAACTTGTAGACCTTCAAGAGTCAAGTGTATGACAACTTTAGACCAAACCTCTTAGAACTCGTAATGAAACGATCGCACACTCTACTCACGTTAACACGCCATCAAACTCGTAAGAAACCGTAACGGAAAGAAACCCTAACGTTACTTTTGACCGGAAAAGGTCAGGACACCGGTGACGGTTCAAAAGGTACAAACGACCGCATAACACACTTCGTGGAAGTGTCGTAGTAGAAAATCCTAAACTTTGTCGAGTCGACCTTAAGGTAGTGGAGGTGATCAAAACAAGTATTACTACGAAGGATTCCGGGTGAACTGAAGCGTAAGGTCCTACAGACCGAGATCCACTCACTAGTGTGGTAGTACCAATAGACCCAGTAATTCAAGAGAAATCATATCAAGAAGACACATAAGAACGGTGGAGAAGAATTATAGAAGACGAAGAAAATCCAGGTATGGTAAAGACAGGAAATAACCTGGGTAGAAACGTACTTTACAAGGGAACCATAGAGATTAAAAGAACTTCTCTAAAGATCGGAAAGGGTACGATGGCAAAAGGAGATAAAGAAACGTAACAAGGGAATCCTTCGGAAAGAATAGAGAGGAACGATAAGAAACCTTCAGACGTAGGTCTACCTATACAGAAAGGAAAAGAGGAAACAGAAAACGAAGAAAAGAAAAAAGTAGATAAACATTCCGGAGGAGTCTGTTGGTAAAACGGAAAAACTCAAATAAAAAGAACCCCCACCAAAACTGGTGACAGAGGACGTGTTACACTGTTTGAACACGGGTGTCAAGAAATCCGTGAGACAGATAGTCTAGATTAGGGAACTTAGATAAACAATGAAGGTGACATATTAGTATTCCCTGAACTAAATCCAGTATAGAATTACCGGATCACCAAAAAGGATGAAAGAAGTTAAATTCAGACTTAAAATGTTATTCCTCAAGTACTAGACTCGGTGTCAGTCAAGGGTCAGAACCAAAAAGACTGACATATATCCAAGAGATAGAAACTGACGTTTCTTATATTAGTTAGACTAAAGCCATAACTGGTAGACCACTACACGTACATATCTCAACAGAGAACACAAGAACCTTCTCCTACAAACGATACTGGTTTCGTAAGAAAACCGTTTTGAGACAATCGGACATGGGACGAAGTAAAACATGAGGTTCCGGTTTGAACGGACAGTGAGACCCATAGAGAACTGAAGGATGAAAACGTAAGGTCAGGGATACTGCTTTTCCTGTAGAAAAAACCCATAATCAAGATCTTCCAGACCCTCCAGAAATATCTTGGTAAGTTGAAGTCGAAGAAACCGTAATCACCAACCCCGTATCTGAACCTAGTGACATCATAACCTACCAAACGGAACCTTTGTCTCTAGTAAGACAGCAAAAACTCTGACGTAGGTTCATGGTGTAAAACCTGAGAAAACAACTGATACTCCCGATGAGGTAAAGAAGATTCTTTAAGAACGAGTGTCATCATCTATATTACCAGTAGACTTAATTTAAGTGGGTAAGGTCAGGTAAAATCAAGTGACCAAAGATTTTATAGTCACAAGTGAGAACGGCAGAGGACAAACTAGTGAAGATTAAATGGAACCAAGTACCTGAATTGTAAGGTCCAAGGATACGTTATGACAAGAATATCGCAGTCTAAAATGAAAAGTGGTGATCTGTGTAGGTGTTGATCCGTAACAAGGACGAAACCGAGTCGGGGAAGTAAGGAAGACCTCGATAAAGAGGCGAGAAAAGGTCATCGTACAACCCGTGGATGACTGGACCTCTCAAGTAGAAAGTCACAGTATAGAAAAACGGAAAAGTATCACAAGTACCCCAAGAGTTCCGTTCTTACGACTTCACCAAACGGTAAGGGAAGAGGTTACCTGGTGTAAAACAGTCTTGAGAGGTGATACTGGGCAGACAGAACCCACCGGGATATACCGTACCGAGTCTCAAAGTAACTCAATCTGTTTGTTTTGGAGCACGTATCGTCCTGGCTCCCTTTCCTCGTCACTGGGGGTGCTCTCTAACTCGGTTTGGACGGTAACTCACAGACTCACAGAGAACGACTCCGTGCCCAGTCGTCACTGGACGGCACCCCTGTCCCCGAGACCGACGTCGTCTGGACCCTCCGTACCACACACCGTGTTCAGGAAAACCTCCTCCAACGGTAGTCACGGGGACATCTCGGTAGCTCGTCTACTGGGTGTGTGACCTCTTGTAAATATAGTTTCTTCAAGAGTGTGACAACGGTTTCAAGATCCGAGGTGTTGTATAAAGGGTTGGACCTCTAGGCCGTTTTCCTGAGTCTTAGGGGTCCCTTTGTCTGGGAACCTCGCGTGTTGTTTTGGAACACACGTGGTCCTGGGTCCTTTTTCCTCGTCACTGGGGTTTTCTCTGACTCGGTCTGAACGGACACTTACAGGTCCTCAGAGACGTCTCCACGTCCAACTGTCACCGGACGACGTCCCAGTCCCCGTGACTGATGTTGAAAGGAACCTCGACACCGTACGACCGTATTTAGGAAAACTTCTTCCGTCGATAATGACCGTAGTGAGGATGGTATCAAACCGGTCTTTTTCCTTGTGTCAGGGTGGGTGGTCGTCTTTTAACCTAATTTCTAAATGACTCGTACCGGGACGGGTGGGCTCGTTCTAGGTCAAAATGGGTGGCGGTCAGGGAGGGTAGGGTACCCCAGTTTTTCTCAGTCTGTCCTGACTCACTGAAAGTGAGTCCTTCGAAAGTGTTCGGAGAATAGGAGTAGGTAGTCTCCTGTCTACCTTACTTTTGGTGTTAGTGTCTTTTGACTGACTTGTTACGACATATATTTATGGTTTATATAAAAATATATGTTGTTCGTTAATCTTTTACTTTACATTTTCTACATCCAACATACTTGTTTAGTTTATGCTCCTTGTCTATTTTTTATCCATTTTGGAGATGTAATTATTGATTTCTTATTTTCTTTCGGATTTATTACCTTCACAAATGTTACAAGTACCTAACCTTCTGATTTATAACATTATATAACTAAGATAGAAATCTAAGTTACTACACGGTTAATTTTTTTTTATTCTGAAGAAAACCTACCTTTGATGTTCGCCTAAAGTTTAAAAAAAAAAATTATTTTTCATTTCTTATTGGTTCTGTTAGAACTTCTTGTTTCGACTTTTTAGATATGATAGCTATAGTACCGAATAATATTTCCATATTATTAATTCAATGACATTGTAACCACGGTCCTACCTCTCTATGTAACATAGTCAGTCTCAGATCACTCCTCTATCTTTAGTGTCATTTCAGATACAACCGTACTCGTACCCGGTCTTACCGAACCAAAGATCCAAAACATAAACCAGATGGGTACTTATTGTCCACGGATGCTCCCGTCCCTAATCCAGAAACAACCAGAGGTTGTAGTGGACGCATCCTACACCGAGTCTTCGGTGTCAACCCCTAAGAACGACTTACTTGTAAACTTGTTCGGTCATTTCTCTAAGGAAGGACGTGTCTAACTGGAACTTCCGAATACCCGACCTTCTGTCTGAGACGAAAAGATAACCTTACATTGGGGACCGGGTCTACTTGTGTCCTTTGTTTCAGACCCACTCCGAGTTTCCGTCCCGATTACGGACCCAGGTCAGTGGACATCTACCTCCGGTTCCCTGTCCACTCGACATGCAACAACCAACTGACCGGGTTGAACCTTTACAGTCTCCACTTCTTCCCGACCTACTCGAGGAGCGAGAGCAACGTTCCATGTTCCGTCCGAAGGTGGACGTAGAGTCCGGAGTTCGCCGACCTGGTGTGGAAAAGTAGAGGGTCTATCTCGGTCGTCCCGTAACCCAAAAGGTCCCTGAGAACCTATATCGTCATGGGGTCCGCAAACGCAAGTGGACCGTGGGGTGTCGCCAATGTCAGGACGGTCCCGAGGGTCACCCACTTCTGGTAGAGGAGAGATGGGTCTGAGTCCGAGACTAAGACGTCTCCCAAAACCGGATCAGGAAACACCCATTATACATCGTACCACTGTAGAACCTTCAGATAGAGTATAAGATGGTGTTCCCGACACAATAACAGGAGTGTCGCTATCTCCGGACAGACCCTCCCGACTCCAAACAAGTCAACCTCCGACGGGGGTCCGTCAAAGAAATACAATCCGTCACTCCTCTGGTTTTTGCCTAGAAGGGGGACTTTCCTTCTTTTCATGGTCATGCGGACCTCTACCAGTGTGACGTCCTGTTGTAGTAACGGGCTCTCGTCCCGGACGACCGTCTCTGGGAATATCCGTGTCCACTGATTATCGACCCGTGTCCTTCGTCCCTCTTTTTCCGATTCGTCGGTGTTCTACCAGTCGTACCGATATATGTCTGATGTCTTCCTTCGACCCTTGGTGCCCCCGTAACACTTCAGTGGGTGTCTTGTGTCCGTAGTAGGGACCCATCACCTTACCTGGGACTCGGTGACGTGAAGGTCTTGAGGTTAAGTCAAGTGTAGTAGTTCATTATGGAATCTCAGTTTTTGAGTTTACCGGTGTTCTCGACCCGTCCTTTGTACTCGCTTGGATACAGTCTTGTTCACTTGATTTTTCAGTTTAATAAATAGGAAGTGGATGAGTGAGTTATCTGTTACTACCTTACCCAGTTTTCCGTATTGACTCTTCAGTGACCAAAGGATAAAACATTTAACCCTCCCAAGGAATTAATCGTGGTTCAGTCAAGGAACTCCCCGAAGGGACTACCGGGTCGTCATTTCTTAGGTGGACTTTACGTCCTCTGCCCCCAAACTAGGGACCCACCTCTTCTAGGGGACTTCCTCCTATACCGTTGGGTGAGGTCATAACAACAGGTTCTTAGGGTACCTGTCTCCTCGGACCACCCGATGTCAGGTTCCCCAACGTTTTTCGACCTGTACTGACTCGTTGACTCGTACGTGGGTGTCGAGGAACTCCCTCCCCTTGAAGGGTTTAGAAACAAGTGACACCGAATACAGAAGTGAGAGGTCCTCAATAGGGGAAAGGTAGTAGGAGGAGTCCATGTAGAGTTCACCGTGACCTTCTGAACGGGAGGAACCGTGTACTCAACGAGTCGGATAAAAGACGTAGGGTTTCCGACCTTGGATTCTTAAGAATTTCGGAGGTCAGCTGAGGTACACAAGACAAGTTCTACAAGGAGGAGAGAGAGAGAGTGACGGACATGGAATCTGAGATAGTCCGTAGGTCGCTTTCGGTCTAAGATTAGGTAGACCAGATGGAGTCTGATAGGATGTACAAAGGACCCACATGGAATTAAATAAATGTCTATAATTGTTACCAACTTTCACTTTTCACTTTCACTTTCAACGAGTTAACACAGACTGAGAAACGCTGGGGTCCCTGATATGTCAGGTACCTTAAGAGGTCCGGTCTTATGACCTCACCCATCGGAAAGGGAAGAGGTCCCCTAGAAGGGTTGGATCCCTGGCTTCGGTCCAGAGGGTGTAACGTCCACCTAAGAAATGGTCGACTCGGTGTTCCCTTCGGGTTCTTATGACCTCACCCATCGAATAGGGAAGAGGTCCCCTAGAAGGACTGGGTCCTTAGTTTGGTCCCGGAAGACGTAAGGTCCGCCTAAGAGATGGTTGACTCGATACTCACTTCGGGTTGTGTTGTTACCAATTATTACTAAATTAACCATGGTTAGGAACTAAAATAGAAACTGTTTTCGGTCCAAGATTGACCTGAAACGGAGAGTTTCCAGAAGGGTTATACCCCGGTTGAAACCGGTTGTAAGTGAGGATCACAGGACGTAAAGTTGACGAAGGGGATTTCGACGTACTTAGTTATTCATACAATAGACGAAGAGTTTCATAGAGAGGTAGGAAGACCAAAGTTTATTCGAAAGAACAAGGGAAACGAATCATAGATTCGGTTACTATACACAAAAATAAAAAATAATGTAGTCGTGGGGTGAGAACTAAGATTAAAGACAATAGTGAGGTCTATCCGATAAACGATAATATTATTTGAAGTGGCTTTAGAGTTACTGAATGTTAGTGTGTTTAAATTAAAAGCGAGCACGAGGTACAGGGAACACTCAGCTGTAATATTAGTGAGTCCGTGTGTCCTAATAACTCGTTGTCGGTAACATTTGTAAAGGTCAAAATACGGTCTCCTCCTTCTTTCTATCGAGTCATGATAAAGTATAGGTGTCAATTTACGAGATCGGAAGTCACTGTGTACAGAAAGCGAGTGTCTGGTAACCGGTCTTTACTAATGTACCGTGGTCGTAAAGGGTTGTGTCCTTTACTTTAAGACGATACAGGTCCTTTGTAAATCATTTACCGGTAGTCGTCATAGATGATGCTCCTCACATGAAAATACACGATACGACACGATTCAACGAAGTCAGTACAGACTGAGAAACACTGGGATCCCTGCCATCGGACGGTCCGAGGAGACAGGTATCCTAAGAGGTCCGTTCTTATGACCTCACCCAATGGTTAGTATTTCAATTGCAACAACAACAACAGGTCAGTAATTTAGCACAGGTTGAGAAACACTGGGGTACTTAACGTCGTATGGTCCGTAGGAACAAGAAGTGATAGAGGACCTCAAACAAGTTTGAGTACAGGTAACTCAACCGCTACGATAGGTTGGTACAGTAGGAGACAGTAGGGGTAGAGGAGGACGGGAGTTAGAAAGGGTCGTAGTTCCAGAAAAGGTTACTCAGCCGAAAAACGTAGTCCACCGGTTTGATAACCTCGAAGTCGTAGTCAGGAAGGTTACTTGTAAGTCCCAACTAAAGAAATCCTAATTGACCAAACTAGAGGAACGTCAGGTTCCCTGTGAGTTCTCAGAAGAGGTTGTGGTGTCAAGTTTTCACAGTTAAGAAGTCGTGAGTCGAAAGAAATATCAGGTTGAGAGTGTAGGTATGTACTGATGACCTTTTTGGGATCGAACCTGATCTACCTGAAAGCAACCGTTTTACTACATAGGTGAAAGATTATACGACAGATCCAAACAGTATCGAAAGGAAGGTTCCTCTTTCTCAGAAAAGTAGAGTATTTCAATTACGGTAAGGGGTTTAGGAGGACTAGAGAGGAATTCAAGACAACCGATCTTAGTCCAGGGTACACGTTTAGGTTTAGACAGGGGCTTTCCTTTCTTTTAAAGATACTAACCGAATTCTGGTACTCTTAAACAAGAGGTCCTGACCGTTTCACATTGGAAATCTTAAAGGGTAGTGTTTGACACGAACAATATTTCACAAGTTCTCTAATAACTACAGTTTAAGAACCTTGTCGCTCCAAACCTAATGAATCTACCACCAATTAATCACCCTCACACCGGTTCACCAAAGTCAGGGTCTGAGACCTTAGTCGAAAAGTAAAGAACTAGGTAGAAAATAATCTTTTTAGGTACGAGTCGTTGAAGTGGAAGAACACGGACCGTATAGGTAAATAGGGTATTTATTCATAACGAATGAGTAGAACGTGGTCCGTGATTCCTAAGTCCGACTCAGGGACCGGAGAACCTCGAATGTAAGACCACTTCTTCCATAATTGACCCTATTCATGTCTATACAACACATTGTCTTCTTAAGACCCTAGAGTCATCGAATTGTGAAAAAAAAAAAACGAGTAGGATATACAGGTCACACCCAACCACCTCTTAAGACGAGGTGTGTCAACGAAGATTATGGTACCGGTTACCTCCGACGTGGTAAACATCGTAGTGATCGACGATGCCTTACTCTCCTCTCCTTTCACTCAATGTGTGACCGTGGATTCGTGACTGGGTCCTCCCTAGATGTAATGAAGACAGACGTCCGGTGATTCTTACTTAGTGTGTCGAGGTGGATTGACATCTCCCCGACTCTTTACATCCCCTGGTACGCCTTATAAACGACTCGATATAATAGAAATGGAACCCCTCTCTATCTACCATTGTTCGTTTGCTGATTATGTTGTAGTCCAGTACCATCCACGAAACTTCCTTTTGTTTCATTCCTCTTTCTGTCTCTCTCTCAAAGTACTCACCTCAGCACAGGAGGGGTTAAGCATAAACCTTAGGGATTGGGGTTATGGAATCTTGCGCAGAATAAACCTCTATCTTGGAAATTTCTCCATCAATCCAAATAAATGAATCGTTCTTAAATAAATAACTAACCGACACGCCCCAGAACCAACGACGTGCGACCGAAAGAGGTCACCGCCATTCACCCAGGAAGAGAGGCCAACGCCACGTACCCGAAGGGTAATACCGCCGAAGAGAACAAGTCTCGTGTCTGTGATCCCACGGGACCAAAGTCATGGACGTCTCGTACCCGAATCATCGACACCAAGTTCCCGAAGTCTCACGTCGGAGTCATCACTACCATGTGCCCGCCCGAATCAACAGGGCCCCGTACACCTTCCTTAGAAGGGTCTGGTCTTTAATTTGGGCACAAGGGACGTGACCGTCCACCTAAGAATTGGTGACCTGGTGGTCCCTACAGGGTTCCCTAAACTAAAGTGGTCCCTTCAGGTTCCATTAATCCAAATTTACACCAACAATCCCACCCGGAATTAGATTATACTCACCATAGTAAAATTCTTCCACCGAAGGGGCCACCACGATCACCCTTTCTTGAAAGGACGGCTCCGTCCTCTCCTTTCTCTACGTCCAAGTTAGGGACTCAGACCTTCTAGGCGACCTCCTCCCGTACCGTTAGGTGAGGTCCTAAGAACGGACCTCTTAGGGTTTCTGTCTCCTCGGATCGCCCGTTGTCAGGTATACCAGCGTTTCTCAACCTGTCCTGACTCCGTCGCACCATACGTGCGTGTGTGCGTGTAGAATATTCTTCTCTTCTAATTCTGTGTTTGTCGTGGCTACCTTCCTCCTGGTACGCTCCTGTCTCACTCTTTCTCCACTCCTGTCTCACTCTTTCTCCCGCGACCTCTCCGCTCGCCACCGACACGTCGCGACCTCGCCGTTCCCCGGCTCTCCTCTGTGGGGTGCGGGTTCTAGTCTCTTTGGATCATTCCGCCATCCATGACTCTTTCCCGTAGTCTCCCGTCTGTCTGTCTTTGGTGTTAGTGTCTTCTGACTGGTTAGATTAGTGTAAACGGTGTCGGAACAGATTGAGTTACTTTGATATTCAGTACGGTATATCCCGGTGGGTTCTACCTACCCAGTACCACCTCTCAAGACTGTCTTACACCAGGTGACCTCTTCCCTTACCATTTGGTGAAGTCATAAGAACGGAACTCTTGGGGTACTTGTCATACTTTTCCGTCTTTCTATCCTGTGACTTTCTACTTGAGGGGTCCAGTCATCCACGGGTTGTACGATGACCTACCTCTAGTCACCTCTTTATTGAGGTCTTTCTTACTTCTCTGTCTTGGTTTCGTTTTTATTGTGGGTCAACACCTACACTGACCACTACCTTCGTTCCAGACTACGATATTTCTCGTTATAACGTATCCTTGGACATTACAATACAGGTACTTAGTTCCGTTTGACTTTCACTAGTTTGTCCTCTACTGTTCTCACTTGTAACTGTAAATGTCTTAGTCGCGTGATTTTACCTGACCTTACCAACTCAAATTGAGTCAACTGGTAGTATAGATGATGACACCCGTTCTCAGGGAATCTTCTTTACCTCATCGGTAGTATCAGTTGCTCTCAGACTTTACGTCATGAACCCACGTTAGAGTTTTGTTGTCTTACTAGAGACAAGTAAAGGTTCCGTTTGGTAAGTTATAGTACCATTAGGTTCAGATACTGGGTTGGTCATTACGACTTCTTCGACTTCGACTTACTAAGATACTTCTGGATGTTCTGGAAAATCTTGATTGTGGGTTTTTTCTATAGGAAAAGTAATATCCCCTGACCCTATGTTTTCATCCTTCAGTTCTTTTTGGACCTCATTGTTCGTTTAAACCGGAACCTCATGTCGTTCCGTTTCCGAGTATCTTAAAACGGTTCTCTTAAGTGGCTAGTATCGTTTGTGGGAGCAGGTTGTTGTGTTGTCTTTTGAGATGTGCACCTGTAGTATGGTTTTAGTCTAACTAGTATAAGAAACGTCAGTTTCTACCTCTTCGAGATATGTCAGTCGTTTTTTTTCTGACCCTCGACTGATACCGAGTCTAGTCAAGTCAAGTCAAGAGACCAAGTCAGCACAGGCTGAGGAACGCTGCGGTACTTGGTGTCGTACGGTCCTGAGGGACAGGTATTGATTGAGGGTGTCAGATGGGTTTGAGTACAGGTAACTCAGCCACTACGGTAGGTTAGTAGAGTAGGAGACAACAGGGGAAGAGGAGGGAGGAATTTAGAAAGGGTTGTAGTCTCAGAAAAGTTTACTCAGTCGAGAAGTGTGGTCCACCGGTTTTGTAACCTCATAGTCGAAGTTGTAGTCAGGAAGGTACTTGCGGGTCCTGATTAAAGGGAATCCTACCTGACCAACCTAGAGGAACGTCAGGTTGCCTGAGAGTTCTCAGAAGAGTTTGTGGTGTCAAGTTTTCGTAGTTAAGAAGTCGTGAGTCGAAAGAAGTGTCAGGTTGAGAGTGTAGGTATGTACTGGTAACCTTTTTGGTATCGTAACTGATCTACCTGTAAACAACTGTTTCATTACAGAGACGAAAAATTATACGACAGATCCAACCAGTATTGAAAGGAAGGTTCCTCATCCGTAGAAAATTAAAGTACCGACGTTAGTGGTAGACGTCACTAAAACCTCGGGGGGTTTTATTTCAGACGGTAACAAAGGTGACAAAGGGGTAGATAAACGGTACTTCACTACCCTGGCCTACGGTACTAGAAGCAAAAGACTTACAACTCGAAATTCGGTTGAAAAAGTGAGAGGAGAAAGTAAAAGTAGTTCTCCGAGAAATCAAGAAGAAGTGAAAGACGGTATTCCCACTACAGTAGACGTATAGACTCCAATAACTATAAAGAGGACCGTTAGAACTAAGGTCGAACACGAAGAAGGTCGGGTCGTAAAGAGTACTACGTGAGACGTATCTTCAATTTATTCGTCCCACTGTAATATGTCGGAACTGTATGAGGAAAGGGATAAACCTTGGTCAGATAACAAGGTACAGGTCAAGATTGACAACGAAGCACTGGACGTATATCTAAAGAGTTCTCCGTCCAGTCCACCGGACCATAAGAGTAGAGAAAGTCTTAAAAGGTGTCAAATAACACTAGGTGTGTCAGTTTCCGAAACCGTATCAGGTATTTCGTCTTCATCTACAAAAAGACCTTGAGAGAACGAAAAAGTTACTAGGTCTCCTACAACCGTTAAACTAGAGACCAAGAAGACGGAAAAGATTTTGTCGAACTTGTAGACATTCAAGTGGTAAGTGTATAACGACTTCGGACCGAACCTCTTAAACTCGTAATGATCGCACACTCTACTCACGTTAACACACCATCAGACTCGTAAGAAACCGTAGCGCAAAGAAACCCTAACCTTACTTTTGACCGGAAGAGGTCAGGACACCGGTGACGACTTAAAAGGTGTAAACGACTGTATAACTCACGTCGTGAAAGTGTCGTAGTAGAAAATCCTAAACTTTAGTGAGTTGATCTTAAGGTAGTGAAGGTGATCGAAACAAACATCCCTATGAAGGATTCCGGGTGAACTGAAGTGTAAGGTCCTACAGACCGAGATCCACTCACCAGTGTGGTAACACTAATAGACCCAGCACTTCTAGAAAAAACATATCAAGAAGACACATAGAACGAGTCTAGTACTTGAGGAATAACGGTTTAAGTCTGACTTTAACTTCTTTCATCCCTTTTGGTGATCTGGTAAGTCCATACTGGATTTAGTTTAGGGAATGTTAATATGTCACCTTCACCCTTTATCTAAATTCCCTGATCTAAACTATCTGTCTCACGGACTACTTGATACCTACCTCCAAGTACTGTCACATGTCCTCTGTCCCTAGTTCCGGTAGAGGTTCTTTTTCTTTACGTTTTTTCGTTTTACCGAGAGATTCCTCCCGAATGTTTATCGACACTTTTCTTCTCTTCACTTTTGGTTTCCTCTTTTCCTTTCTACACGGGTGAACTTTCGTCTTAAGGTTTCTAATCGTTCCTCTCCATTCTTTCGGAAGGAGTCATTAGCCACGTTTCTTTATCTCCTTTTATCACGTTTCTTTACGTTACCTTTCGGATCTCTAGAGAAGTTCTTTTAACCTCTATGTTTCCATTGCAAAGTACGTTTCTACCCGAGTTATTTCCTGTCTTTACCATACCTGGATTGCTTCGTCTTCTATAATTCTTCCCCACCGTTCTTATGTGTTTCTTGACATGTTTTTTATAGAAGTACTGGGTCTACTAGTGCTACCACACTAGGGAGTGGATCTCGGTCTGTAGGACCTTACTGTTCAGTTCACCCGGAATCCTTCGTTTCGATCACCTCCACTACCTTAAGGTCAACTCGATAAAGTTTAGGACTTTCTACTACGACACTTTCACGACTTGAGTTATACAGTCGTTTACACCTTTTGAGTCGTCACCGGTGTCCTGACCTTTTCCAGTCAAAAGTAAGGTTAGGGCTTCTTTCCGTTACGGTTTCTTACAAGTTTGATAACGTGTTAACGTGAGTAGCGTGTACGATCGTGAGAACGGACCGTTTAGGGTACCTGTCTCCTCGGACCATCCGACGTCAGGTACCCCAACGATCCTCAGCCTGTGCTGACTCGCTGCAGGGAAAGTGAAAAGTGAAAGTACGTAACCTCTTCCTTTACCGTTGGGTGAGGTCACAAGAACGGACCTCTTAGGGTCCCTGCCCCCTCGGACCACCCGACGGCAGAGACCCCAGCGTGTCTCAGCCTGTGTTGACTTCGCTGAATGGTCGTCGTCGTCGTGTACGATCGTTTCATTACGAGTTTTAAGAGGTTCGGTCCGAAATCGTTATACACTTGCCACTTGAATGTCCACAAGTTCGACCCAAATCTTTTCCGTCTCCTTGGTCTCTAGTTTAACGGTTGTAGGAGACCTAGTAACTTTTTCGTTCTCTCAAGGTCTTTTTGTAGATGAAGACGAAATAACTGATACGGTTTCGGAAACTGACACACCTAGTGTTATTTGACACCTTTTAAGACTTTCTCTACTCTTATGGTCTGGTGAACTTGACGGAGAACTCTTTAGATATACGTCCAGTACTTCGTTGTCAATCTTGACCTGTACCTTGCTGTCTGACCAAGGTTTATCCTTTTCCTCATTCAGTTCCGACATATTACAGTGAGACGAATAAATTGAAGATACGTCTCATATAGTACTCTTTGGGACCCGACCTTCTTCGTGTTCGACCTTAGTTCTAACGGTCCTCTTTATAGTTATTGGAGTCTATACGTCTACTGTGGTGGGAATACCGTCTTTCACTTCTTCTGGATTTCTCGGAGAACTACTTTCACTTTCTCCTCTCACTTTTTCAACCGAATTTCGAGTTGTAAGTCTTTTGCTTCTAGTACCGTAGGTCAGGGTAGTGAAGTACCGTTTATCTACCCCTTTGTCACGTTTGTCACAGTCTGAAATAAAACCCCCGAGGTTTTAGTGACGTCTACCACTGACGTCGGTACTTTAATTTTCTGCGAATGAGAAACCTTCCTTTCAATACTGGTTGGATCTGTCGTATAATTTTTCGTCTCTGTAATGAAACAGTTGTTTCCAGGTAGATCAGTTACGATACCAAAAAGGTCCCAGTACATACCTACACTCTCGACCTGACATTTCTTTCGACTCGCGACTTCTTAACCACGAAAACTTGACACCACAACCTCTTCTGAGAACTCTCAGGCGACCTGACGTTCCTCTAGGTCGGTCAGGCAGGATTCCCTTTAGTCAGGACCCACAAGTACCTTCCTGACTACAACTTCGACTTTGAGGTTACGAAACCGGTGGACTACGCTTCTTGACTGAGTAATCTCTTCTAGGACTACGACCCTTCCTAACTTCCTCCCTCCTCTTCCCCTGTTGTCTCCTACTCTACCAACCCACCGTAGTGGTTGAATTACTTGTACTCAAACCCATTTGAGACCCTCAACCACTACCTGTCCCTCCGGACCACACGATGTCAGATACCCCAGTGTTTCTCAGTCTGTACTGACTCACTGACTTGACTTGGCTTCAGACCTTCGGTTTCTTTCTTCGGAGTCTCACTTTGGTTGAGACGGTTGTGGAACTCGAAACTGAAGATCGGGGGTCTTGACTTTTCTTAGATTAAAGACGACAAATTCATTAGGTCAGACACCGTAAACAAAACCGTCGAGATCTTTCGATTATGTCACTGAAATTTTTTGTAAAAAAAGATGAATAAATAAACCGACGTGACTTAGAAATCGACGTCATATACCCTGGAAGCCAGAAGTAACACTGTACGTCCTAGAAAGCAACTCCGTACGTTTGAGAACCAACGTCGTTACACCCTAGATCAAGGGACTGACCCCTAGCTTGGACCCGGGGGATGTAACCCTCACGTCAGAATCGGTGACCTGGTGGTCCCTTCAGGGATGTCACTGGTAAAATTTACCCTACCTCTCTCTTCCCGAAAAACTTCTTCACTGTAAACTCGTCTGGGTGCATTCTACTCGGTCTCCCTTGTTTCAGACCTGATTCGAGTATCGTGTGTGTTTCCGGAACTCCACCTTTGCACGAACCGTACACACTTACGTCAAATCGGTTTCTGGTCCTTGTGTGAACACCGACTTTTTTCAACCTAAACAACTGATTGAACCCATTCCGTTCAACGTGTGGTTTCCTAACCATGTTGTAAAGTCGTTCTTTCACACTCTTTTCTGAACATCTTAAACCCGAACAAAATACACTAAACCCGTACTCAAGTTCCTTCACCTCTAAAAGAGACTTAACCCACAACAGTCCTTCACCCTCATTAAGATAGAATAGATCTTCCATTCTTGTCCTCTCCCTCCGCAATCCAGAAGACACCGTACCTGTAGCAAGGATTAAACAGACACAAGTCTGTACTAATACCTCACTAGAACAAAAAGGGAACCAAGTAGTGTCAGTCTCTCTCTAAAACACACTACGACTACAAGATACTTTAACAAATACAAGCTACCGGATGGACGTTCAAGACCCTGTTAAAGATCTTTATGGTCGTAGGGTAATAATCACAGTCCAGTCGACGGTCGATGGTTCCCGACAAAAAGAAAGAGTGTATAAACACCTCGACGTTGTTTCAGAGAAGGACTTTACTTCCGGACCAGTTTACCGAGAGAGAGACACTTGGAGTCAAAGGAGTAAAAGTTTTATTCCTAAAATTACCGATGGGTCCCGAGAGTACCCCGAAACTACTCTATAACAAATATATTTACGAGTAAAATATATACTAATACACAGTAATAACAAACAACAAGTAACAAATCAGTGATTCAGCACAAGCTGAGAAACGCTGGGGTACCTGACGTCGTGCGGTCCGAAGGGACAGGAAGTGGTAGAGGACCTCGAACGAGTTTCAGTACAGGTAACTCAGCCACTACGGTAGGTTGGTAGAGTAGGAGACAGCAGGGGAAGAGGAGGACGGGAGTTGGAAAAGGTCGTAGTCCCAGAAAAGTTTACTCAACCGAGAAGTGTAGTCCACCGGTTTGATAACCTCGAAATCGTAGTCAGGAAGGTAATTTATAAGTCCCAACTAAAGGAAATCCTAACTGACCAAACTAGAGGAACGTCAGGTTCCCTGAGAGTTGTCAGAAGAGGTCATGGTGTCAAGTTTTTGTAGTCAAGAGACCACGAGTCGGAAGAAATATCAAGTTGAGAGTGTAGACATGTTGTCGAGGACCTTTTTAGGGTCGAAACTCATATACCTGGAAACAACCGTTTCACTACAGAGACGAAAAATTATACGACAGATCCAAACAATATCGAAAAGAAGGTTCCTCGTTCGTAGAAAATTAAAGCACCGACGTCAGTAGTAGGTGTCACTATAACCTCGGGTTCTTTTATTTTAGACAGTGACAAAGGTGAAAAAGGGGAAGATAAACGGTACTTCACTACCCTGGTCTTAGGTACTAGAATCAAAATACTTACGATAAAATAATTCGGTTGAAAATCAAAATAATTTTCAAAATAAGAATCAAAATTACTTTGAAAATCAAAGTAATTCGGTTAAAAAAGTGAGAGCGTTTCTCCTCGATTTCCCGAAGTACTACTCCTACTTTCTTCTCTCACTTTTTCGACAGTAATAACTCCTTGCCCGTTATTCCTGGAGGTTTAAAGTCCCAAAACATAAGACTAACGACTAATGACGAAGACTAGTGTCTATACGTCCGTATTTCCGTCCTGTAGTAACAAAGTTCGAGGTGACCGATTACACTGAAGGGTCTTTGCATTTCGTTCTCGACCCAAAAGAGGGGAAAGGGACGATAACCCTCGGTCTGTAGATTCCTAATCCTGTAAGTTTTTGTTGACTATGTATGTGTTATGTACCCCTAAATCTTTCAGTGACATGTTTGGGTCGCCTTCTACGTTCGAGTCTTTTCTAGTCTCTACTGGAAGTTGGTCCTTAAGATATTGGCCGTTTTGACAGGAAGTTGTTACTTCCTCTTCACTTTTGTATAGGTTTATTCGTTTTCGAATCTCTCAAACAATGGTAATCTGAACGAGACGTTCTTTACGTTTTCTCTGAGGAAATCAGACTTTACCTTCCTACGACCTGTCATTGACCTTTGATATACTTTTTTATTTTCAGAAGTCATCAATATTTATGTACCCGTTAATATTTTCGATTATAATAATATCATTTTAGGTTAAAATCAAAAAGATGTACTGAATTTTTCGTATTTTTTAACAATTGGAAACATTAACCCTTTTGTTACATATTTCCATATTAAACACTGGAATTATTACCTTTTCTCTACTACCTCTACATATCTTCGTCGTAAAAATGTACGATAATTTCAACGACAGTAAATAAGCGAGTGAACACAGGTTGAGAAGACGCTGGGGTACCTGATATCGGACGGTCGGAAGAGACGGGTACCCTAAAGGGTCCGTTCTTATGACCTCACCCAACGGTAAAGGAAGAGGTACCCTATAAGGACTAGGTCTCTAACTTGAGTACAGAGGACTGACCGTCCACCTAAGAAATGGTGACTTGGTGGATCCTTCGGGTGATAATTCAATTAGTCCATATTTAAGTTCGACTTCACAATATTGAAATCCTTTAACATACATTTCATTAGGGTACCATTGGTGTTTCCTTTATCGGTATCTTATATGTGTTGTCCTTTACTCTTCCCTTAGTTTTATAAAGTGATGTTTTTGCAATTGATTTGTTTCGTTCCCTCATTACCCGTTGCTCCCTGATTTTCCGTTATGCCGTATCTCTCTTGTTTGCCGTTTTACCGTCTTCAGTACTGGTGCACTCTAAATACGTCCTTGCATTCCCACTAATTTGTATTCTTTTAGTTGGTCACATTATGTAGTACGACTACCTTACTTCTCTGTTCCTTACTACGATTTCGACTTTGAGGTCATGAAACCGGTGGAGTACGCTTCTCAACTGAGTAACCTTTTCTGAGACTACGACCCTCCCTAACCCCCGTCCTCCTTTCTCCTGCTGTCTCTACTCTACCGACCTACCGTAGTGACTGAACTACCTGCACTCAGACTCACTTGAGGCCCTCAACCACTACCTGTCCCTCCGGACCGTACGACTCTAAGTACCCCAGCGTTTCTCAGCTTGAATGTGAAGGGTTGAAGTTTTGAATGATGTTTCGATGTCTTTAATTTTGTCATACCGAGACCGTATTCACATCTGTATATCTGGTTACCTTATCTTATCTTTTGGGTCTTTATTTGGGAATATGTATACCAGATAACTAAAAAACCGTTTCCACAGTTCTAGTTAATCACCCATTTCCTGTTAGAAAAATTGACACTACCCTTTTGACCTATTAGTGTATGTTTTCTTAATTCAATATGTGAAGGGAATATGGTATATATTTTTTTAAAAAAATTAACTAGTTTCTGGATTGAATTCACGATTTTGATAATTTGAGAGTCTTTTTGTGACCACTTTTATAAGTACTGGAACCTATGTCGTTGTAAAAGTATCTATACTGTGGTTTTCGTGTTCGTTGTCTTCTTTTTTTTATCTGATTTGAAGTAGTTTGAGTCTTAAAAACACTGAGTTTCCTGTGATTGTTCTTTCACTTTTCTTTTAACTGTCTTATCTTTGTTTATAAACGTTTAATATATAGACTACTTCCTAATTATAAGTCTTATAATCTTTCTTGAGAACCTTAAGGATGTCCCTCAAGGGACCACCGATCACCAATCGTAAGACCCGAAAGTCCGGTTCCAGTCCCTTGACTCTAAGACGTTCGACACAAAGCGTACCGTTTTGTTTGAGGATGTTAAGTTGTTGCCCTTTGGTTTGTTGTGTTCAGTTTTTGCCCCTCTACAGACTTTATCTATAAAGAGGTGTCTTCTGTATGTTTACAGGTTCTACTTTTCTACGAGCTCCAGTAGTCCCTTTGTGTATAGTTTTCGGACTACTCTACGGTGTAGTACGATTGATCCTTCCGAGATTAGTTCTTTTGTCTATTTGTCTATTTGACTCACTTCAGTCTGTTTCTGTTTATAGGACACCGAATATACACCTTAGATTTTTGTTTTCTATGTTCACTTGAATAAATGTTTTCTTTGTCTCAGTGTCTACATCTTTGTTTAGATACCAATATTCTCCTCCCTATTTGACCCGTTAGTCCTCCTGTAAATGTATGACGACGATTCAGTGAAGTCAGATATATATTTTGTCTAATGATTATTCCTGGATAACATGTCGTGTGTCTTAAGATGGGTTACGAGACATTACTAGATATACCCTTTTCTTAGATTTTTTTCTCACTTATATACATATTGACTAAATAAAAAGACATATGGACTTTGATTGTGTTGCAACATTCAAGTCAAGTCAAGTCAGTGAGTGAGCACAGGCTGAGAAACGCTGGGGTACTTAGCGTCGTGTGGTTCGGAGGGACAGGTAGTGGTTGAGGGCCTCAAGTGAGTCTGAGTACAGGTAGCTCAGTCACTACGGTAGGTCGGTAGAGTAGGAGCCAGCAGGGGAAGAGGAGGACGGGGGTTAGGGAGGGTCGTAGTCTCAGAAAAGGTTACTCAGTTGAGAAGCGTACTCCACCGGTTTCATGACCTCAAAGTCGAAGTCGTAGTAAGGGAGGTTTCTTAGGGTCCCGACTAGAGAGAATCTTACCTGTCCAACCTAGAGGAACGTCAGGTTCCCTGAGAGTTCTCAGAAGAGGTTGTGGTGTTAAGTTTTCGTAGTTAAGAAGCCGCGAGTCGACAGAAGTGTCAGGTTGAGAGTGTAGGTATGTACTGGTGACCTTTTTGGTATCGGAACTGATCTGCCTGGAAACAAGCGTTTCATTACAGAGACGAAAAGTTATACGATAGATCCAATAGTTATACGATTGAAAGGAAGGGTTCTCATTCGCAGAAAATTAAAGTACCGACGTCAGTGGCAGACGTCACTAAAACCTCGGGGTTTTTTATTTCAGACGGTAACAAAGGTGACAAAGGGGTAGATAAAGGGTACTTCACTACCCTGGTCTACAGTACTAGAAGCAAAAGACTTTCAACTCGAAATTCGGTTGAAAAAGCGAGAGGAGAAAGTGAAAGTAGTTCTCCGAAAAATCAAGGAGAAGTGAAAGACGGTATTCCCACTACAGTAGACGTATAGACTCCAATGACTATAAAGAGGACCTTTAGAACTAAGGTCGAACACGAAGAAGGTCGGGTCGCAAAGAGTACTACATGAGACGTATCTTCAATTTACTCGTCCCACTGTTATATGTCGGAACTGCATGAGGAAAAGGATAAATCTTGGTCAGACAGCAAAGTACAGGTCAAGATTGACAACGAAGCACTGGACGTATATCCAAAGAGTTCTCCGTCCAGTCCACCAGACTATAAGGGTAGAGAAAGTCTTAAAAGGTGTCAAAAAACACTAGGTGTGTCAGTTTCCGAAACCGTATCAGTTATTTCGTCTTTATCTACAAAAAGACCTTGAGAGAACGAAAAAGGTACTAGGTCGCCTACAACCGTTAAACTAGAGACCAAGGAGACGGAAAAGATTTTGGTCGAACTTGTAGACCTTCAAGTACCAAGTGCATAACGACTTCGGACCAAATGTAACATTTTAGTTGATATAAGGTTATTTTTAAAATTTTCTCCTTCTATTTTTGTTCACATCCACTCCTACACTTGGGAACACGTAACGACCACCCTTACATTTTCCACGTACCTATACCTTTTGTTAAACCTCCAAGGAGTACAAATTTTTATCTTTCAAAAGATACTGGACCATTAGGGTGAGGATCCATATTTAGGTTTTCACAACTTTCTTTGATAGACATATGGTTACGAGTGTCGTCGTAACAATTGTTATTGGTTTTCCATCTTTGGTGGGTTCATAGATTGTTGTCTATTCATCTATGTATATTACTGCCCACACACACATATATGTTACTTTATGATAAATCGGTATTTTTCTTTTTTATAAATCAAAAGAAACTTTTATTTTGAAACGAAATAAACTTTCATCATTGAAGGAATACCCGAAGGGACCACTGAGTCACCATTTCTTAGGTGGACGGTACGTCCTCTGTGTTCAAGTTAGGGACCCAACCCTTCTAGGGGACCTCTTCCTTTACGGTTGGGTAAGGTCATATGGACGGACCCTTTAAGGTACCTGTCTCCTTGGACTTCCCAATGTCAGGTACCTTAGTGTTTTTTCAGTCTACCCTGAATGACTGATTTGTTCTTGAAGGAATATAACCTCGTGACCAGTTTTAGGTTATGACTATGTTCACATGTAAAGAGTCCCGCCCCAGTTTTGTGGATACAGTCCGCTTAAAAGACTTAAAGAAAATCTCCATCCTAAAAATTTGGTACATTCTATTAATTTTTGTTACATATGTTTGTTGTACACATTATATTCGGTGTCGAGTTTAAATTCGACGTATTGACTTGATAAATTTAATGAAGTTGATTGTAAACGATTATAATTGTGACGTATAAAAGTCATTGAATTTTCCCTCTTTAGAACTAAAAATTTATACGATGTCACATCTACTTAGAACTTTGTATACATCACTTTACTCGGTCTGTGTCCCCAGTTTACAGTAACTAAGGTGAATTTATTCCACGGATCTTCTCCGTTAAACTATTTCTTTCATCCTATCTCCAATGGTCCCAGACCCCCGTCCACCCTTACCCCTCAATAACAAATTGTCTATGTCTTAAATATAACCCCCACTACTTTTCTAATCCCATATGGGATCACCAATACTCACCCGAAGGGTCAGCCTCGATCACCATTTCTTGAACGGACGGTTACGTCCTCTGTATTCTCTGCCTAACCCTTCTAGGGGACCTCCTCCCGTACCGTTGGGTGAGGTCATACGAACGGACCTCTTAGGGTACCTGTCTCCTTGGACCACCCGATGCCAGGTATCCCAGTGTTTCTCGGCCTGTCCTGGTTTCGTGGAATTGTCCGCGCGTCACCAATACTCATGTGTTGGTACACTTACATTAATGACGGTGACTTAAAATAGGAACGTTTTGTTATTTTCTTGTCTTTTCTCCACCCACCTGCCTCCGTACACTCGGCCAACTTTAAAATATCTTCACCAATCCCTTCCACAGTGACGCTTTCACTGGAAATTCATTTCGGCATTTCCTACACCTCCTAGTCCACCTATTGACTCCCCTTCCACAAGGGTTTTATCACTGCCGTTCCTCGGACTTCACCCTCCCACTCTCAGTAAGGGCTTGCGACTCCACAGGTCAACTCATTCGGTGCCCGACTCACGTCTCCAAGTCTCTCCCTAGTCCGGTGTGATATTCATAGAACTGAAGACGACCCTTTCCCTCAGAACCCTTTCAAAACTCGTCTCCCAG
Organism: Capra ibex; assembly: GCA_006410555.1. Taxonomy (NCBI): domain Eukaryota; kingdom Metazoa; phylum Chordata; class Mammalia; order Artiodactyla; family Bovidae; genus Capra; species Capra ibex. The sequence goes on from SJYO01050415.1 coordinate 40,242,667, forward strand.
CCCTAGTTGATCCCAAAATCGTTCTAGGCAGCTTGTTTCGTAGGGACCCATGGATTGGACGGAGGGCCCCTTAGAGAAGTCTTCGAGAAGCAAGGGATCCTACGTAAAGGGGATCGGCGGTAGTCCCCCGTTGTCTCGGCGCACTCGCGGAGCGCAAGGTCCTCGGACCGGAGCGGGCCGGGCGGGAGCCACGTCCACCGGGTCAGAAATCCTTAGGAATCCGCCTTTGGGCAGGGATCAGGGTTCGGAGGTAAGCCGGGGAAATTCTCGGCATCAAAGGCCTCCGGACTGGGCCCCGCTACCTGCGGGCCTCCGGTTTGGTTCTCAATCCTTACCCCACCCCCCCTCATATCTCCGCCTCTTTTGAAGGTTTCATCTTAAGGTTGAAAAGGACCCGAGCTAAGGGGAGCCCGCAGGGGATTTCCGCCGTCGAAGGAAAGGCTCTTGAACCGAGCCAACAAGTATAGTAGATTCACCTTCCGCGCTCTCCCGACGCCCGCGGAGGCAGGGGGCCCTACGCTCCTGGGGGCCCCGATCACCGTTTCAGTTCGCGCCGTTGATTGTTCGGAGAAGGTCGGGTTTCGAGCGAGCCTGAGCGGGGCGGGGCGTCACACATGGATCCGCCCAGGTAGCGGTCGGCTCCTCTCCCCACACCCTTCCCTCCCTTGTCCACGCGCCGCGCAGGGCGGAGAGAGTTGTCCACTTAGTTGCGTCAACTCAGAGACAAGAGCACTAAGTGTGAGACGAGCCGCACTGGCTTCGTCCTCTCCCGGCCTGGCGCTAGGGACCAGAAGTTGGCGGGAGGGCCGCCCGACCAGTGAACCAAGGTTGGGAGACCCGGCCTCGCGTGGACCCAGTCGGGTGAAGGCCCCTCCCTCCACCTCCTCGGGGAGGGGCGGCGGGTGGGGGATAGGGACGGGAGGCGAGAGTGGGACACATGGACCCGGCTAGGTAAGGGGCCTCGGTGCCCCCCCACCTCACCGAGCGTCTCGGGGTCACCCTGTTCGTTCAAAGAGTTCGACCTGCGCACGAGAAGTAGATGCTACAAGGGAGATCAATTTTTAGGATCTTATCCCATCTCACCCGAACCTTATCTCTGTTCCTCGCCTTCGCCCTTCCCCTCCNTGGACCCAGTCGGGTGAAGGCCCCTCCCTCCACCTCCTCGGGGAGGGGCGGCGGGTGGGGGATAGGGACGGGAGGCGAGAGTGGGACACATGGACCCGGCTAGGTAAGGGGCCTCGGTGCCCCCCCCACCTCACCGATCGTCTCGGGGTCACCCTGTTCGTTCAAAGAGGGACGTTCGACCTGCGCACGAGAAGTAGATGCTACAAGGGAGATCAATTTTTAGGATCTTATCCCGTCTCACCCGAATCTTATCTCTGTTCCTCGCCTTCGCCCTTCCCCTCCTCGTCCGTGGGGAGGGTCAGAACCACCCCCGGCGCGGGGGATGGGAGGGCCATGGACCCTCCCCTGCGCGCCCGCGCTGCGCGGGTCTGCCGGCGCTACCGCGGAAACCGGGCGGGCAAGAGGCCCCCTGACCTCAGGACGGGCCCATGGGACTCGACCCCGCGCCACCAGAAGCACACCGAAAAAGACTCGTGGAACACGTGTCCATGCCTCGCGCCCCTGGGACCACGACGCCCTGCGGCCCTCCCGTGATATCTTCCCGCTACGGACCTCAAGGCGTCGCGGGCCGTCCGTCCTCTTGACCCCCTCCCCCTCGCGTCTCTGATTCTGGACTAGGGGTTCCAGAGGCCTCTAGGGACACGCGGTCCCCCTCTTCTTAAGAGACAATCACGGACTCTCGCGAGGAGGCGGGAACAAGTCTCTATTGTCCTTCACTTTGAGGGCCCTGACGCTGGGCCCCTCGGAGTCCCTCTTACCCTGGGAAACACCCCATCCCTACTTCCTGGTGGGCTAGTGACTCTTTCCGCCCCTACTCCTAAGCCATCGTCCAGCTCTAAAGACTCAGAACCCCATTGTCCCTCTTCCGTGGACTCCCGACCTAGCCTGCTAAGGATCCCCCACTCGAGTTCTTCGTCGCGGGTCCGCAGCTCACCCACGCCATAACTTTTAAGGGGTGGGGGATTGGGTCAGTACAGCATTCTTATAGACTCATTCTCAGGCCACTTTGCCGGAATACTTGATTGAACCTTTGGTAGAAGACGACCTAGACTACAAACAAACCCGTCCCCCAAAGTCCCCCTGAAATAGAAACTCGTTCGTCAAAACCGTATAAGTAAACTCTACCGAAACCCATCCCGTCCCACTTTCCGACCACCACTGTATTGATCCCCAAATCGATGACATACCCTACGTTAGGTCTGTTGAGGTCTTAGGGCGCGGCCGGGGGNTGTCGGGGGACGGGTTAAGTGTTTTGGGCCTCATTGACCCTTGTGAACCAACCAAAACTTTCACCCAGACCTCGTGACACCCGAAAACCCCCGCGGCAAACCCGAACAGACATGTCCGACGTCTGGGAAAGGTACTCTCCCACCGGCTCCCTTCTCCCCTGACTTTCGACTCGAGACGTCCCCGACGCGGGACCAATCTCCTTACCTGTCCTACAAGGTTCCTTAGACCGACACACTGGAACGTCACCGGTGAATTCGGGGGACCCAGAGAATTTACCCGTACTAATAGTCTCGACGGAACTCCTAATTCCTCGTCACGCACGGTCCGTGAGAGATTTTGGCATGCGAACATTTACAGTCACTACACTGTTCACCCCACCGAAGAAGGACGGCTTCACGAAGGAACACGAGTGTCGCCAGGGAGACGACTGAGAGATTAACAGGAGTCGGGGGTGGTCGCGGCAGGTCCACTGGCACAGTCTGGGGATGGTGCACCACTAGGATAAGGTTGGGCACTGGGACGGGACGTGGATGGTCAACTGGTGCTGGGGGAGCCGTGGGTAGCACTAGACCTTCATGTTCAGAAAGACGGCCCTGGCGTAGCGACTACGGAAGAGAGGACGGTCACAACTATTGGTCGAGTTGCGGGTCGACCGCCGACCATTGGGTCCGATGTTGGGGATGCACCTCACGGTCCTGTCGCGTGCGTGGCAGTCCCAACACCGGTGGTTCGTCCCGTTACGGCACTGGGACCCTCTGATGATAGTCCCGGCTTCCTAGTGGTAGTGTCCTTCATGCACCCGTCCCCTAACCTGCCCCACCCGAACTCAAAACCACAACCGAGGGAGAATCTTCAAGTAGTCGTATCTACGGACTTTCGTGACCGGTTCCCTACCTAGGAAGGAAGATGGGTAGGTAGGTAGGGAAATAAATTGTCGTCTCTAAATAGTTCGTGGATTGCATATGGTCCGTGGTGAACTCCGGGACCTTTGTGTCGTCATTTGTTTTAATAGTTTACGGAAGGGAGAACCTCGAACTTAAGGTCACTCTGTCTGTTTATTCCGTTTGTGTTCGGACTGTCCGATACCAAGTACCACAGTGCTTTCTCAGTCTGTGCTGAATCGTTGATTTGTTGTTATTATTTGTGTATGAAAGTTCACGAATTTCCATTTCTTTTCACCCAGTACCTCTCTCTCCGTCCCCAAGACATTATTATGAACATTATAGTAGTTGTTACTCATTTTAAATATATTCATTGTCCCCGAACGGACCACCGAGTCACCATTTCTTAGGGGACGTTACGTCCTCGATGTCGTCTGTATCCAAGCTAGGGACCGAGCCCTTCTAGGGGACCTCCTCCCGTACCGTTGCGTAAGGTCATAACGGACCTCTTAGGGTACCTGTCTCATCGGATCACCCGATGTCAGGTATCCAGTGTTTCTCGTCCTGCGCTGAATCGTGTGTACGTGCGCATATTGATTATTGGATATTTTCCGGAGGACACACCGTCCGAGATTAGGTCCAACTACACTTAATCGAGTAAATCTACTATTATTACCTCATTCATCGAAGACACTGTGAGTGAAATGTTTCTGGGTCTCTCAATTTCACTGAACGTGTCCCAGTGTCTCGATCACCCTAATATTCAGTCGGGAAAGCCCGGATCAGAGGTTCGATCATTGGGGAGTCCAAGGAATGGGTCCTTCCAGTCGTTTCTTGGGTGGACCTCCTCCATTGTCCTCCCTTGGCTTCCTCACTCCCTATAATGACCTCTTTCGGATATAGAACGGTCCACGAAATACGGGTAAAATGTGAGTCCTGTCGACTCAGTGTCTCTCTAGTTTATCAAGTAGGACCACGTGTGTATCATTTCCAGACCGCGACTCTAAACTTGGATCGAGAACAGGAAGTGACAGTACGACGGACGAGTATCCTCCACGGAGAACCCTGGTCCAATCCCCACCCCTTGAGTAAGTAAGTAACTAGGTAAGTGAACCGTAAATAACCCGTAGTAGATTCGCGGTCTTCGATACCATCAACGACCCCGATCTCTCCACTAGTCCTGTCCACTAGGGACGTGAGTTCCTCCACTATGAAAGCACCCTACTTTGTCCATTGTTCATCGTTTTCTCATTCTCCTAAAGTCTCCCACGGCGGCTCACGATGTTTCTTTGGGGTGGACCCACTATCCACTAGTACTAAGTTCTGACGACACTTATATTAAACTTCTCCTTGACCCTGACCCGGGATTTCTTAGGTCACCCGTCTCTCCTCCCACTACCCGTTGTCGCCCGTTCCCTATTTCCTACTCACAAAATTAGTACCCGTACCCCCGTCTCCTCCCTTCCCCCGTAGGGAAACGTCTGGGGTCCTCTGGTCCGGAGTCTCGTGTGGGGAAGGGAGACAGACCTGGCACCCGTCCCTGGGTCGGAGAGTCAGAACAAAGCCCCTCCCTGATCGAGACGACCGGGACTTAAAGGAACCCGTCGACAAGGGCACCTATTTTCTGAAGGCCCCACCCCCTCCCACCACCACCACCAAGTCGGAGATATCCGGGGATGGGGTATTAGGTCCCCGAAGAGGTCGGACCTAGTCCATACTGGCCGGTCGTGACAGTCCTGTTGAGGGCATGACTCTCACGGGAACTTCCGACGGACCTTAGCACAGGGGAAACGACTCAGGCAGTAACCTCACTGGAAGCCCGAGGTAGACCCTGTGTAAGAAGGACGAGGTCTCCGGGTGTCCGGGACCCAAAAGTTGGGACCCGGGCCCAAACTATGTCCGGCACTAAATATTTGTAGGTAACACACATACAGGGAAGTCCTTCGGGCCATCGGTACCCTCGAAGGAGGTAAAGTCGAAACTCCTACCTCTTTTCGTTTCAACGGAAGTGACAAAGATCCCAGTGGTCGGTGGGTTCAAAATTTTCACTTTCAGCAGGACCCGTTCGGTCTCACCACACGGAGTCGAACCCACCAAGGCGAAGGTGAAGGCAAGAAGGGGCGAAACCCACTACCCCACGGACCTAGCCCCGGCAAAGATGGAGAAGTCCGACGAACCCTTGGTGCACGTGGGGGTGAACCATCGAGACCTGGACCCTCGAACACCCTGGAAACTCTAGTACTCCCGGCGGAGACGACACACGTTTACTCGGTCTCCGGGTCCCTCCACCTCCCTTCGGGTCGAGGACACTGGTCGACCTCTGGACCGTAAAAGAGGGATATAGATTTTGTTAATCTCGTTACGGGTCGGGTCCACTACAGTCCTGGTCTGGGTCTGACCCTTGTCCCACGCCGGCCCTCCTTCCTCCACTTGAGTCCGGAATCTTGCCTAGTTTTCTTCGGCCTTTCGGTACAAAAAGCACTCAAAACTTTTGTAGTATATCCGGTTTGTTTTGCGTAACTCCGGGTCTAGGCCGGGTGTCCTGGTCTAAAGTCGAGGGCCGGATCCTCGAGAACCTCCCCCGTCTCCGACGGAAGTTGGGGGTGAGGTCGAAACCCGTCCCGGGGCCAGATCCCAAGACCAAAATCTCTCCACGTAAGTCTCAGACTAAGTTTCTATGTTCACCTTTTTTACTATCCGGCTCTCCCACAATATCTCTTAAGTCTTCTAAACCCTCTTACATCCAATCTCGAAATCCTACTAAGGTACTTTCTTATATATGTTTCCATGGACGATGATTCAGTGAAGTCAGCACAGACTGAGACACGCTAGGGTATCTGCCGTCGGGTGGTCCGAGGGGGCAGGGACCCTAAGAGGTCCGTTCTTGTGACCTCACCCAACGGTAAAGAAAGAGGTTACGTACTTTCACTTTTCACTTTCACTTCAGCGAGTCAACACAGACTGAGAATCACTGGGGTACCTGATGTCGAATAGTCCGAGAAGAGAGGTACCCTAAAAGGTCCGTTCTCATGACCTCACCCCACGGTAACGGAAGAGGCTGTTTCCATGGATTGTGTCATTTTTTAGTTATTGACCCCCGACCTACGAACTGGTATTTCCTCTCACAGTCACGGGTTCCAGTGGGATGGAAGGACAGTGAAATTTGAGTCAGTGGTGGAGGTGCTGTCTCCGTGAAGGACAGACTCAAGACATGACGAGTAGTGGTAGACTTCGTGTTATACAAATCCAAACAATAAACAGAGAGAAAGGTCACTCCTCGAACTCGGGACAGACCCACCCCTAAGGATCGACAGGAGATCTCGTCACCAAGAGTTTGTACACCCAGAATCCCAGTGAAGTGTGTGAATGACTCCAGGCGTTTCTTGAAACAAAAATGTCGATCTTTTAACTCTTCAACTTTTTTTAAAGAAATTACTACTATTATTTCATACGCACGACACGATTCGGCGAAGTGCACGATACGATTCACAAGCTGAGAAACGTTGGGATACCTGACATCGGGAGGCCCGAGGAGACAGATACCCTAAGAGGCCCGTTAGGACCTTACCCAACGGTACGGGAGGACGTCCCCTAGAAGGAATGAGTCTCTACCTTCGGTACAGAGTAGACAGAGGACGTAACCGTCCACCCAAGAAATGGTGAGTGCGGTGGACCCTTCGGGATTATTTGATATCTAATCAGATTTATTGTATGAAAATACTTTTTTATTGGTATAAAGGGTTTTGTTTTTTTGGAAATTACTTTTACATACCGCAACGAAAATATAAAAACGTGTAGAGGAATGTCAGACCGACGTATCTTCGACCTAAGAGTTTCGTCGAAGACGTAAGTCTTATAATACTATTGTGTTCGGTCATTGGACACCTTTTGAGGTGTGATGTGAGTACTCTAATTCACCTTTTCCGTTTATAGAATGATAATACCACTTTTATTGAAACTGGAGTCCCTGGGGGACACTTTTGCAGACCCCCTTGGGGTCCGAGGTGCCTCGTGTGAAAACTCTTGACAACGAGAGATCGTTGTCCACGTACGTTACGGAGTTTATGACTTACTGACATAGTACGCGGATCAACTCCTGTCGGTGCACAGATCTTGTGACTCGTTTCAGTCACACTCCTCCTTTCCCAAAGAAAAGGGTTATGACTGGTCCCGGACCCCTGAGGTCCAAGACGAGCGGACCCCGGGTGGAAGGGGACCCCTACCCGAGTGCCGGTTAGTCGGGGATTCGTCCGACTGTCTTAAATCGTCATCCTGTCCCCTCGACACAGTCCCCCCACCTTGGTCGGGACACTCCCAGACTCCTGTGTCTCGGTCCGGTCTCCTTGTCGGCCTCACGTGCGGTTTCGTCGCACCCGGGTCGTGTACCACCCCCTGTCACTCGTCCGGCCGCACACACCCCAGACCGCTCATCTCCTCTCACCATACCTACTCCGACCACACTATTGGTCCCCAGTCTACCGAGGTTTCCGGAGCACCCGGTCCCATTCCGCACCCTTACCGCACGACAGTACCAAGTCAGCGATTCAAGACAGGTTGGGAAACCGGTGGGGTACCTGACATTGGGTGGTCCGAGGAGACAGGTACCCTACAGGGTCCGTTCTTTAGACCTCACCCAACGGTAAAGGAAGTGGTCCCCTAGATGGACTACGTCCCTAGCTTGGATGCAGAGGACGTGACCGTCCGCCTAAGAACTAACGAGTCGGTGGGTCCTTCGGGAACCCTACCACATCTATCCGCGACTTTCCTCCAGGATGATACCTACACTTCAGAAGAAAGGTTTCTTCCCTCTTCCGAGACCAAGAGAGTAAGGAAACCGTTGACTGACTACGGGCCCATGATGTCTTACTCCGTGTGTGTCACCGACGGGAGACTCGGTAGGACCCCTTCCCGACCTCCAGGTACCCCGTCCACCACCCATCCAGGGGCCCTCGGTCTCGTCGACCCCTTTTTCCCACACTCCTACGAGACACTCCTACAGAGACCGACCAAGTATTCCAAGGATGGAGGACACGCGGTGTCCGGGTTCCACCTCAACGGGTCTCCCGGGGTGGGACGTCTTACCGACTCCCTAAATTGATTAATCCCGGACTCCTCATCTCTCCTTTGGCCTACAAGCCTTTCTGAAAGTAATAGCGGCATTAATTGTCCGGGAAACGGACCCCTACACAGTGCCCCTCGCAGGGGTCGGGACCCGGAACTGGACCTTACACCCCTGACTATCGACCTGCCTCCTCCCTTGACCAGATTCAGAGAGGGAGTGTGGGGGCGGAAGACGACCCACGCCCTCAGAGGACGAAGGACCTTAGACCGGACAAATAGAAACGGAGGAATGGGTCCGGGGTCAGGGACCCAGACGGGATCCGAGGTGCCGTCCGTCCAGCACAGTCCCCCAACTGAAAACAAGACTCTCCACCCTACCCCTTCCCTCGTCGCCCGCCCCCCTCCCCCGACATTCGACTCGTCCTAGTCTGGTAGGACCGGGTGGTGGGGCAAAAGCGGTGTCGACATGTTAAGTAGTCATTAAAGTCCTCTGACGAGAAGAGGTTCTGTCCTTTCTATTGTCAGGGTGGAGTGTTGGACGAACTTCAAGGGGCACACTTTCCAAATCTTGTCTCGGGCTCTCCACAGTTCGGGAGTCCTACTCCCTAACTTAGGGGGGCGGGGGTGGGGAAGGGGGGCCCGCGGGGAGGGGACGCACCGGGAGTGGGCAGATGGGTGACGGGTGTCTACGGCTGGACTGGAAGCTGGTCTGTCGGACCCCCCTGTCGCCACACATGATGACGAGGCACCAGAGCCGGGTCCTGGAGGTCCCCTTGTTGCTCCGGATGCGTCTCGAGTAGCAGGATCCACGCAGACCCGGGGCTCCCTGTCCCGACCCCTACCCGGAGGACGATAGGACACACAGGCGGGAGACGGGAGGACGAGAGAGAGACCCGAGACAGCGGAGGAGGTGAGAGGGGAGTGTCGTGGTGGTCAGTGAACCCGAATAGACATGGGACGTGGGGTCTGTCCCTGGGGGGAGGGGGTGGGGTGTTGTAAAGTTTATTCGGTCTCGGTTTGGGCCTCACCTTTCCTTACCCCGGAGATGGGGAAGGACCGGAGTCACAAATTTTCGTGTCTTTACCAGTCCCACCTACCCGTAACTCGGTCCTCCCCACTACCACACACATTAGCTCTCCGACGAAGTGGGGGACGGTTGAGGGTGGGGCGCGGGGGGTGGATTCCGGTGTAGAGTGGGGTGTCAGGGAGACGGGACGACCCTACCACGACACACCGAACGTATCAAGCACGAGGGGAGTTCGTTCGGGAGGGGGGCTGTACGGGTCCTCACCCCACCCTATGGGCGGTCGTCGGGGGCGGGACGACACTCCGGGGGGACGGTGCACACCTTCCCTACGACGACAATCGGTCTACGACACAAGAGCCAGCTGTGTATATCAGGGTACACCGTGCACGATATACACTGTACGACAACCCGGTGTGTAACGGTAGTAGTGTACGTACTACGTTCCACTGTGTACACACTTGCTCGTGTGTACTACCCCCCGGCGCGGGGTCCCACGAGTCTAGTGCACTGTTCTCACGTACAGACCCACTGTCTTGCGTACGTAGGTGCCGGGTGTCTTGAGCGCGCACAAGAAGGTCTTTTACGTGTCAGTCGTAGTCGTCCAGAGTTTTAAATCAGAGTCCTCGGTCAATGTGAGTCCAATGACTCCTAAAGTTTCTTCCAAACAAATTCAAAAACACCCAATGTAAATGTCAACGAATTGTATAAACTTTGACCGTGTGTTCATAATGGTAGTCTCGTTTACTGCAGTAGTACACACTGCCTCGGAGTCCTTTCGAGGCGACATAGAGATGACTTCCTCTCATCTTTCCCGTCACCGAATCAATAGGCCTTGTACCGAACCGGAGGTCCTACCCTGGTGTGAAACTCTTGGTGACAAAATGGACGACCTGGGGAGGAGGACCCCCGTCCGTCGTACCCCACGACTACATGTCGGTCCACACACCTGTGGGGACCCCTACGTCGTGGCCACACCGTGTCTCACCACCCACCGTGGATTTCCTCCGGGGTCGACCCGGTCCTTTGGACGTGTCCCCTGGAACCACCCGTCACTTGGACCCGGTATGACACTGAAAATACCCGACATTCCGTGAAAATTTTTATAAATAAAAATAAACCGACGCTGCCCAGAAAGAATCAACGCTTGAGAATCAACATCGTGCACCCTAGATCAAGGGACTGGGCCCTGACTCGGGTCCCGGGGACGTGGCCCTCGTCCTCGTACCTCAGAATCGGTGACCTGGTGGTCTCCTCCGGGGGACCTGACATCCGTGACAACGAAAGTTCCCGGAGAAGGAGGTCTAATTTTGGTTTTTAAGAAAATGTCAATCTAACAATGTTTCTGGTAAGTAATGACACATAAGTCATAACAATGGAAAAGAAGAAGTCTGAAATGTTATGTCAATTCTGTAAAAGGACCCGGGACCACGTGACAGAAGGACTCGGAGTACCCGATCCTGACAGAAATGGACCCTACCATCCTGACACACACACACCTTCTCTACCTTAGGGTTTGACTCTAGGGTGGAGGACTCGGGTACCCTACACAGGACCGTGGGAAGACCCGTTGTCTTAGGAGACACCCCTGTCACTCACTCACTTAGTACACTGTGTCGGAAGACCTTCTGCCGTGGGTGTCCCCTGCCCCGACACCTCCCGTCCTTGGCGTACGATCCTGGGAGGATCGTGGATGGGGTAGAGAAGACGTCTCGTGCGGAGGTGGGATTACTCGGACCTCGACCCGAAGTCCCGTCTCTACCGGACCCGACCGGGACCAGTCGTATTAGACAGAGAGAAAACAGGGAGGTCCGTCCTGGAGCCCCCACCGGCTCGAGAATGGACCAAAAGTCCGCCCCGGGTACCTTCCATGCCCCCACCTCAGGGGGGTGTATGGTGAATAGCGAAGATTCATCGGAGGGGGAAAAGATTTGTGTCAAACGAGCCTGGGGTGATTATTGGGGCGGCTAAGGCCCGCGGATCGCCGGACCGAGACCCGACACCCGACCCGACCGACCGCTCCCCGGACCCCACATCTGTCTCCCGAGGGCACTGACCACGGACACCACGAGAAGATCGCGAGCCCCAGACCCGTCGACCGAGACAGGGGAGAGTTCCGATGTCGGGTAGAAGAGACCGATCCAGACGAGAGCAAATGACGGAACAGGTCTACTCGGGTCCCACCCAAGGGATTGGAACCCCGCCTGGACCCAGCATCACCTCGCCCGTAGGGAGACCCCGACGTGGGGTCGGGGACCGCACCTCTGAGGTTGTTCCCGACCCCGACGTCGAAGGGGCTACCCGAAACGTCTGTCCGCGGCGGGAGGGGAGGGGGTCGGGGGTCACGGGTGTAGGGATAGGGGAGGGTCCGGAGGACCGAGTCCCGGTCGAGAGCACAGGGGCGTCTGACCGACAAGCACCAGCAGCAGACGAACCGCCGGAAGGAGCAGCAGGAGGACAACCCGTAGACGACCACAGTCACGACGGGGGTGTGGACGACGACGATGCAGTCCACGGGGACGACGGGCCTTTTCACGACGACGGGGCTCCGGGCACTCACGGGGAGTGGGCGGCGCGCAGATGAGGGTGAGCCGCAGACAGGACCCAGGTTCCCGTCCTCCGCGGGTAGACGGACGGAGGACCCTGTCACAGTGAGACCTCCAGTACTCCCCTCATCAAACCCCTTTTCACCCGGTTCCTCCTGGACGATGAAATGTACTAGTAAATGTATGAACTTGAGCAGTGAATAAAATCAAAAGTAAATAAAGTTCAGAAAGGAAAACTTCCATATTAAATACGTGTTCCATTTTTTTTTTTTTAGTTTATCATGTTTTGTAACAAGTGGCCGTTCATTTTCAGGAAAATTTTTGTTTTAGACTTGACTTCTTCCAGTCTTTGGTTCGCTCCAAATGTCGGGGTGGTTTAAATTCGGGAAATTGTTGGGTGTAGGTGTATTCCTACGACCTAAAAAAGTGCCTACGGCAAATTCCTGGTAGGTCGCGTAGTCCAACGCCCGTCCTCCTCTTCCCCTACTGTCTCCTACTCTACCAACCTACCGTAGTGACTGAGCTACCTGAACCCAAACCCACTTGAGGTCCTCGACCACTACCTGTCCCTCCGGACCGCACGGCGCCCAGTACCCCAGAGTTTCACAGCCTGTGCTGACTCGTTGACTTGACTTAACTTGACTCGTGTAGTCTCTCCCAGACCCTAATCTGTACCCTGGGCTCCACCTCCCCCTTCTTCGTTTGTCCTCTCCGCCCTTTCCTTGTCTCGCGGTGGAGGGAGGACGACGGGGTAAAGGGGCGAACACCTGCAGTCACGACGGTCAAGGGACCAATGGAAGGACTCTCGTGGAGACATGAGTCAATACCCCTTTAAAGGTAGTTGAGACTGTACCTTCAAGATCTGGGTCTGCATGGACGAGAGAACAAGGGACATGACTTTCATCCGGCACCTTTGTATGAAGAGATGATCAAGAGTCACTCCCACGGAGTGGAAAAGGAAGCAGTAACAGTCCAAGTGGTATAGAAACCAACTGTCTGTCTACTGGGACCGCCGATCTTTCTTCATTGAAAGGCACAATCCTCGTGGATCTGATCCTCTCTGGTCTTCTCCCTGTCTGGACGGGGGAGAGTACCGTGGACGAGTAAAGATCCGGTTCTCACTTGTGCACCATCTTTCTTAATGGGTCCACCGAGTCTACCTACATACACTCGTAGGACTGTAAATTCCAAAGGTGCACTGCACTGAGGTCACATTGTGTCAGGTCCAATTTTAGTATCCGTCAGTAGTGTTCGAACCCGTCCACCTCCAAACTCCGGACCAACCTGGGGAAATGGACGACCCTTCAGGTGACTTCCTGAAGGGGAGAGTTGGAGACAAAGGAGGAGACATTTTACCCCGGTGCCGTCTCGGGCGACATGTCGTACTCAGTCCTAGGCCACTTGACTACACAGGGCGCAAATCTCACCCCGAACCGGATGTGTCTCGTAAGGTGTGGGTGATCGACGGTCTGTAGCGACGACAGTCGTAGCCATTACTGGCTCCCGGTCCTACGTTTAATCTCGGGGGTGGTAAGTGTGGTACACTGAAGTCCACTCGTCGACCAAAAGAAGAGACGTCCCAGGACGGTAGTGCCCCACAGTACTCGTAATTCCCTTTACGACACACAGTCCCGGGTCGTGCCCCGGTACCGAGTCTGGTACGACCGATTAAAAGACCAGTGACTGACTTGAGTCGTCATCCGTTGGACAAAGTGGAGACGGACCTCTTTAGTTTAGGTGACGAGAGACCTCCGGACGCGACCGGTAGAGGAGGGAGAGTTGTAAAAATCAACACCCGCAGAACGAATAATGAACCGCCCCACCCACAATCAGGTAAAGTGTCCACCCCACCCTAAGGGGGGTCCCGACGTTTGTTCAAACGTCAATTGGGGTGATTAATTCCGTCCCTGGTCCTGACACTTACGGTCAGGGTCCCGGGGTAAAGGAGGTAAGACTCTGGGACGAGGGGCTTTGACTCTAGGGTAATTGAGGGACGGTCTCCGGGACAATAAAGACGGTGTCGGTGTCGGGAGGACTCGGCAGGATCTCGTCGTTGAGGGTCTCGATTAATATTTCGTCGTGTAGGCTGTTGACGACTCCCCGAAGAAACCACACCCCACCCCCCCATTCGTGACTCGGAAGACGACGGGTCGACTTAACCCCACTTCCCTCGAAAGGCTCGGACTGCGGGATGAGGTGGAAGGGTCACCCCGAACCGGATGTGTCTCGCAAGGTAGTAGAAGCCTCGAGGCCCTGCCTTCGCTGAAGGGATCCGGACACTGAGACGGAGTCTCGTCGGTGGTCTGGGGTCGGAGAACGGGTCCCTCCTCCCACGACCCCTCCTACACGGGAACTCGACAGTTCGGATCTTGGCCCGCCCCCGTCCTACCCACGCCGGGGGTTCCACCTTTGTGACCTCCTCTACGAAACGACCAACCGACTCCTTCACTTACGACTCCGAGGGTTCTGCCGAAGGGTAGTGGAGCCCCAGACCTTCTGGGACGTTCCTCCTGGGTCGTCCGTACTTTCCCCTCGTCCGTACCCTAGGGGCGGGGGTCTACTAGGTAAAAAGATCACGTTCCCGAGCCTACAGTTTCCCTTGTGAACAAAGACCGAACACCCAGGTTGTGTACCCACAAATAGATATTCTGTGGAGACAGGGACGACGAGACATTCTTGCGTCCAGGTCCCACCGGTACAGGATACTATTCGACCGTCGTCTCAAACTGCATTTTGGAACAGTCTACGACCCTTTGGTAACATGACAATTTGTTTAACCGTAAGGACTGACCCCGGCGACCGCATGTGGGAGGGTAGGATTTTGAGAACACTCCTTACCGTGTCCTCCACACCTGAGTTGCGCCGAGTACAGGAGACTGGAGTCCCTGAGATATCGTTGTTGGTTCGTGGGTCCTTTCGAGGAGTTGTCCCCTGACCCCTCTTCCGTACACCGGGGACCCCGGGAAGAGTACGACACACACAAGAGGGGTCATATACGACGACCGTTTCGACGGTGAAGCCCGCAGGGTTCGTAAATGCGGGGGTCGTGGATACGGGTGGAGAGGGGACGGTTCTGGGGCGGGGGCGGTCGGTACTAGGGGTACCCGGGAGAGATGTTGCCCATGAGACCTCTGAAGCTGTCCTTATCGAGTCCACTCCGGGACCCCTGTCGGTCCTCATCGACCACCCTCCACCTCCCCTCGTCCCTCCGACCCGGAAACCGGTAATTCCCCAGACCTCAACCTTCTCCCTTAACCCCCGTCCCCCGACCCTTACGTCCCAAAACGAGGACTGTCGGTTAGAGGGGGTCAACCACCGGTGTCGAGGGTCCATGGGGACGAAGCACTGTGTCTGTCGTCGCACTGGAGACCACTCTTGGTTAGGAATACTTCAACCTGTACGGATACCCCGCCCACCACCAGTCGTAGGTTGGAGACCTTGACTAGTGGAGGTTGAGGACAGGGATCTCTAGGCGTCACCGATGTCCTAAGTCCGGTTGGTCGTCCTGCTGAGGTACGCCCAGGATATGATGTACCTCTTCCTCGACCGGTTGAAGCTGGGAAGAGCTGGGCCCGGGGGGTTACCGGCACATCTTGCTCCATTCGGAATCCTAGACTCCCTAAGAACTCCCCCGGCCCCCTTCGTCCAGAGGGACTATTGACGGGTCCCTGCGAACGAGGTGTAGGACTTGTGTTAGGGATGGTACCGGTGTCACTTCCCATGTCTTGGGACGTCTGGTAGTGATTTATCCACTCTTCGGACCCCGAGGGAACTCTTGCATACTCGGTTCACTCACTGCGACGACCCGGGGCCCCGAGGACTGTAATCCAGGACTGGCGGAGGGTGGTCATTGTCTGTAGAAGGAAGGGATGTCGGTACTCACTTCAGTGGAGAGAGGTGCTCCTGCTGACCTCTAGGGCCGGAAGTGCCCCGGGACGGGAGTGGGGATAGTCCCTACTCCTTACCCCAGTGGTGAGGGGGGCCTCAAGGTCCGCCACCCTCGTTCTCCCGGGGGACCTCGCCGGTCCCTTGTCGGCCCCACGCCCCGCCGGGGCTCGGGCGAGACACCTACGAGACCTACTGAAATGTGCCGGCCCAAGACGACTTAGTCCCTCCTCTAGAGGGGGTTCGTCACCCTCCTCCCCGGCCCCAATGCGTGGAGGCGCTTCAGCGTCGGCACTACTAGAGATGCTGGTTCTGGTTCTGCTGAGGTCCGTGAAAGGTGTGAGGGCCCTAGGGGTGATGCTACTGAAGTCCGGATCCCTGGTTGGAGTACAACTGGGAGCCCGGGCGATGGTCGCGAGGGCCCTGGGAGCCCTACTACCGAGGTCTAGGTCCCTGGGGGGGATACTGCCCGCCGATGATCTTCTCCGGAACTCCTTTTTCCCCGGTCGCCTCTCCTCCGGAATGTCCCTCCTTCTTCTTCTCCGGATGATGGGAGGTCGCGGAGGGGGAATGAGACTCTGACTGAGAGTCTGAAGGGCCCTCGCCTCCGAATCCTTCCACTCACTATTCCGGGACTTTCGGAAGGACCTGGGAGAAGAGGTCAGGAGGGACCGAGTATAGGTAGAAAGAAAGAGGGAACGTCTTGAACCGGGACTCAGCCCTTTCAAATCAGCAGACTAGAGTTGTAAAACATACATCAAAAACATGAAAAAAAAAATTAACCTCCTTAATAACTACTAGAGCATTTTGATTATTTTGAAGACTAGTGTTTAGAACTCAGACCTCCTTTCGTAAACAAAACGGCGCGCTCCACCCCTCGGGTCTGTCGACGACACCCACAGACGTTTTCCGGCGTGCAGGTGAAGAGAGTGCCCTGGGCACAGGCTTCGGTCCTCCTTTCCTGGCCGAACCGGCTGAGAGGTGGCGGGCCTCATGCACGGGGTGCGATCGGGGCGGGGCGGGGCGGGGCGCACGCGCGAGGCCGGGGCGGGTCTGCACGCGTACGCGGGCCCCGTAGGCGAAAGCGCGTGAAGTCAGGCCAGCTGCCCCCGCGCGCACGCGCGAGGGAAGGTAGGTGGGTTGCGGGGGAGGGGGCGGGGAGGGGGCGCTGGATGAAATGACAGAGGTTTGGGTCGGCGGACGGAGCAGGAGCCGCTGGTCTCCGGAAGAAGGTCCAGGGGGCCACAAGGTAGGCCCGGGTGCAAGGTGAGCCCGCCGGGCGGCCGCCCACGGCCCGCTGCCGGCGCCTCTGTCGCCGCCGTTGGAGAGAGGGTCGGCTCTGGACTCGGGCGCGCGGGCGGGAGGCAGCCTCTGTCTGTCGCGCGCGCGAGGGGTCCCCGACGGGAGGGGGGAGCGCGCGCAGCCGGGGCCCGAGCGCGGCGGCGGCGGCGGCGGCGGCGCGCGCGCGTCGAGTTCATTTCCTCCTTTTTTTTTTTCCCCCTTTTTTATCTTTCGCCGGCGCCGACGTCGTCGCTAGGCGGCGGCATAACCCGGTCCGGCCCGCCGCCTGCGCGTTCGGCCGCTAGGTCCCCTCTCCGCCGCCGGTAGGTCCCGCCCGGCCCAAATTTTTTTTTCAGCGCCGCCGCCGATGAGTCCCTTCCTCCGGGCTCCCGGCGCACGTCGCCCGCCCCCCGCCGACGCGACGCAGGCCCTCGGATCTCGGCGGCCCTCGGCCGGCCGCCCGCTCGCCCACCTGCGCCGACGACCTCGTCGCCGCCGCCGCCGCCGCCGCCGCCGCCGTAGAGGAGGAGTGTACTGGGGTGACAAACAGGGGCACTAGTCGCGCTCGCCGAGGGCACAGAGGAGGCAGGGGAGGACGGCGCGCCGCACTCGCGGCCCGAGCCCCGGGGGGGCCGGCGGGCGGGGGAGGGGANCCCGGGCCGCGGGGGGGGCGGGGGTGGGGGGGTACCTGTACGACCTGGGCCCAGACCTAGGGCGACGGAGCCGGTGGCGACGACGGCGGCGGTCCATTCCCTCGGGTCGGCCGGGCACGGGGGCGCGCGGGACCAGGGCCGGGAAGCCGGACCGCTGGCCCGGCGGTACTAGGGCTCGCCGGCGGGCCGGGTCGAGTTTTACCTCCGGCGCTCCCTCCCCCTTGGCCGTGCATATGGGGGCCAGGGGCCAGGGGCTCTCCGACGGCAGCGTCTGACCCGGCCCGCCCTACCCCCGGGACGTGGACCCGCTTCCTCGCCCCCACGCCCGTCGAGACTAGGGGAGAAGAAGGACACGAAGGGCGTCAGTGCTGTTCCCTGGGCTCCGTCTCCTCTCACAACTTGACGTCCTTCCACTCACGAGCGCCCCGGGTGGCCCCGGCGCTGGACGCGGGCCCTCCCGTGACCCCCGCGGGACCGGGCGCGGTGGAGACTGGTAGGGGCGCTGGGAGGAGGCTGGCGTCCGCCCCTGCCCGGACCCCGCCTCCTCGTCTGCCGCCACCGGTAACGGTCGCAGGTCGTCCGCCGCAAGCCGCTGGTGTTGTAGGTCATGGTCAAGGCGTGTCTCTTATTACCTCCTGTCCACTCCGACGCCCGGGCCTCGGGCCGCCCGTTCACCTCCCAACTCAGGGCCCGGCCGCCCGACCGCCCGACCCTCCCCGAGCCTGGACCGGGGACGGGCCCGGGGTCGCGCCCAGAGCGACGAGACGGCGGGGGACGTCCACTGCATGGCGCATCAGGTCCACTGACTACCAGTCGACCTGCCGGTCCCGCTGTGTCGTCCGCGGCAGTCGCAGCACAGACGCCGACGGAAGTGTCCCCCCGTCGTCCGACACTGGGTCCACCCACACCTACCCCGGTGGGTCGCGGGGCCGGGGCGACGACGGAGACACGGGAGTCCAGGGCGTCGCGGGAAGGGTGACCATCCACGGGTCGTAGGAGACCCCCTTACCTCTTCCCCATGACCTGTGACTGACAAGAACCCCTCGCGGTTCCCCCACCCCGTGCACCTTGATTCTACGACGGAAGTCCGGAAGTCCAGTCTAGAGAACAAAACGTGCCACTTTCGACCCCGCTCTGGAAGCCTTGTAGAAAAAACAAACACAACACTTTACCCTTAGTACCAGTGTCCCGTGAGAGAATCTCAATTTTCACCCAGTCGAGGGGGTTCACTAACGAATCATAGACAGTTCATGGTCCCGACACTCTGTGTTCCGTCTCACCCTGTGTCCCCAAGGGGTGAGAGACATCTCTTACGTCATTTGTAGTGTATACCACCGATCCCCTCCCTAACCCTTCGTTTCTACCGATTCCCACCGGAGACAGGAGGACGAGGGATCCGACAATAGGTTTTAGGGAAGTCGTTACCACCGTCGGGCCGACGACTCCGACAGTCACCCCTCCGGGCCAAACGGATAAAGGGTCGCAGGTCACACCCTCTATGGTGCCGACACAGGCATGTCTGGTGTCTGGTCTCGAACGTCCGACCTCCATTTCCTTCCTTCCCCGGTCCCGCCTTCCGTCCCCTCCGTTGTCCGGATCGTCCCTCCCTTCGAGGGGGGCTTGGGGATCGGTCAAGACTGAGATGGGGGTCAAAATCGTGATTGGGGACGAAAGGGACGTCCGGTCAAGATACAGTACTACTGCGGGGTCCTGCACGAAGTCTGTCCTTGCGTCTCCTGTTAACGTGGAGCCTGTGTGGGGATGAGGGGCATGCACGTCCTCTGGACCAGGGTCCTCATCCCTTGCGACCCTCCCGGATAACACCCGTGGATTCCTTCTCCTCCAAAAGGACCCTACCCTTGGTCCGTCAACTTATGTGTCGTCCGTCAACCACATAAAAAACCAGTCGAAGACGAAAAGATCAAATTCATTTCTTTTATGGTAAAAGAGGGAAATAGACAGAGATGTGTAGATAAACAGAACGTCTCTAGTAAAAAGTCAGACTGAGAAATTATTCACAAACCTGTGTGCCCGACCTCCATTGTACATGGGTAAAAAAGGTAAGAGAAGATCCTTTTAACTGCCTTGCTCTTGTGGTGCCCTACTCTCTTCCTCTCGAGTCGTATTACTTCCATTCCAGTCCGTCCTTGACGACCCGGAGTACCCGAGTTGGGGTCGACCCACAAACCTCAGCGTCTAGTCACCGGCCCAATAACTAGGTTCACGAGTTCTCCACAACCAACTTACGACCCTTCCGTCTTCGTCTCTCCGAGGAACAGTCCTCGTCTATATCCGTCCTCCGTACTCGACATCACACAAACAGTAGGACCGACCCCTGAGAGTTCATTACTGGTCGTCAAATTCACCACTCAAAGTGTAAGTACACACCTAAAAGACGAGAAGACCCTTTCAACCCGACGAGACCGCGTCGGCCTGGACGGAAGGGTACACCGTCGACCAAACGAGTTCGGGGGGTGGGGTGACGGTCGGACCAAAGGTCTTCATCGAGACTAGACTCTCTCTCACGTAGACTTTACTTTAACGTCTTTCAGACACAGAGACCGAATCAGGTCCCTTGTGAAGACGAGTTCATCGGCAACAAACCGTCTATGAAGGACTTCCTCCTAAGATCAGACCGGTCATATACGGGACACGATCCATACCCTGGATCGCACCTCACAAATCCTTTGAGCCCCACCGTGTTCTATCACACACTGACTTGTGGTCGACCTCCTCGTCCACTATAAAGGGGTCCCTCCACCGGAAACCCTCACGGACAGGTCGTCTCCCTTCGCGTCCTTCAGTCCCACCTCTTCCCAACGAGACCCCCACGACCAAACCAACATCGTCTCCAAGGAATACCTCACGAACCCTCCCGGTTCCTCCCGGAACTTACAGTCCCACTCCGGAACTCTCAGGAGTGACACAAACTACTCCCCACCGACTGCGTCGATACGAGAGTCTCCGAGCCACTCAAGTCTAGAAATGAGTCGTATATACACGATCCAGGGTCGGGGACAAGATCCGGAGTCTATGTGGGTCTATTACCTTGTCCGTGGAACCGAGAGTCTCCCACAAGTAAGACCACCCTCTCTGTCTTTGTGTTTTCACGTTATTCTGCAGTCCCTTGCATTCAGTACACAGTGCACTTCCTTCTATTCCGACCATTCCCGAACCTCCCAATACCGCCGTCCCTCGAAACACCCGGGGAGATCTTCACTGTGAACTCGTCCGCGGACTTACCCGACCGGTGTTAGGACTTCTTCTCAGGGTCTGTCGCTCCCTATTCGTTCATGTTTGTGGGTCGGGTTCGACCTTGTCTGAGCCACACTAACTTCTTCTCGTCTTAAGTCTTTTCTTTTCTCCTTCAACCGTCTTAGTACCCTCCTGACCGGTCCCGGTCTAGTGTACCCAGAACAGTGTCCGGGAGGGTCCCGGGGATGAGGACCTAGAAACACGACCAAGCTCCCCTTCAGGCGTCTCCCGAACATATACCTCTGACCTACGATTCCCACTACCCTACGGTCTTCGATCCTTTTATCCTCCACTGACGTCGACACCCGGAGTCTGTCCTGTCCCGGACTTTCTCCCAGTCCCCTCCCCCGTTCGACATCCTCTCTTCTCCGGTTCCGACTTCTTAGTCCTAAAATACTACCCCAGTCCAAGTAAATTTCCCTTCGTCACTCGAACTCGAACCAAAACCCCACACCACCCAAACTCCCCAGAGGATAACCGAGGGCCCGTCAGGGTCGACATGATGTATGGGCAGCACACTGGAACCTGACCAAGAAGTAGAGACACGGACAAAGCAGGACACATGCTTACACAATTGTACTCCGAATATCACTCCCACGCCGCGTAACTCTGCACCGGGAGTCGATGGGCGTCCGATCGTACGATGGACCATTCTGGTGTCGTTTGTTGAGAACCTTCTACTCGGTCAGTGAGGTAGGATGACAGTGAGACGGAGAGTGACCGAATTAGGTCGAGGGTTCAGAACTGAGAAGGAGTAGGATATTTTCAGTCAGGACGAGTACTGGAACGGGAAAGACTGGTCCACGTCGGTCGGGTGGGAGAGGATTGGACGTCTTGCAAACTGGGTGGGAGACGGGCCGTCGGAGGGACATGGGAACCGTCAGACCGAGTAAAGAGATGGTTTTACCGAGGTAAATTCCAGTGGGTACTGCTGGAGTAACGGTTTAGGTGATCGAAGGAAAGGACGGACGTGAGGTTCGTAGACCGGGACGAGCAAGGGGAGGAGAGCCCTTGTAAGGAAAGATGAGAGGAACGGGACCAAGAGGAAGGTTCGGACAAGGACTCCCGTCCCGAAGGACCAGTGGACCTTTCGAACAATTACCAGTGGTAGAGATCCAACAGGAGTGTTCTACGACTTACCCATCCAGGCTCCCCCAGACCCTCAGACACGATTTTGTTCGAGGGGTCCACTGAGAACTACTACCCATTTCAACCCTTCGACGAAACCGACAATCATGGAGAACCCCAGGTCGGGGAAGAAGGTCACCAGTCCTCTCACTTTGTAGTCCGGGTCGCTACCAGTCAGAGGGGATCAGGGATAGGGGTCTACAATCACACACAGTAAAGAGGGTCCTCTCCCAGACGCCCGAAAGAGGTCTTTTCATACACTGAGGTTTTTCTACTCTGACAACGGACTACAGGAGGGTCCCGAGGGGATGGGGCACGTGACGGCTGTCGACAGAAAGACAAGGTAGAGAGAGCACGAGGATACCTGGGTATAAAACCCCACAAACAAGGTTTAAAGATAACGACCTACAGGACCTTCGTAGAGTGTGAGTTGAACAGGTTTGGCTTGGACGGCAACAGGGAGGAAAGGTTTCGGAGGAAGAAGGTCTCGTCGTTCTCCCTAGGGACAGTACTGATGGGGTCGGTCTGGGCTCTCGGTCCGGTGAAGTTGAGACGGGAGAAGAAGGGAGTGTCGACGTCCTGGGCTCTGCGACACGGTTTCACCTGGAGGTTAGCTGGAAAAGACGAAAAGGGAGAAAGGGTACAAAGAACTATAGTGTCCCCGGGTAGAGACCCGGCGTCCGTCTACAGAAGTCCCGGGGGTTCCTTCAGTCATATGAACCACATCGTCTTTCCCCTCACCACCAGGGGTCGTCACTGACCCCCGGTCACACAGACAGGACGGACTTTCCACCAGAGTGTCACGAACGGCAACGACGGCACAGTCCTAAACCCGAGTGACGATGGTCTTGGAGTCTTCTTCGGTCTTTAGGTCCAGAAATGCACTTTTGATTAAAGAATCAACGAAAAAGATAAAGTGACCAAGGATGAGTATGACACTGGTCAAATAAACAAGACGAATTAACCCCAAATCAAACGACCCACAGAAGGGGGTCGAAAAATTCTGCTAAAAATTTGGAAAGAAAAAAGAGTCGTATTCGGAAGTATCAACGTCTAAAGTCAGAATGTGACGAAATCGAAGTACGGCAAACCTATGCAACACAAAAGAACAATAAGTTAAACCTTACAAAGAACAAAAGGACTAATAAAAAAGTGACTGGGTACCCTAATAAATCTTTACACAACAAATTGAATCCTTACAAATACCCAAAAGACCTATAGAAAAAAAAAAAAAAAAATTGTAAATAGATAAACCGACGCAACCCGGAAACAACGCAGTACACCCTAGAAAGCAACGCCACGGGTCTGCGACATCAACACTACACTCCCGAATCGACGACGTGTCGTGCACCCCAGAATCGAGGGGTTCGTCCCCAACTTGGGTCGAACGACGCAAACGGTCCGTCTAAGAATTGGGGACCCGGTGGTCCCTTCAGGGGACCATAGAAGAACAATGACTAAACATTTACTCAAAGCAACACTAGTCTCTTGTATGAGACACATATTGACTTCAGGAAACCTTAAATGACTCTGAAATAAAATGCCGGGATTTATGTCAGATGGAACCACTTTCAAAGACACACACGAACTTTTCCGTAGAGGCGCCCACACACACCTCACAAGGTAGTCACCATTGATCCAGTGCAACCGGCTGTCACAAGGCTAAAAGACAGACGAGCCAGGCAGTCAATGACTCCTCACAACTACCGAGATCAATGCAAGCACCTAAACGGGTAGAGAGGGTGCTCAGGACCGTCCAAAACGGGATTCGGCACAAAACTTACAATATGCCGACACCGAATGCGGAAGACTTCTTGTCCGTGCCGGAACCAAGACTGGCCAGAAGGAGGCAAAGCCAACACGACTTCATCAGAGGGGTGCGGTGTCCGGACTGGTGTCCGGTTCGCCCCGGGGTCTGAGTTCCCGATCTGGGGAGCCCCTTCTCGTGTGTTCCGGGTCTGGGTGACTGTCCCGCAAGTCCCGGAAGAGTTGGATAAAGACGGTGGAAAAGGACAGGGGGACGGGGTTGAGGACGCGGGCGGTCTCACAAAGGTACAGCGGAAGAGACCCAAAGTACTACGGACAGACGGATGTCAGGAAGGAGAGTCTTCGGTCGGGGGTAGAAAGGCAAGACTTGGAGAGAGACTTCTCTGTCCGGGGGGGTGAGGAACGCCTTTCGTCATGACGCGGGACCGTAAGGGGTCCGTGACCCACGACAGAAGTCAACATTGAGGGTCAGACAGCACAGTCACAGAGGGTAAGTGCACTTAAAGCGCAACCACAACACTCACGGTCAGGTTGTCGTCAACTCAGACGGTACCTGAGACCGGAGCGGCTCACGGGACGTGTGTCATCCCGTTCGTCATTCAAAACTTCTTCACTTATACTCGATCTCCACAGGGGACGGGGGTCGGGTCGGGGGTCACTCCTTCGTTCCTCACCTGTACCCTACGCCGACGTCGTACCCCGGGTCCGAGTTCCCACGGTCTGACGTCCTCTCATCGCTTCCCGTCGACAGACGAGCGCTCGAGGAGTCGACCGTGGAGTCTTACCTACACCTCCGGCCCCGCCTGAGTCGAAGCGACGACAAACCCCGGTGTCTAGGGGTTTCTGGCATTCTGTACCGGCGGGACCGACCCTTCCAAGTGAGTAGTCCCATCACTACCCCGTGTACTGACACATGATGGGGTCCCGGTCCCAGTCCACTTCGAGCTATGGCCCGTCATAAGAATAAGGACACCATTTCCCTCCAACACCCTCCGTTCTCTCCTCTTACTCCCTCCTTCGTTCAGGTGCACCCCCCCACAACAGTGGGTCCGGTCTCACCCCCGTGAACTTTCCTGACCAGTCGTCGCTCACCTGTTTTCGTTCGCGGCCCCCTTCTGTCAGCCCAAAAGGAGATCACCGGTCCGTGCAAGAAACTCCCTTGTCGACCCGACTCCCCGTCACGTCCGGAGTCCTCCTCTCCCCCAGTCCCTGTCGGAAGACCGGGTGGGGAAAAGAGTGAGCGTAGGGCTGGGAGAAGGGGTCAGTGGGTTTGGACTCTTTTATGGGAGGAAATGGGAGGAAAGGTTTAGGGTAGGTGTCAGAGGGGAGGGATGGACGTAGACAGGCACCTGCCGGAACCGTCATCCACTCTCACACCCCGGGTGACCCGAAAGAACACACAGGGATCGTCACGGAGCATGACACGAATCTTCCACTCCTTTCCGACCCTGTCGAAAGAGTCACTCGGGGTTTGGTCCCCAGAGTCCGACGTCACGTCCGTCGGGGGTCCGGTGACAGTATTCAGTACTGTCCGGTGTCGTCCCTACGTATCTTCGGGACAGACGTCTCCCGTCGACGGAGAGTTGAGTCGTCTGTCTCACTCTGTCACCACACAATATTTAGTGTGTAGACCTGAAAGGTTCATTTTAGACGGTCATCGAACAGTTTGGACCGGAAGTTCTATCCCAAGCGCCACAAAGACCCACTGGGTCACTCATGGGACTACTGCCCGGTCCGGGGACTCTTGACGTCACGGTCGGTCCCTTCGACTCCTAACATTCATCTCACTCTACACCAGCCTGACCCTAAAATTACTACTTCTCCTTTTGTCCTGACACCCCAGGTATTGGACCCTATGTACTCATGGCGGTACCTCTTAGTTCAAGTCCCCGACACCCCTGACCTTTCCCAGTGGGCCCAGGACGCACGTGCCTGAGACCGGGGAAGAACGGAGGGTCCCTGTACACGGGTGATGTGGTGTTGAGGAAAAAAGTTTTCTCCGGTCAACAATGCACTTGAAAAGATTAAAAATTTACAACTGAGTTTAAAAAGTTTTGGACGACCCGGTTGGTTGTCTTGTTTGGGGCGTCGCGGAGTCGACAGCTACGAAGGGACTCCCATGTACACCGTGAACTCCCACCGTGAACGTAAAGAACCGAGGATAACTCCTCGGTACACCTCGCCCGATCTCGGCCGACGGACCCAAGACCAGCCCGGGGACGTGACGACCCGTACACTGGAGTCCGCCCGGACCGACACGGAGCCGTCGGAGCCGAGAGCACCGTAGACGGAGCCCTCCACTGAGCGGGCCCGTGTCTCCCTCGCGACACCTGTATCGGAACAAGGATGACAAGAGCGGTGTCACCTCGCCTCCGCCTCCCTGTTCTAGTTGTTGACCTAGCAGGTCGAAAGTTTTTAGTAAGGTCTAACATTACGTCTATTATCGTTCTGCCCTCGCCACTCACAGGGGGACCAGGGGGTTGGGGGAACGTCTCTGAGGCAGAATTCACGACCCGTACCCTCAGCAGAGCCCGACTCTGCTGACCACCCGTAGCCGACGGTCCGTCACGAGTGACTGCGAGTACGGGTGGTGGGGGGTCTCATTTCCTCCCTAGGACAGCTTCCGGACGCTGATGTAGGCCCTCGACGCGGTCTGGTTGGTCGCGTACGTCCTCTGGAAGTTCCTCCGGCTCGCCGACGTCTACCTGTTACTCGAGGACGCCGTTGTCCACTCGGGGTCCCGACGCTCCCGGCCCTGTCCCCCACGGGTCCTTGGGGTCCTGCGTCCCTTGGTCGAGACCGACGAACAGGGACCGTCTAGCTCCTCGACTTCTTGCTCTTGCGGCACGAGGCACGGGTCGACGTCGTCGCGTTGGACCTCTACCACCCGCTCTCGCGGGCCGTCACTGCGGCGGAGGGCACGCCGCCCCCGGCGGAGGCCCGGGGGTGGCAGGGGAAGGGGTCGGGAATCGTGTCTCTCCCTGTCTGCGGGGAGGGGGTCGACGCAAAAAATATCATCTAAAAATTGTTTTTTTATACCCCTCTTTATTACGTAAAGACACCTATTCGCGGGTGGCGGGAGGAGTTAAACCTTTGGTGTAGGGGAGGGGGTAAACAGGCAGAGGGAAGAGGGCCGGGGGTGAGTTGGGTCGTGAAGATCACCAGAGTGGACCTCCGGTCTCCCTCCTCCTGTCTCGGGGACGGTGTGGGGCGACGGAGGAGCCTGAGAGCTCCATGACTCTGGTCCCACGAATACCCCTCCTCCCCCAGAACGCCCCCCCGGACCTGGGTTCGTCCCTCCGGTGCAGGGTGGGGTGGAGAACAAAGACCTTGGGACGAGGGGAGACCCACACACTCACACAAGATTAAAAGAAATACCTTTTTTACCTGTTTTTTTTTTATCTCTCTCTCTCCATAAATTGACGTTATTTGACCGGGGTACACCGGGGCGGAACAGACAGACGCACAAACAGGTAGAGTTTGCACCCCTCCCAGGCCCCAGATACGTCCCGAGGGCCCCTGTCCCGGAGCGAGAAGACAGGCACCGACACACGGTCAGGGCCGGTAGGGCGCGGCGGACCCTGGGGCAGACAACCAACACGTCTCCCTCCTTAATTCCTCACTTATCACAGAAACTCTGGGGTCCACCTCGTATACACCACACCCCCCGTCCCCCTCGGTCCCAGTTCCTATACGGTACACGAAAACCTCCTCTCTGACCCCAGAAAGTACAGTGGCCAAGGATTTTAGTCGTGATAGAGGACTGGGACGGAAAGACCCGATTGCGGGAGGGGAGACGTGGTCGGTTACCACCCCGGACCGGAACTCGGGGGGTGGGAGTCCCTCCCGTCTACCGGTCCTTCGGTCCGAACCGGGCAGTCGGACAGCGGAACGTGGCGCTGAGACCGCGGACACGACACTGGGGACGGGGACCAACTACTACTTTGGACCGGACTCGACTCTACTACGTCACTACGGACCCCCCACGACGACACAGAGGGACACCCACTCGTACGTCGGGGGTACGTTGAGGTCGGTGAGGGTCTTAGATCCAGAGCAGTGGAACGACTCGAGCGGTGGGACGTGGGTAGGGTCTATGGGGGCCGACGAAAGAAGGAAGGGAGACTCTCGGGACAGAGGACAGGACCGGTAAGGAGACAACCTCGCACTCCGACACACGTCGACCCCCTCGGATTGTTTACCGTCCTTTGAATGAAGGGTCCCAGGGGACAAAAGTACGAAAAGTTCACCCGGAACCGTCGTCAAGTCCCGGTCCTTCTTCTCTAGTAAGGAACCGTCGTGGTAGGGGTCCGAGTATCGTAACAGTGACCTACCGGGTCCTCACTCTCTCTTTTCTACCGGTTCCCGGATAGAGACCTCAGTGCTAGACGACAAGGGGACCCGGCACACGTGGGATTCTACCAAGTCCAGTAAACATCGTTACTCTAACGGTATCGGTCCGTAGGAACCAAGTCGAGGAGAAGGTAGCATACGTCCTTCGGTCGGGAGGTTTCCTTTCGGACTAAACACCACAAACGGTCACAGACACCACATTCATGTGGGTGGTCACCCCCAAAGTTCCACGGTTGTACTACAAGGGCTGCTCAACCCGACGTGTGCCACACGAGTAACTCGGTCATGTTTGTACCAGGTCGTCTGGGTGACACGGGAGGACACAAAAGACCTCCGTCCTTTCGGACCACTACTCCTGTGTCCTGGGTCCCACCTCCGGGTTGAGACGGAGACCGACTGGTTCAAAACCGTCACAGAATTTAGAAACGGAAGTCGAGGAGGGGGATTTTTCATTTCTTCTACTCAGAGACCTGAAGGGACTACCCTCAGGTCACCAATTCTTAGGTGGACGGTTACGTCCCCTGTACCCAAACTAGGGGTCAGACCCTTAGGTGTACGGTGCCCCATCGAATCGGGTACGAGGCACTGATGACTCGGACACGCGACGTTGATGGCTTCGCGCGTGTGAGGTCTCGGGGATGACACGTTGTTCTCTTCGGTGGCGTTGTTCGGGTCCGTGGCGATCCTTCTCATCGGGGTGAGGCAACGTTGATCTCTTTCGGGTACACGTCGTTACTTTCTGGGGTCCCGTCGGTATTTATTTATTTATTATTTAGAATTTTCAGTCCACCCGTACCACCCGAGGAAAGGGTCCTCGTCCCAAACCCTTCGGCCCCCCAACCACCGACTCTTCCGTCGATCCCGAACTTTCGTCTCGTCTCGGTCCCTACCCCTCCCGTCCTCGACGAGCCTCCGTTCCAGCGTACCCGACTCAATTGTGTCTTTACTCAGTCACATAGACAACCGAACACTCCACGTCAGTAGCCTACGAGCGACAATGGCAGTGGTGACAGGAGAAACCGGTTTTGAAGTGTCCTTGTAAAAGGTCTAGGTGTCCCGGTGCTGAATTCCAAGACTGGGAACTCTTTGGGGTACACACGACCCCCAAGGACACCTGTGCTCGAGGACGTGTACCCGCGGGGTCACAAGGAAGGGTCTTCGGTTGGAGATAGGTCACGGTGACACCCAATGACTCACGGACGAGAGGTAATTCAGGATCGGATCTCTCACCACTGGTTCGGCACTTGTTCCATCTACTCTCTTCTTATGAGAGCACCTCGACCATAGGACCGGTCCCTTACTCACTTGAATTTTTACTCCTTTGTGAACACAAATCCTTTACGACGAGTGCTTATTATCTTTTCTACCACCCTCTCACTGTCAGTATGACGAGTGCTTACTGCTCCAGTCCTTACCACCCCCGCCTTCTTTGGAATGAGGACGGGAAGCTAGGCAAGATGGCGTCCCCGTTTTCCCTTAAAAAAAAAAAGGACTTCAGTTGTTCCACTACAGTACAACCCCTTTCACAGAGGGTCCACCGACTGATCTCCGCACACAGTCGCCAGCACAGACGGGGTGGAGGACCTGTGTGGAGACGGCCGGCTCCCACTGTGTTGGGACAAGGGACAGTGGAGACAAGGGCGAATAGAGAGGGCGGAAAAGCCGCGGTGGTGGAAGAACCTTTACTCAGCCCGGTTTCCCCTCTCCCGAAGCGTAGGGGCGGAGGGGGTCCTCCTGGGTATTTTCGTAGACATTGACCCGAGGGTCTAAGGTCTCGTCCAGGATCTGGATTGTCGTCCTGCCGGTCTGTCTGCCGTGTTACCGTGACTCGTGCGTCTGGGCCCGGTGGACGGAAGACGAGGAACAGGACGAGTCGGACTGGTCGCCGAGGCAAGAGGGAGGGGTCCACTCTCGGGTGTCACGGACCCCGGGGCCTCCCGTCGGCCTTAGCGGTGCCGGGGACCCTCTGCTGACGTCTCCTGTCGCCCTCTGGGGGTCGTACCCCCGCCTCGAGTCCCGTTCCCTTCACCCCTGTCCGTCGACAAGTCTCGCGGCTCTACCCCATGGTCCGCCGTCCCAGACCCCTCGGGACTAGATTAAGGTGTCACTAAATGACTCCGGACGAGCCGTCATTCAGGACAAGATCTGTCTCCACTGACTCGACATTATCAGAGTACCTCGAACTTACAAGAGTACTTATAAGAGTATGTAGGACCCGTCCTTTGGTCGGTTACTTGAATTTTGTTCCTTTATGAACACAAATCCTTTACGATAAGGTACTTATTGCATTTTCTACCACCCTCTCACTACCACCCCCAACCGATAAACACTCTTTTACACTAAACTGGACACAAACCCTCCTATTCTCTTCCCCCGTCGGTCGTCTCTGTCTCCACCCCCGTTCGTGCCACCTGGGCTCCTCGTCTCCCGACCCACTCACTTCCTCTACCATTGACCCCTACTCTGGTTCCCCACCGGCACGGTTCAGAACATCCGTTCACGTCTCCTTCGGGACGTCCGGACCCCTTACCCCTTTCGACTCTAGACTGACTATTGTGCACCCCTTGCCGAACATTCCCCGTTCTATGTCCCACCCCTACCCGGAGGGTCGGTGCCTCCCAGGATACCTTCTCACTCGTCGACATGTCTCTCTTCCCCTGTCTAGACCCTACAAACGTCTGTCCTCTTGGCGGGCACCCTTCCTCTCCTTTCCAAGTTTGCTCTCCGGTGAGGACCCTGAGGTCGACTCGGTCCCCTAAGGTTGGGGACCCCTCCGTGACGAGGTCCCCTCGATCTGACTCTCGAGACGGTCCCGGGACGGTAGTAGTCATGGGGGAAAGCGAAAAGTGTCTGTGCTGTCGAGTGTCTGGAGGTTTGAGTCGTGTGTCGACCTCGTCGTCGACCGAACTGCCACTCTCGGGGACCCTGAGGGGAGACTCGGAGCGGGTGGAAGGGCAAGGACGCGGGGGATGCGGGCCGAGTGACGGGAAGGAAGGGTGTCGGGCACGAGGTCTCCGCCTCTGCTCTGTGGGTGAAAGGGTAGACGTAGAAGACGACGCCGACGACAGCGTTTCCGTGCACACCCTACACGACGTTCTGCATCTAGCGGGGGGTTGGGGGGGGGGCGGGGCACGGGAGGAGGAAATAAATAAGGACGACGGGAGGTTGTTATCAGAACTTTATTTTTCCGACCAAGATCGAGGACAAAAGGTTTGGTCTCAGAGACGAAAGAAACAAGGGACGGGTCCAGATCGGGTCTCCGAACAGAACCCGGGACAGAGCCTCCCGGTCAGGAGGAGTCACCCCACACGTCCCAGACACACATGACCCTCCAGCGTTCCTTCGAACCACTTCCTATACAAAAGAGAAGAAGGGGGTGAAGTTTTCTGGAACTTAAATGAAACGTTGTCGTCCCTCACTTTCAAGTTCAAAGGAAAAACTTTAGAAGAATTTTTTGTCTCCATTTAAGTCTAGGGATCGTTCCCAAGAGTCTCGTTCCAGACCCCTGAGGAGGTCCCGGGGTGTTTCATCTCTTTTGATTTCTACGATGGATAGAAAGAGTGTGAGTAAGAGAACTCTTGTCTGACACCTCGAGAGGTCTCCGGGGTACTGTACACAACTAGAATAGGAAGACTGTCGATCGACTACCATACGAAACGCAGACCACGACATTTTTACAGGGTCAAAGCCCTGAAGGGACCACTACGGCACCAATTCTCAGACGGACTGTTAGACCCTCAGAGCCCGAGTTAGGGACGATGTCCTTGACCCTAGGGTGTGCGACACCCCGTCGATTCGGGTCCGAGGTGTTGTTCTCTTCGGTGTCGTTACTCTTCGGACGTGTAGATCGGGGGTGACCGACGTTCATCTCTTTCGAGTGAGCGTCGTTGCTTCTTGGTCACGTCGGTTTTTTTATTATTTTCTATTTTTTGTGGATCAGAGTTAAAGATTATCAAAGATGTCGTTGATATTTCTATTGAGTGATCTTGTTTTCCAAAAACTTCAAGAGTTGTTCAAAAGTCTCATATTTCCCCAGGACTCTGGTTTTTCAAACTCTTGGTGACCGGAAGTCCCTCGTCTGTCCACGTTATTTACTCACTCCGGACTACCTAAACAAAGTGTCCTCGCAGAAGTCAACATACGAGAGTCGATCCTGTGCGAACCGGATCCTGGGTATCCTGTTATGGTAAGTGGAGGTGTCCCGAACTTAAGGGAGGGAAAGAAGAACTTTTGACGTAAGGAGAGTTAAATACACTAAACGGGTGAAAACTGTCTTCTCCTCTACGTTCTACGTAAAGTAATAGTAGAATCGGGCACTCTCGTGTAGCCGCGAGCGTGCCACTATTTCCCGGAGTCGGCGAACCGGAGTCGCAGCACACTTCTATCCCTCACCCCTCCGACCCCCGGGAGAAGTCACTCCCGACGGTCCGTCCCGACGGCTCGGGTGACCGTCCGGTTTGTAGTGATCTCGATGAGAGGTTTTCTTCCACCGCTAGGAATAAAAATACACTTTAAAGGACTAAGGATTTTAGAACCGTTGACTACTTTCCTTAGGTTAAAAATTTTTTAGTTGTGAGACCCTCGGTTCGATTTGGGTCGACCCTCGGTCTAACCAAGACGTGTGGTAGTCGAAGACGGAACCTTCGGTGTTCTCCGAGCAGGAGACGGTCTCCAAAAGGATTTGTCTCTACCTTCCTGTCCCTCTCCTTCTCGACACACCCCTCGAACCGACGTGGAGAGTCGACACCCTAAAGAGTCCGCAGGAGCGGGGTGAGACTTTGGGGTGGAGGAGTACACATTTTCCTCTCTTCGAAGATCTCAGGAGTCAAGAAACCTGACAGTACTACGAGTCGTTGTCTCCTCACACTTCACCAAAACCTTTGGCTGGTTACGGAGTAGTTGTCCTTCGTAAGCATGACTGTCTCCTCCACCCCCGGAGAGTCTGGGAGGAGTACTTATTTATGGGGCCTCCACCCTTTGAGCTTTAGCGACTAAAGCAAACTACTGTGGTCCCGAAAAACTTTTTTATAAATAAAAATAAATAAATAAACCGACGTGGCCCATAATTAACACTGTACGTCTTAGAAACAACGCCGTACACCCTAGATCAAGGGACTGGACCTTCACTTGGACCCGGGGGACATAACCCTCGTTTCTCAGAATCGGTGACCTGGTGGTCCTAGTAGGGGTGTGGTCACGAGAAGAGAGTCGAATCGGTCAGGAGGTCCACCAGGATCACTACCCTTCGTCTCCATGGGTTTGTAGTCACACGTGGGTTTAGAGGGTCTTCCGGATCACTTTCTGTCTGAACCGTTCAGGTCCCACCCCGGGACCTTACTCGTAAAGATTGTTCGAGGGTCGACTATGACGACGACGACCGGACCCCCGGTCTGAAGTCTCTGAGGACAACAACCGACTGCCGTGTCTCGTGGGCGGAGACCCAATCTGGTTGGTGGACGAGGGTCAGTTCTCGTACACCTCGTTACCCCGCGTTTCCGAACTAAGACAGGACTCCACTCAAAACGAGTCGGACATGTTACAAAATCCATTTTTAACCCGTTTATGGATTTCTGACTCTATAAAGTGTATCTTTAGACTTGAGGACGACAATGTCTGACTTGATCCAGGGAGACTTTAAATATACGACCCCAAAGGGACCGTCCCGAAAGGACCACCGAGTCTACTTTGTTTCTTAGACGGACGTTACGTCCTCTGGACCCAAGCTAGGGACCCAACCCTTCTAGGGGACCTCTTCCCTTACCGATGGGTAAGGTCATAAGACTGGACCTCTTAAGGTACCTGACATATCAGGTACCCCAGCGTTTCTCAGCCTGTGCTGATTCGTTGAAAGTGAGAGACCGTCAGACCATCAATCTTGAGTTGAGTCACGAAAGCGACGACCCCGGACCCAAGC
Source organism: Capra ibex (assembly GCA_006410555.1). Lineage (NCBI taxonomy): Eukaryota > Metazoa > Chordata > Mammalia > Artiodactyla > Bovidae > Capra > Capra ibex. The sequence goes on from SJYO01050415.1 coordinate 40,276,770, forward strand.
TGGGAACCAACCCCTTGATGCTAGAACGTTCGGTGTACCGGTTATTTAATTAATTAATTAATTTGCATTTACAACCGCAGAATTGGAGGTTACGTTAACACACTTGAATGAACCACTATTCCAGAAAAAAAAGAAGAAGAAGAAAACTAACGAACCGAGTTATACACACTAGAATCAAGGACGTAGTCCCTAGTTTAGGGGGACACAACCTTCACGTCTCAGAATTAGTGATCTGGTAGTCCCTACAGGAACCTATCTCAGAAATGTCCCTATTAGTGTAATTTTACTCCAGTAATCCACCCAGGATTAGGTCATCCAAACCACACGATTATTTTTCACCTTTGAACCTGTGTCTCTGGGTGTATATCCTCTCGTGGTGCACCTACACCTCTGAGCTCAGAGGTCGTGGTACTCTGGTAGACAACGACAACAAGTCACGACTCAACACAGACTAAGACCGAAGGGAGAGGAAGTGGTAGAAGACCTCAAACGAGTCTGAGTACAGGTGGCTCAGTCACTACGGTAGGTTAGTAGAGTAGGAGACAACAGGGGAAGAGTAGGACGGGGTTAGAAAGGGTCGTAGTCCCAGAAAAGGTCACTCAACCGCGAAATCGTAGTTACCGGTTTCGTCACCTCGAAGTCGTAGTCAGGAAGGTTACTTGTGACTCCTAACTAGAGGGAATCCTACCTGACCAACCTAGAGGAACGTCAGGTTCCTTGAGAGTTCTCAGAAGAGGTTGTGGTGTCAAGTTTTCGTAGTCAGAAAACCGCGAGTCGGAAGAAATACCAGGTTGAGAGTGTAGGCATGCACTGATAACCACTTTGGTATCGGTACTCTGTTATTTGAGATAAAAAATTCGGTGGACTAAATACTCCGAAACAGTGTCAGTAGGATCGTTTGGACGGAACGGACCTTTCTGGGCCACTAACCCGTCGTGACCATCGACCTAGACTCACCGTGGAGTGGAAAGACGTCCATGTCCGAGAATCCAGGGACTCAGGAGGACACCCGACCCCTGGGCCCACGTCTAGAGTCGTTGTCGTGGGAGAGACCCTGTGTGAGTGGACACGTCGGGCGGGGGTCCCTGTCGGAAGTCAAGTGTGGGTCTCTCTACCACCTGGGGGGGTTTGATCTGTGTGTTGAGGTTACACCGACCATAACTACACCTTCCGACACTGTACTCAGGAGGTTCTAGAGGCACAGGAGGGGGTTTCGGGTGCGTGGTCCAGGGAGAGAAGAGACCCTGGGCCCGCAAGTCCGGGGTGGGGTGAGAGTTACCCGGAAACAGGGACGGACCCTTTCCGTGCCCGTCTCAGACTGTAGTACTTCGGACTCCACCCCCACCCTGAGGAGTAGGGGGGACGGGGGTCTGAAGAGACTGAGGAGTGAGGGGTCAGACCCCTAAAGGGGCGGAGCTGGGTAGGGACACGGAGCCCCGGCCCAAGAGGGAACCCTCTTTCCCGGGAGGGAGGGAGGTAAGGGGGGCTGACGAGACTGGACTTCCTCCTGTCTTCTGCGGGATCACACCGACTCGTCGAGTGCTAGTTCGGTGACGAGGTGAATCCCCTGCCGTCTACTCTACCACCCTACCGTAGTGGCTGAGTGACGTGTACTCAAACCCATTTGAGACCCTCAGCTACTACTTGTCCCTCCGGACCGTACGACGTCAGGTACCCCAAGGTTTCTCAGTCTGTGCTGACTCACTGACTTGACTGTCGAATCAGTGTGGTGGTGGTACGTTTCCAGTACTGGCCCGGACCCCGCCGTCCTCCTAGGGGTACCTTAGACATGTGTCTCCCAGAGGTGGGTCGAGTCTCTCAGTCGTGTCGGGCCCAACCCGTGGGAGCGCGTGGTCCGTGACACGATCACCTGTGTTCCCACTTGTTCTGTCTGTCTGTCTGTCCGTCTTCGGACTCGAGTCTACGGTCACCCCTTCGTCGAGTGACTGCCACGTCCACCCACTTGCTCCACGACTCCCGGTGCCTTCCCGGCCCGTCGTAATTTTATAAAATAAATGCCAACATGACCCAGAAGTGACGACGAGAGCCCGAAGGAGACGAACGCCGCTCGCCCCCGACGAGAAGCAACACCTTACTCCCGAAGAGGAACGGTCACCGAAGGGAACAACGTCTCGTACTCGAGATCTTGTGTCTGCGTCATCGACACCACGTTCCTACACCCACAAGGCACTGTACACCCTAGAAGGACCTGGTCTCTAGCTTGGGTACAGAGGACACAACCGTTCGTCTAAGAAATGGTGACTCAGTGTTCCCTTCGAAGGTCCCGTCGAAAATTTGTCTCCCCGAGCCGAACCGCCTCTCCCCGACCAGTCGTCGCCAAGACCTTCACCTTGTCCCGTCCCCTCAAAGGTCCTCCTTCCTTGTCACGGTTCCGGAGGTCACTCCCATAGACTCCTTGTGTGAGCATGTGGGTGAGACACAACTCCTTCAAATTGAGTCCGCAGGTAGAGGGGTGTCCTGTCTAACCCTCCTTCGTTTCGGGACACGAGGACTTCCAGTACAAGAGTGCCCTCCTCTGTCAATTATGTATTTCAGTAAAGACTACCGTTCTTCTCGGACCTTCTCTTATCTGGTCCCACACCCGTGGTTTCTGCTGTAGGAGATCCCGTCTACCTTCCCCGATTTCGGTTCTCGCTCGGGATCTCGGACGGAGGAAGACCAGTGTGACCGGAGACACCGGAGGACCCGGATTCCGATAATGATCGTAACGGTGGTTCTAGGGGGTCTTCGACTCCGGTTGTGTAAGACGGAGAGTCGGACTCTGAAGATCTCTACAATCTCTGCGGGCGGGAGTGGGGGTGGGAGGAGGGTCCCTGGGTCTTGATCCCACGCGCCCCTACCTCACCCCTTGCTCACTCCGTCGGTGGGGGTCGGGGAGGTCCTTCCTCGATCACCTTGGGTCCGCAGTCCGACGGGTCAAGCTCGACACCACTGTTCCCGGGAAACACGGGGGGAGGGGGCCCCCGTCCCTCCTCGACCCGGGACCTCCGTCCGCCGGGGACCGTGGGCCCCCCTCCCCTCCCCGACCGTTCACCCCCGGATCTGGGACCCTCCGGTCCCCTGACGCTCGTCCCGGCCGCCTCGTCTCCCACGTCTTCGTTCTCGTAGTTCACTCATGACGTCGACTCGTCCGACCCCTACCCCTCCTCTCGTCTCCTGGGACCAACTCTCGCGTCCGTCCCAGCGGGTCCCGCCCACGTTACGTCCCGTAAGGCCCGGCACCTACCACCGACACTCGACGGTGATTAAATCCTACCCCCTCCCGCGACGAGTCCTAGCGAGACCCGCACCCGACCCTAGTACCGTGCCTGTGACTGACCCGAAACCCTCCTTTGGTGTCTCTCTCTCTTACTCCGTGGGAGGAGTCGTGGGGAGGCCACCTCTAAGACGGGACCCCGAGGATCCAAACACCGTCAACCCCACCTTCACCAGGTCCCGGTCCTCTTCTGGCTTTCCTACGGGTCCACTAGTGTCCAGACATAGGACGGTAGACCCTCCCTTAGCCCCACCGCCCCCAACTCACCCGTTCAAGGTTGTGACTCGTGCGCCGTCCCCACACACACGTGCCCACGCACGTGGAGAGACTCACTCGGAATTAGGTACAGTCACAAAGAGTTAGAAAAAAAATTGTAGAGTGATTCCTTTGGAAAGTCTGAACGAAAAGGATTTGGGTGAAGGAGGTACTTTAGAATTCTATTACCTACCTGACAAACGCAAATACATGATGTCGGGAAATCTCTCGGTGTTTGGTAGTATTATTGAGTCCGAAAAGACCTGGGGTAGGGGGGTTTGTCAAAAGTAGGAATAAGTCTTACGTACCAGATGTACGAACCAAGTATTCAGACCCGGACGCCGGGAGTGGATACAGGTGGGCGTCATGGAGGGACACCGTCCATGTTTCTACCGTAGACGGCGCACAAGAGGCCGTACCCAGACCCACCCAGACCGGTGTCGGTGTGGAGGTACACACACGGTCAGGCTCACGGAAACCCTCGTACCGTACGTCTCACACACGGACTGCCGGTACGGATATCGACAGGTCCCCACACCACCCGTCCTCGTACTCCACACACACTCATAGGCGACGCGCACCCAGGGTCACGGACAACCCCACACGTCCCAGAACCCGTCACGACAACCCCACTCGGCCGAGGAAGACCAAAACAGGTCTAGCCATTGTAAAGTATGGTCGTAAACGCACACAGACTGATGCACGTAGACAGGCACCCTTCTGTCACAGTCTCCGGTTTTTTCGTCGGTGAACCTTTGGGACCGAGGTTGGGCTCCGTTGGGTGTCTCCTCGACCCACGGTCCCTGAGTGATTGGGGTCAGGGACCAGGAAGGACCGAGGTGAGCCTCGGGTCGGTCCGCAAGGGTCGAGAAGAGAACTGGGGTGCATGGAGTCTTCGGGGGGTCCTGCTCCGTGGGAGTGGGACTCCCTTGTCCGGAGAAAACATTGGCCCGAGACCGGAGGCCTCCCACTCCTGTGGTCCCCGGCAGACACCCCGCCCTCTCCCGCCGTCCTTAAGGGCGCCGTACAACCCTTACGACTACGACACTTTGGGTCAGTAACTACCCCGACCCAGGGACGGACGGTGGGGGTCCGGAGTCGGCACCCTGTTCACGAGGGAACGGGGTAAGTGTGGGGAGCGGAGGGGGGTGGGGTTTCACGACGACGAGGGGAAACGAAGGGACCTCGAGAGGTAGTACCGAACGGTACCCTCCGCTGGCGTCTCATCGAAACTCCGACACACCCTCCCAGAGTTTGTAGGTCTCCGGTACCCGTTGTCTCTGACACACCCGTCGGACTGTTGGCGGTCCTCAGCACCGCCTAGGACGCTCGCCCCCACCCCCTACAAGTCCGGGGGTGAAGGAACGTGGACAGACTAAGAACGAGGTCCAACCGGCCGACTGTCGACGTTCACCCTGGTCTTCCGTAAGGGTTGAGTCCCTCTGCCTCCACTCCCCCCTCCCAAGGTTGAAGGGAAGGAGGACCGAAAAGGACGAAGGAGAACGAGTAGGTTTGAACCGAGATAGGAATGAAAGACCTCTAGGGGTTCCCGTACTACCACTGCTTCTATTAATAATCGTACATTGACTGGTACATCTATAGAAGTGGGCGAGTTATCTACACTTAGACTCGTTTGAGGCCCTTTGTCACTTCCTGTCCCTGCGGATCGCACGACGTCGGGTGCCCCAGCGTTTCTCGACCTGCACTGACTCGTTGACTTATTTTTGTTTGGGTACCTCTCAGTCCTGTCAAACCACCACTTCAGACGTTGGGACCTGTCCGTCTGTCCCGGACTTAGGACCGAGACGACGAACGACCGACACACTGGAACCCGTTCAATGAGTCAGAACTACCTCGAGTCGATGTTTTTGTCCTATTATTAACGTGGATGGAGTCTACTTAAACATATCACCTCATGGTGCCCACCATGTACCAACTACGGTATCTACACAGACACTAGTATTTATGATTATCGTCGTCGTCGATTGTAGACTTACCCGACGAAGGATTTTAGAATGGTCTTCAGAATGAAAAGTGAAGGAACCCGGAACTTGTGAGAGGAGAGGGGAGAGGTCGAGACGAGTGAACGACATGTTTTACTATAAGGAGTGCCGTGACAGAGACAAAACCTAATACTAAAGTCCATTATTACGGACCCCTAGACCCCCAGACACCCAGGACCGGGGACTCGTCCGACCCCAGGGACCTGGGGAGTCCACTACCCTCCACTACCCTTACCCCCAACCCCCGTGGGCCCGTCCTACACAGAGAGTCGGAGTCGCCAGGACGAGTGGGTGTCGGAGAGCACCCCCAGTCACCCCGCGGACCTACGGTAGCAGGTAGAGCCGGAAACTCCCGTGCACGCAGAGGTAGGGGACGGCGAAGTCGAAAGGGCTACTCGACGCCGGCCGGCAGCACGTACCGCAGACCATGAAGTTATCGGGGATAGGCTTTTTGATGGGAGGTCACCAGAAGTTCAGTGCGTGCGTCCACCATGTGCTCTCGAAGGTTCCTGCGTCGGCGGAGGACCCTCTGGACCCGGACGCGTTGACGTGGGAGGACGAGTCGTTGGATTCGGGGCTCGACCCGCCGTTTATGATGAAAGCTCCCCTGGACCCCCCGATGTTGGTCATGTGGAAGAGGCTCGTGTCGCAGGACCTGTAGTAGTCACTCAGAGCCCCCGACATGGTCCCCGCCCCTCGTACCCTTTCTCCTTCGGGAGGATCACGGGAAGACCCCTCCAGACCAGTGGTCTTGGTTCCGGAACGACCAAACCGACCTCCCTCCCCACGGTTGGGAGGCCGGGTGTACTGGTCCGTCTATTGTCTTTCCCCGTTTCGTCCCGGGGTTCAACACAACAGGAGGGGTCTCCTTTCGTCACGACAATGAGAAGTCTCTGTGTGCCCTCTTTCCGTCACCCCGAGTCCCCAACGCCATTCCGGAGACGTAGGGACATAATCGACCCGATGACATCCGTCAAACGACTTTAAGAGACCCGGAACAATAGGAGAAGACATTTTACCCCTACGCTTGTCGTGAATTTCAAGTTATTTCCTTATCAACAGTTCACGTGTTTTATCACGGACCGTGTGCCTCGGACCGAGCTCGATTCACCCCATCGTACTCTTACATCCCGGTATCTAGAGTCCGTCAGAGTCAAAAACAACAAAACAAAACAAACCCCGGTACGGTTCGCCGTGCCCCCTAGGATCAAGGGACTGGTCCCTAGCTTTGGTATAGGGGATGTCACCTCCGAACCTCAGGATTGGTGACTTACCGGTCCTTTAAGGGACTTAAAAGGTCCCCTTGGTCTCGACACATAAAAGTCGTATCCGACGATGAAGTCTATATATATAAAAATTACAGAATTCAAGTGCGGTTTATTTTACGTCGAGACCGGGTCAAACCCGTCTCATCCCAGGTGACGGAGTAAAGACTCTCCGGGACTCTGCGTACCTTAGGAATCTAAGTCCAAGGGGTAGTCGAGACTCTGGTACACTCCTCGGTCTAATGTCGGGACTACGTTTTCTCTGGGACGGGGGTTGAGGTTTGACCGTGTCTGTCTGTCTGTGTCGAGATCCTGTGTGGTGTGTGTGTGCGTGTGTGTGCACTTTCCATTTCGTTTCGTTTGTACCCTTCTTCTTTTCAAAGAACTCCTTATATTATATAACAGACCCCGTGCCTCGAAGGGTCCAACGTTTCAACCATTTCTTAGACGAACAGTTACTTCCTTCTACGTTCTCTAAGTCCAAGGTAGGGACCCAACCCTTCTAGAGGACCCCCTCCTCTACCGTTGGTTGAGGACATAACAACGGACCTTTTAAGGTACCCGTCTCTTCGGATCAGCCGATGGATCAGGTATCTGAACGTTTCTCAACTTTCACTGACTCGTGCGTGTGTATCCCGTGTCTACTACTTCGTTCTCGTTGTCCCAAACTTCGAGTCAAAATAGACCATGATCGACACCGGAGTCGAAGGAGTAGGCATTTTACTCGTTTTATTGTAATCGGTGGGAGATCAAAGTCGTACCGACCTTCCTGACCGTTCAGTTTGTGGTCACTTCATGAGTCTTGTGATATAACAACAAAGGTAATAATAATATAGGGAGCAACCTATACGCCTCCCGAAGACCCACTTGCCATGGGTCCTCTTCTCGGCCAACGCCCCTTGAGACGTAGGTTCCCGCCCCTCCCTTGGTCCGCGGTCCTTACCTCAGCCTGTCGCCGGAGCCCACTCCCTACCGACCACCCGCTGCGACGAAGGAGTGGGAGGTAGAGGGCCCAGTGCATCTGTGGGGGTTGTAGCACCAGGGGGGCCTTCACTACCGACCGTGTCTTCACCTCCAGTCGACGTACCACGGACTGTTGACGGGCCTCGACGTGGGTCTCAACTCGACCGACCCGGTGCTCCCCGAGCCTCTCGGCTGACACGACCCCGCCGACGCGCTCCTCCTCCCATGGACCCACGTCCACAGCAACGACGTGAAACACGGGTGGTCCCTCTGGTTGCCGGTGGCCGACCCGACGGTCCGGAGCAAGGGGTTGTGCTGGGACGTCAAGCTCCCGATGCGGTCGGACCTGTAGTTCACACTCGGACCCACGCCCGGTCCCCGCCCCGCCCCGCCCCGCCCCAGTCCAGGTCCCTCCCCCGCCCCGGACGCGCTCGCGGGGGACTCCAGGACGCAGGAGGGTGGCGCGGCGTCTGGGGGGCCACTAGCACCTCTATTTGAGGTGCCAGCTCCGGTAGCTCCCGAGGGTGCAGTCGGACAAGACGCCCCGGCTGTCGTTGGGCGGCGGCAACGACTGGACCTACGCCCTACCGTGCCACGAGGCCCTCCGGCACCGGCTCTCAAACAGGGACCTCCACCTTCGTCACTGGGGACGTCTTCTGCCGCAGATGGAGACGGACCGACTTTTGTGGATGCCGGTTCTGTTGGCGTGGCACCTCGAGTCGCAGTACACACTCAGCGGCGGGACACGCGGGATGTGTGGCCAGCGACCCCTTGGTCGGAGCGGGTCCCGTCTCGACCCCCCGGCCCCAACTCCCGTCGCTACCGCCAGTCCAGGTACGGACGTCAACTCTACTTCTACCTCTCCCTCAAAGTCCAATTTCTCAAGAAAGTAAGAACTTGTGGACGACCCGCGGACAGAGGACCGATCCTCCTCTACCTCTATCCTTCTCTCTTAGTCTCCACCAGGGACGCGTGGGTCCTTTCGGACAATTTAAGTCAAAGGACCCCGCATCTCGACCCGAACCGGGGTCCTTACACGTAAAATAATAATAATAAAAATTATAGACAAATAAACCGACGTAGTACACCCGGATTTTAGAATCCCCGAAAGGTCTGTCGAGTCAGTATTCTTTAGACGGACAGTTACGTCCTCTCCATCCAAACTAGGGATTCAACCCTTCTAAGGGACCTCTTCCTTTACCGTTGGGGGAGGTCAAGGAAGACCCTCTTAGGGTGTCTGTCTCCTCGGACCATCCGATGTCAGGTACCCCAGTGTTTCTCAACCTGTGCTGACTTGTGTGTGTCCACCCTAGAATTAAGGTGTTAGTCCCTAGTTTGGGTACAGGTTCGGGACTTTAGACGTAAAATTTTACTCGGGATAATGTCAAGGTTACCCTCCCGACTCCCCTTGGGTTCGGACTAGGTCGGGGACACCCGAAGTCCTCCTCCGCCCCCCAGTTTGTCCTAAGAACCGATCCTCGGTTCCTCTCCAGTAAGTAAGTAAGTGAGTGTTTATAAATAACTCCGTTTCACGGGTCCTGACCCCTATTATTTTTACTGTCGTGGTCCGTCGCAAACTAAATGAGTCGTCAAAGACTCACGGGATGTGTTTACCAGAAAGGGATCTGTAGGGGTACCGACCGACGGAGGAGGGGCGAGGGAAGATCAGAGTACCCTCGGAAGGGAGTCGTAGGATCAATTTCGGGATTGGTGGGACTGAAGGTAGGGTGGAAATAAAAAGAGGTTTCACGAGGAGGGGTAGAACGGTTGATATATGAACTAAAGGAATTTGTCGTAGACAGGTGTACCTGTCTCTAGAAGTAGACGGAACAAGTCCGGTTTCGTCGCGTTCAGTATCAGATAAGAGTCACTGGGGACACTTCGACCCTTATAAAAATTCAGATCAAAGGTCTAAATTTTTTAACCCGGGGTTTCCCAATTCTGTACCCAGGTGTGTGTCGACCTTTCCCCATGTCGGCCCTGAGTCTGTGTTCGTGGCACAGACGTCTTAGAGATTTGCTCTGTCGGTCCGGACCGCAATGGGCCCGACAGGACTCCACCACACAAGGTTAACCCCACAACTCCCAGTGTAAATCCCCACTCTCAACCGACCGTCTTCTCCGGGGGGACCGAAGACTGGTGACCGGGGGACAGGACGGGGGATCTACGTGGGACCTTCGGTTGTCACTTGCCCTGTCACCACCGGCACCTCCCGCTCTGTCAGAGGTAGAACACGAGGTGTGTCTCGTTGGGCCTAGGATAAGAGTGGTAGAAGTTCCTCTTCGTCTAAGACCGGTGCCAATAGATACTCTCACTCGACGTCGACCTCGACGGCCGGCAGTGTGGGCTCCTACTGCCTCTCATGACCACACACCGGCTCTTGGTCATACCGGTCTCCCGATGACGGAAGTTGGACAGACACCTCACACTCATGGGGGGGTGGGGGTGTGACGAAACTGGGAGAAGGAGACTACTCTCGTCCACCCGAACTAAGGACGGGTGGGTGGGGACGTCACCTCGAGTTACCCCTTGTGAGTCGTAGGGTTGGTTCCCAGTCGAAACGAGGTCGTCTACCCCCACCCCTTCGATTTAGGTGTCGTTCTTTTCCGGGTGGATTCCCTGAAGGGACCGTTAGTCACCAATTCTGAGGTGTGAAGGTTACTCCCCGTACCCAAACTAGGGACCAACCCCTTGATTCTAAAGTGTACGGCACGTTCAACCGGTTTTTTTTTCAGGGTGGACTCTTATATTATAAGGGTGTGGGACCCTACCCGAAAACTGGTTCCTATAAAGACTTAGGACACCGGTGAAGAAGAGACTTCACATCTTCACAATCAGGGAGTCAGTACAGGTTGAGAAACGCTGGGGTACCTGACATCGGGTGGTCCGAGGAGACAGGCACCCTAAAGGGTCCGTTCTTATGGCCTCACCCAAAGGTAAGGGAAGAGGTCCCCCAAAAGGACTGGGTCCCTAGTTTGAGCCCAGACCGTGTGACGTCCGTCTAAGGACTGACAGTCTCGGTGACCCCTTCGGGTGCACGTAATTGATTTTGTCTTTGACGTTGGAGATTGGGACGCCTCGTAGCGGTCCTTAGTCCGTGGCGACCTTCGAGAACTGTCCTCGGATGAGAAAGTGGAGAAACTGTAGCGTCACTCCCTCTAAGAGAATGACAGGGGTCAAAGGTCTCTTGCTTTGACTCCGGGAATCCCCAATACAGTGAGTGGGGCCCAGTGGGTCCGTCTTGACTCTGAGTCTACGTCCTCAGACCAACGTGAGAAGACATTACGGGTTTCGACTGGAGTAGGACTCAATACTGTAGTCTTATGTAACTAGTTCGGAAACAATACACGTGCTCGACACACCGAGTCACCCTCCACCCCCTATCCTAGCTCTCCTGTGGTTCGTACAATTGTCTATATCGTGTCGGTCTCTCTACTCTGCCTACGTCTATTTTTCGATTGACAGAACCCTTACCTCGAGTAACAAGGCGACGGTTGGTCAGGGGAAGGACTGGAGGGAAGAGACCTGTCGTGACGGTTGTGGGGCGAGGGTGGGGTCAGTAGTAAGTCCAGTATCGAGACTTCAGTACCAAAGGTGAAGGGGAGGAGGTCGTGGAGGAAGACCTTACAGTGGAGGTATAAAGGTGAGAGAGACGAAGGAGGGGTTGGGGTCGGACCGGAGACCGTGAACAGAGGTTTCAGTGGTGGAGGTCTGAATGAATAAGGTAGATGACACCAGGGGTGGTGTGTTCAAACAGTCTTCCATAACTCATGTCAGGTATGAGTTATCAGACGTTCACCGGTGTCAGTCAACAACGAGTCAACGATTCAGCTCAGACTGAGACGTTGGGGTACCTGACGTCGTGAAGTCCGAAGGGACAGGAAGTGATTGAGGACCTCAAACGAGTTCGACTTCAGGTGACTCAGTCACTACGGTAGGTTGGTAGAGTAGGAGGCAGCAGAGGAAGAGGAGGACGGGAGTTAGAGAGGGTCGTAGTCCCAGAAAAGGTTACTCAGTCGAGAAGTGTAGTCCACCAGTTTCATGACCTCGAAATCGAAGTCGTAGTCAGGAAGGTCACTTATAAGTCCTAACTAAAGGAAATCGTAACTGACTAAACTAGAGGAACGTCAGGTTCCCTGAGAGTTCTCAGAAGAGGTCGTGGTGTAAAGGTTTCGTAGTCAAGAAACCACGAGTCGGAAGAAATACCAGGTTGAGAGTGTAGATATGTACTGATGACCTATTTGGTATCGAAACTGATACCGAGACAGTCGTTTCACCTCTGTCTAATAAGGTCCCGTTCCACTACCGGTAGTGACGAGACGACTGGAAAGTAGAACCTCTGTAGAAAGGAGGGTCAAACGAGGGAGGGTCGTAGTTAACACTAGTACACTTAACAAACGCATATGAGACGGAAGAAGTATGTACGGGGAGGAAGAAGGAGAACCAGAAGGGGCAATATAGATGAAGGGATTAGTCTCGAAGAATCCACATTCTCAGTCTCTTGGGGGACTCTTGGACTACCTTCGGGGACTTGCACGTGTGTTGAGGTGGAGTACATGTAAAAGTCAGCGTCTGGTAGGACAGGGTACCTGACATCGGGTAGTCCGAGTAGACAGGTACCTTAAGAGGTCTGTTCTTATGACCTCACAACGGTAAAGGAAGAGGTCCCCTAGAAGGGTCGTCCCAAACCTGGGACCAGAGGACGTGACGTCCGTCTAAGAGATGGTGGACTCGTTGGTCCCTTCGTGTTACTGTCGCCGTCGTCGTTTGTTACGACTCCCCGATGGGGCGTGGTCGTGACGCAGGGTCGTACGCACTAACACCACCGGAGAAGGAAAGAAAAAAAAAAAAATAACACAAAAAAATAACAACATTTTCAGTGTATTATACTTTGTGTGATAGAATTGGTATAAATTGACATGTCGAGCCACCGTGATTCATGTAGGTATGAGAGCCCGTCGAGAGTGGTAGTGGGTAGAGGGGTTGAAAAGTGGAAGGATTTGACTTCGAGACAGGGGTAATTTGTGACTCAGGGGGAGGGGGAGGGACCAGTGGAGAACTTCGTCGACGTATAACAGTAGTAGAGGGAAGTGGCTCCTCTTTGACTTCCTGTCTTAAGGGGTTCCGGTACGTCGACCCTCCGACCGGTCACAGTTCTAAGAAGACCTGGGACAGACAGGTCAAGTATTTGGAGACCGACAAAGTCAAGGGGACTTCAGGGACCATGGGTTCCTGAGTTCCGGAAGTTACACGGTCTCCCCCGTTCGTCGGCACGGGGATGGGGGTGGGGGCGACTCGGGCAACGACCCGAGACTCCAGGCCCAGTGTCACGAACGCGAGACCCTCAGGTCGGGGTCCAACGACCCGTCTCGGTAGGGAGTCAGGACAGAGACAGGGGCTTCAGACACAGAGGATCATGACTGCGAAGGTACGAGCGACTGTTACCACCCACGAGGATTCCTCCCCCAGGGTCGTCCCCTGGACGTCCCGTGAGTGGGAGTGACTCTAGAACACTACTCGTCCAGACTCGGGAAACCTGTATAACTGGACAAAACAGGAGTGTTGTTACACTGACCCCCATCCCTAGCGAGCAGTGAGGTCAAACTATACTTCTTCACCTTCACAATGACCACAGGTCGTGGGCTGTCTCGACTTACCTGAACCCAGATTTAGGTTCGAGACAACCTAATGTGTGCAGAACGACACACTAGGGTCTGCTCACTGAAGCGGAAACGACTGGAGACTAAGAGAAGAGACTTTTTACTCACACTGTCATAGAATGTGGTTCCTCGGGTGCACGGGACATTCAGAATCTCTGGGAGAATTAAAGGGTGAGTAGAGGGACTTGAGGACCGACCTATAGGCTACGGAAGGACGACGGTTCCGCAACGAGTGCACGCGGGAGACGACCTTATCAAGATACGTATGCACGCACGAGTCAGCGAAATAGGTTAGGATTTAGGGATCCACCCTACAATTCGAAAGGAAAGTTGTGTGAACATGAGGGTGAAGTCTCACATAAGAGGCATCGGGGACCGTTCCGTTCGTGGGTAATGGGGACAAACGTGTCTACTCTTCAGGTAGAACATCCAGGTCCTTCGACTCACCGGACCAAGCCCGGTGGTCGGTCATCTACCGTCTCGACCTTAAGTTCGGTTTCGACAGAGTGTGGGGTCTGGAGGGCAGAAAACACCCTGGACCCCAAACAGATCACAGTCCGTCCCAAAGTGTCCAGAGCCCCGACGACCGTCGAGACGTTTCTACGACTCGTGTGTCGTTCCACAGTCGTAAGGGCGTCGGAACAGTGTCGACATGATCGCCATGTCAGATCGTACTTTTCCAAAAATGAAAAATTTTATTAATGACAGTCAAGTCCAACCAGTAATGATTAAATGAGACACCACATAATTAAACAATAATGATATCATTCGTAGTCCGAAGGGACCACCGATTCACCATTTCTTAGGTGGACGATTACGTCCTTTGCATCCAAGTTATGGACCCAACCTTTATAGGGGACCTCTTCCTTCACTGTTGGGTGATGTTATAAGAACGGACCCTTTAGGGTACCTCCCTCCTCTGTCCGTCCGTCCGATACCAGGTACCCCAGGGTTTTCTAGACCTGTACTGAATTATTGATTTGTTGTTGTATCGTTCGTATATGTACAGATGGATTTGTTTTAAACCTGATAAATTGAAAATTAAATGATCTGAAACTCTATACATGGGTAAGGTTTACCTTACTAGGGACAACGTTTATGGGTTCAGAGTACCGAAGGACGGGGTAGTGACAATGGACGTATAAGAAAAACATACCTTTAACTTCCAGTCAGATCTCACTCGTCTCCGTTCACGGTTTGAGAGTCTCCCTTTCTCTTGTATCTAATTTTTCATTGTAAGTTACAAGATAATATTAGAGTATAACCCTTTACTTTCCCCTTTTTGGTAGGGTCATAGTGAAAACATTAAGTTTACCGTTGTTTGGAGTTGTTTTAATAGAACCCACCTCCCACCACAGACCACACAGGATACTCCCTCCCTCCCTCCCAGTCCTGCGTCCCAGAGACCCCTCACTCACCCCCGTAGCCGTCCTACCGGTCCTCCACCTCGACCGACTGGAGTCAGCGAGTAGGGTACTCAGAAGGGTCTCGAGGACGGTCCACTTTCCCTACAAGGCCTTTGGAAGGTCACCAATTCTGAGACTCGAAGGTGACGTTCCCCGTACCCAAACTATGGACCAGTCCCCTAATTCTAGGGCGTACGAAGAGTCACACCGTTTTTCTCTTTTTTCTTTTCCTATAAGATTGTCACCCCTGTCTCACCTCTGTCTCGTTCACGAACAGCCCTACCTTTATTCTCTCGTCTGTGTAGTCATACATTGGGCCCATCTACATTCACGACTCCTCGTTTGCGCTCACTTACCTATCACGTCGTTCCACGGTGAATGTACCACACCAGTCTCTTTCTCGCACCAGACGTGTCTTCGACGGACCTCACTCCCACACTCACGACGTCCACAGTCCCTTCACGAGTTCCGACTCCCTCTTTGCCTTCGGGAGACCCACACCCTTTTCCAAGGCACTCATACGCTTTGTCGTTCCTCCGACCACACCGGTCTTCTGTCACTCGGTCTCACTTTCGTCTCCTCGACTCACACCGGTTCAGGACGTCCCGGAACGTCTGGTTCCGTTTCATAACCCCGAAATAAGATCCCCTGCACCCCTCGTCAACCTCCCGCACTCAAATTCGTCCCTCGCGGCACTAGACCAACTAACTAAATATAATATAACTAGTGAAAAAATTTCTAAAATAAAGTCCAAAAAAACAAATTTAACATAAATAGAAACCAACACGACCCGAAGTCAACGACGAGCCCGAAAAGAGATCAACGCCACGGACCCGAAGAGTACCGCCACCGAAGAGAACAACGTCCAGGGTCCGAGATCTCGTGTGTCATCGACACCTCGTGTCCGAATCAACGAGATACCGTACACCCTAGAAGGGCCCACTCCCTAGCTTGGGCACAAAGGACACAACCGTCCACCTAAGAAATGGTGACTCGGTGGTCCCTACGGGGAGCACAGAAATTTTATATATAAATAAATAAACCGACCCGATCCAGAACCAACGTTGCGAGCTCTAGAAGTGACGCCGTACACTCTACAAAAGCAAACGTCGTGCACCCTAGATCGAGGGATTGGTCCCTAACTTGGACCGGGGGACGTAACACTCACGTCCCCGAATCGGTGACCTGGTGGTCCCTTCAGAGATACTAGACTAAATATAAAATGTTCCACTCGTCGTAATCTCTCCCGTAATCTTTCTCACACCCCACAGGGACCACCGAGTCACCATTTCTTAGTCGACCGTTACGTCTTTTACGTCCTCTGGATTCAAGTCAGGGACCCAGCCCTTCTAGGGGACCTCTTCCCGTACCGATGGGTGAGGTCCTAAGAACGGACCTCTTAGGGTACCTGTCTCCTCGGACCGCCCGAAGTCAGGTGCCCCAGCGTTTCTCAGCCTGTGCTGACTTTCCTGACTCGCTCGTGTGCGTTCTCTCTCACGTACCCCGTGTCCGTCGAGTAGAGTCGGGTCTTCGGGGGTTCCGACGTAGAGGTCGGATGGTCTAGAACCAGAGCGGAGGAGTCAACGAGGACACTAGGATGACCTCAGGGTGACACGCCGTCGGGCGCTGTGCCACGTCACGGAGACGCACCACTTTCGGTTGGGTCTCGGGAGGCACCGGAAGCTCGACGGGAACGCGTTGCACTGCCACTTGCTCTGCCTCGCGCTCAAGCACATGAGTCTCGCGTCGCCGGAGGACGAGTGGTCGTAGGACTGCGACGCCCCCGTCCGGGTCCGGGGTGGGGCCCAGTAGACGTGGAGGGTGTTGGAGATGCCGTGGTTCTCGGACCTCGACGGGAAGGTCCCTCGGGCACTCACTACACCGGCCCCCGACCCTCAGTCCCCTGTCGACCCTGGGGACAACCTAGATTCGAAGGGAGTGGCTCCGACTAATAGCCGACGACTCGCTACCAGGGCGATACGACAACTAGATTACCAGTTCAATCCTCTCCGACGGGGTTCGAACGACTGTGAAGTGTCCGGGGAGGTTGTCGAGTTGATTGGTCAGTCCCGTTCCCACGCGGACGACACACTTATGCAAGTGAGGGTGGGGACGGGGTCGGGCAGAGGATTCTTGGGACCACAGGAGGAGGGTGGTCGTCGGGACTCCCGCGGACCCAGAAGAGAAAGGAGTCTGGCGGAGTACACCCGGTTCTAGCCCGGACACCCTCGGCACCACCGGAAACGGTAGGATTAGCGGTAGCACACGATGTAGTGGGTCTGCGCGTCTTTCACTCACCGGATACCCCGACTCGACCTCACACCACCCCACCCTCCCGTCCCCCACCCACGTCCTTCGGAGGTTCCCGTCCCGTCCCGTCTGGTCGACCTCCGACTCACACCCATTCTCTCCCGTCCAAGGCGACACTCTTAAGTCGCCGATTGTCCTCGGCGGCACCAGCCCAGTGTCCACAACCACGGACCTGCCCTGGGAAGGGCGGTCAGTAGTGCCCACGGGGTGCAAGAGACGACAGAGGAGGACGGGGAGGGAACACTACGCCTCTCGGTCATGGGACCGAACGCCGGTGTCGTAGTCAGTGTCACCCAAGGTTGTTGATGTGTATTAGACACCATAGTTATTTGCGAGGGGTCAGCGTTCAGTGTGTGAGGACGACGATAAAGAGAAGGAACCCAGTGTGTGTGTAGTCGTGAGGGTTGTTCCTTAATTAGAGGGGTAAGACGTAGGACCGTCGGTTCCCCTTGTCTACCGGGGTCTCTTGGGTCTCCTCGGTCCGTCCCCAGGACTTCCACCGTCTCTGACCCCGGGTCCACACCGAGCAGAATCGTCCTCTCCCTACCCGATCCTACCTGTCCTTCTCCGACGAGTCGCTTCACCGGCGGGTGGGACAGAATCTCTACCCACCCTCGTCGAGACCTCAGGGAACCCGGTTTGAGGATCCCATCTCCCCTAACGTCTGTCTCTCTCCTCATCCCTTGGGTTTTCGGCGTGACCCCGACTATACAGGACGGGACGTCTTTCTTGCACTGCCTTTCGGGGTCGAAGAGCCCCCCCCTGTTAGGGGGGCAGCACAAGTCGTCGCTGAAGGCGTAGAGGCCCCGCGGTCTCTTTATACTCCACTCCGGTTTCGGGGCGCCGCGGTTCGACCGACCTCTAGGACCCACGGCCCCTGTGCCTCCCAGACCCTCCCCGGACCCTCCGGGACCCACCTCCCCCTCGACCGGGGTTTCTGTCCCTCCTTTCCTAGACGACTCTGCCTGAGCCGGGACCCGACCCTGTCCCGCGAGTCGACTCCGACACTCGCCCCGACATCTCAAGCCCCGGGTGCTCTTCGGGACTGGGAGGGGCGGACCCAGATACTGACGTAAAGGAAGAGGTTATCAGGTCTCTCCAGAGATGGGACCTTACTCGTGGGGTCCTCCATCCAAGGCCCCCGGAGCCACACGGGTGGAGACCCGGGCACAACCCGGAACCCCAACCGCACGTACACACACGTAGGGGCAGTTCGCAGGTCCAACCAGGGGTCAAGTCACACCGGAACGGGTCGTGGGGGACCGGAACAGATAAGACAGGGTGATGACAAGGACAGACAGACAGGCACCGGTGACAGAACACACACACATACACTTCCTCCCTCCAGTTCCTACCGTCCGCACTACCCCTTCGACTTCAACGTGGGCCTCCTACAGGGTCTAACTCCTCCCTGGTGAGGTCTGGGCTCAAACGACTCGGTCCGTGAATGTTGTTGACCCTTTTCACCCAAGGCCTGGTCCATCGAAGGTAGATCTTTCCGCAATACCCAACTTAACCCACGGGGAGTCTAAGGGTCCAACTACTTCCAAAGAATCTCTGTTACTTAAACACCCGTCGAAAGTCCGAATCGTCGTTCCTCCAACAAAACACATCCCCCGGGAGCACGCCCGTCCCGAGGGTTCCCACTGGGTCCTGGTACCCCAGTCGATCCACCCACCAGGAACTCCTTCCTCCGAGTGTACGAGACCTCGGTGCCCACACGGTCGTTGGGGTCGTAGACGTCGACCCTTTCCACCCTGTCCTGGCGGATTACCCAACCGAGGGAAGCATCTCACTCTCCGTGGACCCTAGTCTCTCCTCCGAGGACCCAGAAGCCCCTCTTGGGGGCCTCGACCTGGACTCGATAAGAGTAAGCCTGGACCCTTTCGCTGGGTGGTTCCTGTCGATATGGGACTGCCTCCTCGATCGGCTCATACGACTTTAGGCGCAGTTCACTCCCTCGGCCCCCGTGAGACACGCCAGTGGGTGGGGGAGGTTCTGGGAGCGACCGGGGGTGACCTACGCCCGAGGGAAGGAGGGGTTTCAACACCCCCGACCCCGTCCCTTCCCGGCCCCGTCCACTGCCTCTCGACACCCCCGGACCGGAGGGAGAGGAAGGGTCGACGGGGCGGGGCGGTCGTGGGTGGAGGTGGAACACCGAAGGGAGATTGGAGGAAATTGAAGTAGACAGACCTCCCCTCGAGGCAGACAGGTGTAATAAATAACGATGGGGAACGGACCAGAGGATGGGGGTGTGGACCGGGGTCCTGGACATGCCTCCCTACACTTTATTTACGGGACTTTGGTTTATGGGCGGATCAAGGACTACTAGAGACTGTGTAGGAACCCTTCGGACGGTGAGTGGGGGAACGGGAGGGCGACCCAGGAGACCCTAAGATCGGGCCGTGGGTCCGGTCGGTAAGAGTTCAACAAGGACGAGACTAGACCGTCGACACCCGACCCAAACTAGGTGCCCTCCAGTACAAACTGACGACCCACTAAAGTGGATTGTTGGGAGTAAGGACGAACACGGTGTCAGTCTCACTGGTTGTCGGGATCCGAGGGTGAAGGTATGGTGGTACAGAGTGACTGGCTCTACCGCCGAAGAAGCCTTCCTCGGACCGAGGGCTAAACGGTGTCACGGGTCGTAAGGGACAACAGGGGGTGGGCCAACCGAAGTGAGTGACTGATAGGGGCGGCACCCAGGGTCCCCCTGGGGCCCAGAGTCACCAAGGACTCGGACACAGTCGAACTGACGGTACGGAGTGTACATACGACGTAAGACGTCGAAGTTAGAAAGAAAAATTTACTTCTTAAATAAAACCAACGCGGTACAGTAAACACTCTAGAATCAAAGGGGGTGGTCCCTAGTTTAAGATCGGGGCCTTCACTTTCGGGACCCAGAATTGGTGACCTGGTGGTCCCTTAAGAGTTAGAAAGTTTGGAGTAAACTGAGTTCTTTATAGGTAGTCCATGGTCGAAACATGACTTGGGGAGATCCTTCGAGCCCGATAGGACCCTTCCCTTGGGGGTGGAGAACGTCCTTTTGGGACACTCTTGAGACCCCGAGACTCTTCGGGGCACTAAAAAGGGTCCCAGGGTCTCGGTCCTTTAGCACACCGGTCTGGGACCTGAGTTCAGAAGAACTTCAATTTCTTCCGGTCTGAGAGACCGTACTTAACCACAGTTGTTGATTGTAAAAACGACTCACGAATGATGCACGGGGTACTAAGGTGGACCAAAGGAGAGACAGGAGGAAGGGACTGTTGAGACTGTTACCAAGAGGTTCACCCCAGGACCGTGGTGGTCGTAGTCGGAGTGGACCCGTGGACGGTTTTTCCGTCTAAGAGTCCGGAATGGGTCCGGATCGTCAGACACAAAAGTACTGAGAAGGACCACCTCTTCCCGTACCGTTGGGTAAGGTCATAAGGACGGACCTCTTAGGTACTTGTCTCCTCGGACCACTCGATGTTAGGTGCCTCGACGTTTCCCAGGCTGTACTGACTCACCGAGTCGTGAGTGTATGTGAAGACCACTAAGGGCACGTGGCTACACCTCCTAGACCTCCCCGGCTCCGTTGTTCCACTGTACTGAAGGGACTCCCGGGGGTCGCCTCCTGACACGTCGGGACTGAACTCGTGGGTGGACCCTGGACCGGGATCTCGGGGTGGGGGGAGGGGACGTGACTGGTAACATGTAGTGACGACAAAGTTACTCTTCGTCGTCCTCGAAGACTCATACTGCAACGGTTTCCCCGTCATTATTATCTCGACGTCCCGATACCCCCTAAGTCCACTAAGGATTCCTTCCACTGACCCGGGACCAAAAAAAAAAAAAAAAACCCTCTTCCACCCCCCATGTAGTCTCTGGTTTCAGTTCTAGATCCCCGTCTTTATTGATTTGACACAACTCACCCTTCCCCTATTCCGATGAAATCGACCTTACCCAACAGGGGCACGTCCTCTTTCCGTCTCTCCGCCCACCATCGCCCCGCCCTGGGGTGGGGTGGGACTTCGGACGGGGAAGGAGGGCGACGACCGTCAGTGAGTCCCTCTTCCTGTAATTTATTTACTGTAGTCTGTCTTGTGGACCGGGGACGTACACTGTGGACGAGGGTTGTCCCTTCCGATCGTCTCTGATCTCGCTTTCCTCTGAATCCCAGAGCCCCAACCCCCTCACAGACACACCTTCCTTACAGTGAGTCTCTACGGGACACACTTCAGGGGTTCACCTTTGTACAAACCGTTTCAAGGTCCTCGACTTGGCTTCGGCCTCTCCCACCGTCTCTTGTCGTCCCTGAAGTTCCGTCGGGGTGATCTGTAAAACTGGTCGAGACGACACGTACACACCCTTGGACGGGACCGCGTGGACAGGGGACTGTTGTCGGGGACCGAGGTCGTCCAGACCGACCCCTCCTTACGGGGATTCCTGAAGCGGGACTCTCCGTCTCGTTACAGTTATTAGCGTCGGTAGTCTCATTGGGACACGACGGACTTCGCGTCGGTCTCGCGGTGGGCCCACCCGACCCACAGGGCCCCTCGCCACACCTCCCTGAAAATTCACTTATCAGTATGAATTGAATCAGACACAGGTTCGTTTTCCTTTGATCGAACGGTTTACACTAACAAAAATTTAAAAAGTTTTTGGAAAAACGAAATATGACCTCATCTCGGCTAATTGTTACAATACCATCAAAGTCCACTTGTCACTTCCCTGAGTCAGTATGTATATGTACATAGGTAAGAGGGGGTTTGGGGGAAGGGTAGGTCGACGGTGTATTGTAACTCGTCTCAGGGTACACGATATGTCATCCAGGAACAACCAATAGGTGAAACTTATATCGTCACACATGTACGGGTAGGGGTTTCCCTATAAACCTTTAAACTAAAAAAAAAAAACGATTTTCGAATCCTTCTTCATTCAATTTTTTGGTTAGTTCACTTAACTAAAGTTCTTTGTATGCTTTATTGTTATGAAGTCCATCAAGTGTCTATCCTGTTTTCAGGATTTCCAGTGTCCGTTTGGTAATTTCAAACCCAATGTCACTACACTAGACTGTGTTTCTGGTAGAGAATCCGATTGTAAATCACTGCTGTGAGTTGAGTCGACAGTATGAGACGGGTCGCGGACCTGAGGGGTCTTAAGTGGACAAGGTAGTTGTGCTCCAATGACTCGTGAATGAACACGGTTCGGACACGACCTGAGATTCCGACGACGTGTCTGGTTTTCTGGGTGTGAGACCGACGACCCTGACTGTAGTTCACCTTCCCTATCTGTTTCTGGTCTATTTGCACACCAGTCTATCGCTCACCCGATTCTTCCTTCGATTCTCTCTGTCTTCCTGTCGTATACGGACGTTCAACCGACTAAACCTTTCGTCAGTTGACTCATCTGTGGCCTTTCTTCCCTCCCTCCCTCCCTCGAGTCAGCTGAAGACGCTTTACTCCCAGGTCCCTTTCAGCTCTAGTCCACGTTTACAGGTCGCGTCCTTACATGAACGCCACCAGTACCTTGTTCTTTGGTTGGTCGTACGGACCTCACCACATATCCTCGGACTCGTCAACGGGTTCCCTCGACCTAGTGTCGTCCCAAAATCCGGTGTCAGTCCTGAGCCTGAAACTCACTTGACCCCTCGACGACCTCTGAATGTGTTTCTCCTCGTAATCCCTCCCCAAAACCACTGGGACGACCGTCGACAAATGTGTCACTCGTGTCCCCCAGTAATCCGGTCCCCGAGGCCTCCGGTACTGAGGACAGGTTCTCTCCCCCTTCACCCACCACTCTCCCTTCTCTGGACAAGACCTCTCCCGGGACTCCTCTGGCAGACTATGTCTCCCCTTCTTCTCTCCTCGGGCTCTACGACCGGTGAAGGAATCTACGACCTCTCCGCCCCTCCTCGATCAACCCACCTCTCGTGTCGGGAGTCATACAAGTTCCTGTCCGTTCCGACTGTCCTGAGAGGAGAGTCCTGCGTAGTTCGACTCCCTCTCAGTCGTGGGCACTGTGTCAAAGAGTCTCGACCCCTGTGTTCGTCCTCTTCTCAAAATCGGCCCGGTCCGACCAGAGCGTCGACGTGGACAGTCCTCCCTCCCCGGTGAACCACTTCTTCCCCGGCCCGTGGCCCCGTGCAGTTGTTCCTGGCGAAACAGGGAGGGGAGGGTGGTTTGAGGACCCAGTAAGGACTAACTCTTTTCGGTAAGGGCTCATAGAGAGAACCTGTCCTTAGTACCGAAGGTGTCGGGGACCGGAGTACTAGGGGACACGAGTGCGAGGTGTGTCGCCGGTCGTCCCAGAGGGTGGGATAGAACTCTTGATCACGGACCCCATCCGTCGACGCGTATGGGTTTCTTCTTTCCCGAGGTCCGATACACGACCGATGAGGGGACCCCTACCCTCCTCCTTGGGGTGCCGAGACGGGTCCTCCTCGGTGCGGAGGAAGAAAGGGGTGGAAGGAGTGAGACGTTTTGTACTGGGGACTATATTTGACCTGAAGTCTTAGTTAATGAAAAACGAGACCCTTTCAAAAAAATTCTCTCACTTTCCTGTTTGATATCCTCTTTTATCAAGTTCAGTGAATTGGACTGTTTTTTGAGTACAGATCTTACTCATATATTTCTTGAGAGTTGTAAGTTTTTGTAGTTTGTAGTTTGTTGATTTTCTACTCGTTTTTTTTTTTTTTTTGTACCCCCCACCCCCCGTTTTCCGTCCTTCTCTGTAAAGTGACTTCTATCATAAACCTATCTTTTATTAGTATATCTTTCTACATGTTGTAGCAATTGGAAATCTCTTTAAGTTCAATTCTAGTGTTACTTGATAGTAAGAGTATGTGGATGATCTGTCGATTTTCCTACGCATCATTACTTTCGTAAATATGTAACGATCACCCTTACATTTTAACAGGTCGGTGAAACTTTTGGTCAGAGTTCTGTCAAAGAGTTTTCCAATTTGGATCTTAAGGTTAGACGGAGACTTTAAGATAAGGATCCCATATATGGGTTCTCTTTACATTTGTGTAGGTGGGGTTTTAAACGTGTGTTGACAACTATCGAGTAATGAGTATTTTTGGTTTTGTACCCTTGTTGGGTTTACAGATGGTTCACTACTTACTTATTTCTTCTATGCTATATAGGTATGTTACTTCATGGTGAGGAACGGTTATTTTTCTTTACCTCGTGGTATGTCCAGGACGTTTTACTACTTGAATTTTTGTAATTCACTTTCTTCAGTTAGTGTTTTTCGATGTCTAACACACTGACGTAAGGATACTTTACTGCTCCTTTTCTGTTAGACACCTCTGTTTCTCATCTAAAGCAACAACGG
Source organism: Capra ibex (assembly GCA_006410555.1). Taxonomy (NCBI): domain Eukaryota; kingdom Metazoa; phylum Chordata; class Mammalia; order Artiodactyla; family Bovidae; genus Capra; species Capra ibex. Next base: position 40,301,229 of record SJYO01050415.1, read on the forward strand.
ATCCCGACCCCACGTCCACAACTCTCCTTTACCCCCCCCTGATAATTACCACTACTCGTAAAACCCCACTACTCTAATAGATTTTAACCGACACCACTACCAAACGTGTTACGACACTTATGTGAATTGTGGTAACTGCCCATACGAAATTCATCCACCTACATACCCGTTAATCTTTTACCCGTTTTCTGGATTTTTCTATGAAGTGGTTTCTCCTATGTGTTTACCGTTTATTCGGGTACTTGTATACAAGTCGTGGTGATCGGTAATCACTTTACGTTTAGTTCTGACACGTTTGGTGACGTATGGTTACTTTGTTGACTTTAATTTTTATTATTACTATCATTTACGACCACTCCTGCGTCACTTTGACCTAGTAAGTATGTACCGACCACCCTTACATTTTACCATGTCGGCGAGAACTTTTTGATTACTTTAGTAGGATGGTATACTGAACCGTTAACGTGAAGATCCGTAACTACGGGTTATTCATTTTTAAGTGTAGATGTGGTTTTGGACATGTGTCAACAAATTTCGTCGGAATAAACATTGTCGGGTTTGACCTTTGTTAGATGTACACGGAGTTATGATTTACCAAGTTGCTAACACTATGTAGGTACACGATGTGTCATGTTACATGTATTATGTAAGGTGACGATGTATCATGAGACACCTACATAGTGTTGAGGGACCCTACGTCGGTTGTTAACAATATATAGGTCCTCATGATACATCGTTCATGATACATCGTTACCTTACTCTATACCCTGTCTGTAGTTGAACCTTTTAAGACTTCCCGTAATATGACTCAATTTTTTTGTTTGTTTGTTTTTTTGTCAGGTTCCTGAAGGGACTACCAGGTCGCCATTCTGTGACACGAGGGTTATGTTCCTCGGGTCCAAGCTAGGGACCAGTCCCTTTATCTAGAGGTGTACTACGTTGATTCTCAACGGTACCAACGTTGATTCTCAACGGTACCAACGTTGATGTCTATAGCGGGCGGGTTCGATTCTGGGTCACGTCTGTTTCTTTATGTAGAAATTTTTCAGGATTGCCTAGTACATGGTACACTGAGGAAAATACATGATAATAGTTTTGCTGTTTTACCATCTCTACCTCTTGTCTAATGACCAATCTCTATCACCTCCTTTCCCTCCCCCTACACCGATGTTCCCACTAGAACCGCTATTACCTTATAAAGACATAGAACAGATATTACCAATACATGTAGATCCAACATGATGTGGATTAATACATTCTTCATTGGTAGTCTTCTTTGAGTAGTGTCCCGTGTGGTCTAAAAAGATAGAAACAGTGAAGGAAACTCAGATATTAATAAAGTTTTATTTTTCAATTTTTTTTTTTTGGTCTTTTGTTGGGTCACTAGAGTCACCCCCTGAGGGTCCGGTCCCCTGTTCTAGGTCAGAAGTTATCCCCTGGCTGACCCCTACATATAAGACCGAGTGGTCGATCCTCACAGACGACCGTATCGAGGTCCGTAACGACTACCAGTGTCCTCCTTTAACCATTCCCTCAAGTTCCCGTACGGGACTAAAGACCTTCAGTTCCCGACGTGCCTCCTCCGTCCCGATTCCTTAGTCCTGAGGACTCTTGCGTCGAGACCACGGAAGTGTAGAAAAGGAGGTTTCTCCATCCACCAGAGACAAAACCCCACAGTAGACGGGACTTGTTACTCCTACTGTCGTGGAAAGAGTGTCCCAATTCACTCCAGTGTGTACGCGACGTGAGTCGACGGATACTGTATGCTGTACACTACTCGTGGACCGCTTGTCTGGACCCAAGTTTAGGGTCAGGACGGTGGACAGTTGACACTCGACAGGGAGTCAAAGGGGAGATTCCTACCACGTCTGTACCCACCAAGACTGAAGGACTCACACGACACTCGCTAGTCCTCGTACGTTTCGTGAAACGTGCCACCACCCGTACTTTACTCGTAGTAACATTTTCACACGACAGCAATAACGACTATAAGGGAACGAGACGGACTGTCTATGAGGCACCACTGTAGTGAAGTGTCTATGGAGACCGACGAGTAGAGATCGAACTAAAACTATCTCTCCGAGAGACTCTGGTTTAGCACCAAGGGGCGGACACGGGGTCTCTACTACAAGGTCCGTCTGGTTCGAGACCCCATTCTCACCCCAGAAACCGACACAGGACGGACACTCGACCCCGACAGTGGAGTAGAGGTCCCTCGTGACAACTGGTTAATACTATGTTACATAATTCACTCATTATCCATTTGTTTTAGTGTTATCATTTTCTACAATAGTGAAAAGTATTAGTCATCGGTCTGTTTTTTTATTTTCTTTTAATGTTAGAGTTCGATATTACCCTTGTACTAATTGGATTGTCATATTCTATATGTTTCACCTTCACGTATACACGTACGAAAGTAGCCGAGTCGGTCAGAAAACTGATTACGTAAATTGGGTAAATGTAAGTTCCATTAATAGATGTACGTATTAGGATAATGGTAAAAGAATTAACAAAACCCGAATATAAGATATCCGTCCCGGAAAATAAGAGAACCAAAGATGGATCTCTTCAAGGAAATCGTAAACAACATTTCAACAAACCATCAGTACTTAAGAAAATTGAAAACGAACAGACCTTTCGAAAGCTAAAGGGGTAGTCTAGACTCTCAGAACGACCCATCTCATAAGAACCAACATCCAAGAAGGGAAAGTAGTGAAAGTTACCCAGTACGGTAAGGGAAAACCAAACATCCCAAAGACAACTCTTTAGTCGACTATCGGACTCCCCTCAAGGGAATATACAACAAACAGTAAAAAGGGAACAACGAAAATTAGAAAATAGAGACAGAACTTAAAAAGAGAGTCAAACTAATGACATACGGAGTCACACAAGAAGAAACCCAAATAGGACGGACCCTGAGACGTGGAGGAAATGCACCAACTAATAAAGGAAAGGGTACAATCCCTACAAAAGACAATAATAGAGAAGTTTCTAAAAGAGTCCAGGAGAGAAAGAGAGAAGAGGAAGACCCTGGGGATCTCACGTTTACAAGTACGGAAATTACAACAGGGTCTCCAGGGAATCCGACAGAAGTCAGGAAACGTAAGAAAAAAGATACAAGACAAGACACCGTCGCTAAAGGTGGGAGGACAGGAGGTTCGGTAAATAGGTACGAAGACAGACAATAAGACGATACCTAAGGAAGATCTCAAAATAAGTAGACAAACAAGGATCAAGAAGGTCCAGAAACCATTTGTTAAGAATGTAGAAGAGTCAGAAACGGTGGTAAGAAAAAGAATCTAGGACTTAGTATACGTGACAGTAATTAGACTTAAGAAAAAGACCTTTCAACGGACAGAGGTGAAGTAAATCAACAAAAAGACCCCCAATCGAACAGGGAAGTAGACCCTGTATTTAAAGACGTAAAAGTACGACTAATTGAACAACATTACACCAAAACAAAATCAACGACACCCTAACACCAAAAAGAAGGAGGACAGATGGGAGAGTACCTCCTCCGATTCTCCGAAAATTCTCCGTTACCGTGGGGTGAAGTCATGAGAACGGACCTTTTAGGGTACCTACCTCCTCGGACCATCCGACGTCAGGTACCCCAGCGACTATCAACCTACGCTGAGTCACTGAAGTGAAAGTGAAAAGTAAAAGTACGTAACCTCTTCCTTTACCGTTGGGTGAGGTCACAAGAACGGACCTCTTAGGGTCCCTGCCCCCTCGGACCACCCGACGGTAGATACCCCAACGTGTCTCAGTGTGTGCTGACTTTGTTGAATCGTTCTTCGAAAATATTCGAAGGACTACCCTCCCTAACCACCACCCCTTTTGACCCAGAACGAGACCACCCGTCCCGGAACGAGTCATTTCGAAATTAGGTTAATAGACGACTATTAACCTAACCCGGGGAAGGGACCATCAAAAACCGGATTCCACTGGGTCGGGAGGTTGAATGGAACTTAGTACTTATTTCGTCACGGTCTTTTTGTAGATGAAGACGAAATAACTAATGTGGTTTCGGAAACGGACACTGTAGTGTTGTTAGACACATTTTAAGAGACTCTACCCTTATGGTCTGGTGGACTGGACGGAGGACTCTTTAGGCATACGTCCAGTTCTTCGTTGTCAATCTTGGTCTGTACCTTATTGTTTTACCAAGGTTTGACCCTTTCCTCACGTAGTTCCGACATATAACAGTGGGACGAATAAATTGAGTATAAGTCTCATGTAGTATACTTTACGGCCCGACCTACTTCGTGTTCGACCTTAGTTCTAACGGTCCTCTTTATACTTGTTTGAGTCTATGCGTCTACTGTGGGAGGAATACCGTCTTTCACTTCTCCTTGAGAACTCACTTCTCGGAGAACTACTTTCACTTTCTCCTCTCACTTTTTCGACCGAATTTTGAGTTGTAAGCGTTTTGGTTCTAGTACCGTAGGCCAGGGTAGTGAAGTACTGTTTATCTACCCCTCTGTTAGCTTTGTCACTCTCTGAAGTAAAAGAACCCGAGGTTTTAGTGACGTCTACCACTGACGTCGGTACTTTAATTTTCTACGAACGAGGAACCTTCTTTTCGAAACTGGTTAGATCTCTCGTATGATTTTTCGTCTCTGTAATGAAACGGTTGTTTCCAGGTAGATCAGTTCCGATACCAAAAAGGTCATCAGTACATACCGACACTCTCAACCTGATATTTCTTTCGACTCACGTCTTCTTAACTACGAAAATTTGACACCACAACCTCTTCTGAGAACTCTCAGGGAACCTGACGTTCCTATAGGTTGGTCAGGTATTCCCTTCAGTTAGGACCCATAAGTAACCTTCCTGACTACAACTTCGACTTTGAGATTATGAAACCGGTGGACTACACTTCTCGACTGAGTAAACTTTTCCGGGACTACGACTCTTTCTAACTCCCGTCCTCCTCTTCCCCTACTGTCTCCTACTCTACCAACCTACCGTAGTGGCTGAGTTACCTGTACTCAAACCCATTTGAGACCCTCAACCACTACCTGTCCCTCCGGACCGTACGACGTAAAGTACCCCAGAGTTTCTCAGTCTGTGACGACTCACTGACTTGACTGGACTTGACTTGTGGTTTCTTAACTACGAAAACTTGACACCATAACCTCTTCTGAGAACTCTCAGGGAACCTGACGTTCCTCTAGTTTTGACAGTTGGGATTTCCTTTAGTCAGGACTTATAAGTAACTTCCTGACTACGACTTCGACTTTGGGGGTATGAAACCGGTGGACTACGTTTCTTGACTGAGTGACCTTTTCTGAGACTACGACCCTCCCTAACCCCCGTCCTCCTTCTCCCCTACTGTCTTCAACTCTACTAACCTACCGTAGTGGCTGAGTTACCTGTTCTCAAACTTGTTCGACGCCCTCAACCACTACCTGTCCCTTCGGACCGTACGACGTCAGGTACCCCAGTGTTTCTCGACCTGTGCTAACTCACCGATTTGACTGGGTCGGGACCCCAGGTACCCGAGATACCAGACTAATTACCGTTTGAGGTTCTCTAAAATGAGATTTTCCCTGGAAGGTTTTGTCGACGACGACCAGGGAGACAGGGACACCATTCGGGGACGGTTGGGTTGGGTGGAGGTGTCATCTGGAAGGTTGTGATCGTCCGTCAAAACCAAGTCAAAGGACACCTCAGTGGCGAGGAAAGGAGACTCAGAAACACAAACGTTCCAAGATAAACACGGGAGGTTCTGACTTCAGACAAAGGGGGTCAAGGTACCTTCAGAACATTAGTTCGGGGTGACCGGAAGTTCCAGTCTAGACACCTCCAAGGGTCAGGGAAACAATCCAGGGGTCCGACCCTTGGGACTGGACCCCAAGACTTGGAAGTCTTGTCACCCTCTTGAAGAAACCATAATAACAAGAGGTCAGACACCCAGTGGGTAGACCCCCCCTACCCCAAACTAAATTAGAACTAACACGGGGAGGATGACAGAACAGCATAGAGCAGAAACCTGTACCCCACAGAGAAAAATCATCCAAGTCGCAGGAGGACAACTGCCAACAAGTTGTCGATCAACACTAAAACCACGAGAGCTTCTTCCTCTACTCGTACGTAGGAAGAGGCAGGAGACCTTGACCTTCGGGTTCTCTAGACCTGAACATGAAATTTAAAGTCAAAGATTTATAAGTAATAATTATATTTCTTTACACTGATTAAAAACACAACTAGAACATAAGACGTGGGAACGACTTAAGTGAATAATTAAAACCTTAAAAAAACATCCACGGAACCCTAAAAGATGTGTCTGGAAATACAATAGACACTTATCTAAAATAACGAAGAAAAGTCTAGATATACGAAGAATAACGGAAAGATACAGAAGAATACGACAGATCTTGAAGGTCTTGATATAACTTATCTTCATTGACTCTCACTTGTAAGAACGGACCGATGGTTCGAACTTCCTCTCTCATAATTATGACAATTCTTAATTCATACAAAACATCCAACCAACATCCATTAGTTCAACTTTAAAAAAATAAGAATCAAAAGTCTCTCAAAAATGGTATTTTCCCACTACTTAAAACGGTTTACGAAAAATAAGTTGTTGAATATACTAGCCCACTCAAAAGAAGAAACAGGGTAATTACACTCTAATGTAACTGACTAAAAGTTTATAACTTGGTCTGAACGTAGGGACCTTATTGGGGGTGTACCAATATCAACATATTAAGAAAACTATATAACGACTTAAGATAGACGATTGTAAAACAATTCCTGAAAACGTGGGTAAAAGTGTTTCTTATAACCAGACATCAAAAGAAAAAGTATGATAGAAAAGTATGATAGTCAAGTCTAGTCAACGAGTCAACGTAGGCCGAGAAACACTAGGGTACCTGACGTCGTACGGTCCGAAGAACAGGTAGTGGTCGAGGACGTCGAACAAGTTTGAGTACAGGTAGCTCAGTCACTACGGTAGGTTGGTAGAGTAGGAGACAGTAGGGGAAAAGGAAGACGGAAGTCAGAAAGGGTCGTAGTCTCAGAAAAGGTCACTCAGTCAAGAAACGTAGTCCACCGGTTTCATAACCTCAAAGTAGAAGTCGTAGTCAGGAAGTTACTTATAAGTCCTGACTAAAGGAAATGCCCACTGACCAAACTAGAGGAACGTCAGGTTCCCTGAGAGTTCTCAGAAGAGGTTGTAGTGTCGAGTTTTCGTAGTTAAGAAACCACGAGTCGAAAGAAATATCAGGTCGAGAGTATCGGTATGTACCGATAACCTTTTTGGTGTCGAAACTGATCCACCTTTAAACAACCGTTTCATTACAGAGACGAAAAACCATACGAGAGATCTAACCAGTTTCGAAAAGAAGGTTCCTCGTCCGTAGAAAATTAAAGTACCGACGTCAGTGGTAGACGTCACTAAAACCTCGGGTTCTTTTACTTCAGAGAGTGACAAAGCTAACAGAGGGGTAGATAAACAGTACTTCACTACCCTGGCCTACGGTACTAGAACCAAAACGCTTACAACTCAAAATTCGGTCGAAAAAGTGAGAGGAGAAAGTGAAAGTAGTTCTCCGAGAAGTGAGTTCTCAAGGAGAAGTGAAAGACGGTATTCCTCCCACAGTAGACACATAGACTCAAACAAGTATAAAGAGGACCGTTAGAACTAAGGTCGAACACGAAATAGGTCGGGTCGTAAAGTATACTACATGAGACTTATACTCAATTTATTCGTCCCACTGTTATATGTCGGAACTACGTGAGGAAAGGCCAGACCTTCGTAAAACAATAAGGTACAGACCAAGATTGACAACGAAGAACTGGACGTATGCCTAAAGAGTCCTTCGTCCAGTCCACCAGACCATAAGGGTAGAGTCTCTTAAAACGTGTCAAACAATACTAGATGTGTCCGTTTCCGAAACCATATTAGTTATTACGTCTTCATCTACAAAAAGACCTTAAGAGAACGAAAAAGACAATAGGTCACCTACAACCGTTAAACTAGAGACCAAGGAGACGGAAAAGATTTTGATCGAACTTGTAGACCTTGAAGACTTCGGACTGAACCTCTTACAACTCGTAACGAAACGATCGTACACTCTACTCACGTTAACACGCCATCAAACTTGTAAGAAACAGTAACGGGAAGAAACCCTAACCTTACTTTTGACTGGAAAAGGTCAGGACACCTCAGGAGACCCTCTCAGGGGCCTCAGACACTCCCGGGGTGTCTCAGGGTCCTCTCAGAGACACAAAACATAACATAAACAGAAAAAACAAAACAAAACTAAAGTCCCATTATGACCGAAGTATCTTACTCAACCTTTCGTAAGAGAGATGGTAAAAGATGTTTTTATCTAATACATCTTAACCGAAATTAAGAAGAAATTTACTACCTATCTTAAGAGGTCATTTTGGTATAACTGGACTTGCGAGTAAAACGTACAAAATTTAATGAAATCATAAATATCCCGATAAGTTTAATAGACTAAGTATAACTAACTCAACACCATCGAACATGAAAAACTCCTTAACTAGGCAAATGAGATTCATCTCAAAAAGTACTATAAGAGAATAATAGAAAAACTGTAGACGTCCCATACATCTTTATAAGAGACAAAGTGAAAGTTATAATTGTCAAAGAGAGAGAAAAACAATCAGAACGACCTCTAGGCAGTTAAAAGAACTAGAAAAGTCACTTGGTCCATAAAATAAAGGAGATAATAAAAAGACAAAAGTTAAAGTAACTAAAGACGAAAATATAAATAATAGAGAAAGGAATACGGACAAAATCTAAACAAAACGAGAATAAACAGATCAAAGATCTCTACCTTAGAATACAATAACTAAACTCCGAATGAGAAAAAAAAAAAACCGAACGTCCTTGAATTAAGGGGTTGGTCCTTAATTTGGGGCCGAGAAACGTCACTTTCATGGTTCAGGATTGGTGGTCTGATGGTCCCTTGAGAGTTCTGAATGAAAAAATTACTTTTGTAAGTCACGGCATTTAAAGAGGGAACACAAAATCGACACAGGGTGTTTCACACTACCCGAGATAAAAGTAAAAGAAAGTCAAGTTACATAATAATTTAAAGGGGACTCGACAAAGGAAACTAGGTATCCGATAAATCTTCACACGACAAACCAAAAGTCCACAAACCCTTACGAAGACAAAAAATAAAGATCAAACTAAGGTAGCACCAATTTCGTATATGACATGCACTAAAGTTAAGAAAGTGTAAAAAACTCCGAACAAAATGCCGGGATTTAAACCAACTAGAACCATATGTAAGATACGAGGGAACTTTTATTGCACATAAAACAACAAAATCCCACCTCATCATCAGTCACTTACAGTCGATCTATGACAAACAACTACTACAACGACCAACTACCATAACAGGAAACGACAAAAACAGATCGAGAAGGTAGTCAACAACTCCTACTCACAACTTCAAGGGTTGATATTGACACCTAACAGACAAGAAAGTGAAGACAACCTAAAACGAAGTGTGTAAGACATCGAGACAACAAACCACGAATGTGTAAATCTCACGATACAAAACCACCTAGTTGGGAAAGGAATAACGTATTATAGGCAGAGACAGAACCTAGTAAAAGAAACAAGACTTTAGATGATACGACAACGACGAATCTTCCGAAGTCAACACAGGTTGAGACACGCTGGGATACCTGATGTTGGGTGGTCAAAGGAACCAGGCACCCTAAGAGGTCCGTTCTTATGACCTCACCCACCCGTACGGGAGGAGGTCCCTTAGAAGGACTGGGTCCGCAACTTGGACCCGGAGGACTTAACGTCCGTCTAAGAAATGGTGACTCGGTGGACATAATTCGGTGAGGATAAAAGAGAAATTTTAACTCTATATTAGTTGTATATTGTAATACAATCAAAGTCCACACCTTACATTACTAAGTTATAAATATAGAGGACGTTTTGTTAGTGATGTTATTCAGACCAATTGTAAGTAGTCGTATTTTTCGATGTTAAAAAGAAGAACACTACTCTTGAAAATTCTAAATGAGAGAATCGTTGACAGTTTATATATTATGTCATTATCATTGATATCAGTGGTACGATATTGAATGTAGGGATCCTAAATAAATGAATAAAATATTGGTCTTTAAACATGGAAATTGGGTGAAGATGGGGAAAACGGGTGTGGGATGAGGGACGGAGACCGTTGGTGGTTTGACAGGAAACATAGATACCCAAGTAAAAGTGATTTCTAAGGTAGACATTCACTCTAGAATGCCATAAACAGAAAGAGACTGAATAGAGTGAATCCCATTAAGGGAGGTCAGGGTAGGTACACCATCGTTTACCGTTCTATGAGAAGAAAGTACCGACTTTTTATAAGGAAACACATGTATAAGAAATAGGTGTGAAGGTAACTACCTGAGCATCCAACGAAGGTACAGACGTCCCTTGTAACTCCACGGTTATAGGAAAGCTCAATCCCAACATAAAGGAAGTCTCTTTATGGGTCTTCACCGGAACGACAGTGTCCCTCGACCCCGGCCCCCGCACCGGTTCTTCTCACTTTTATCCAGTGACCGTTGAGGCGACACGAAGGGGAAAGTGAGAATCTACGACGGTCCCAGGGGCTTCTCCCTTCTGTGTACTCCTTTGTCCATTTTTGATAAAACAAGAAAAAACGTAATCTGTTCGTGCGTACCTCGTCGGCGACTTTCGACCGTGTTAAGCCCCCGACCCTCGTCACCCCTGAGAGAAGGGAAGAGGACGGTCATACTGTTCTCCACCGTCAGGGGACAGAAACTCGTAGAAAGACCGTTCAGTAGACTCTCGTCCTCCCACGGGACGGGAGTGCCTCACGGGTCCTCCCCTATCACCTGGGTCCCTCCGGTCGAGACTCCAGGACGCTCCGAGATACGCCCGACCACAACTCGTCTCGTGCACAGACCTCGGAAACGCGTGTCCCGGCTGATAGGGGTCGGAGGGACGCGGTAGGGTGGAGTCGTCGGAAGGTTAGCGTCCGGACCCCGGGTGTGAAACACGGGGTCTCTGGCGGACTTCGAGGTACCCCTATTCGTATGTCGGGACGAGACTCTTCGCGGGGAGAGAGTGACCGGACCATAGGAGGTCGCCCAGGGGTTACTCCCACACTGACCACCGACGACCGTCTCCCCATGAGAACGGGTTGGGGACCTCCGATCAGAAACGGTGCTCCTTACCTGCGACCGGGACCGGTGCCGGGAACACCTTTGGGTTTCCCCCGGGTTTCACGTAGGGAACCTTATGACTGGGACCCTGATTTCACACATTTTATCAAGGGGACCGATTTCTTCGACCCCAGAACACGACATGAGATTCGAGGTACGACCCTTTACGTGTTCCGTATATGTCGATCAATTTCCCGGACTTTTCCAGATACGACTTCTTAAGGTAAAGTACAAAAAAATTGGGTCGAAAACTGGAATTTCTGAAAAAAGACACATTACACCAATTGTGGACGTTTCGACATACCGGGGACGTACCTCACAGATGGGGTAGGTACGGACCCCGGTCTGGTCGTACTGAAGACCCGGACCCTTGTTCTGAGGAACAATGAAAGTCGGCCGTCGGATCGAAAGGGGTACGACCAACACCTGTGGGTTGTCAGGAATCGGATTCGGTGTGTTGGTCTCCTCTATTTGTCGGCCTCGCCGACCCCCGTCCCCACGACTACACACCCTTGACAACCGACCCGTCCCTCCCCCACCCTTCCTCTGCTTCCAGACCCGACTCTGTCCTCTGTGTGAGACAACCGGACAGGACCACTGGACGGGGGGGGGTCCCTGTCCGGACTTCCCACGTTGGTACGTTTAACCCTGAATTTAAATTGAGATACATTTACATTGAGACACATTTTCAGATCACTCAATCGACAGGTCGAGTAACGCACACACGTGTGTGTGTGTGTCCGTCACCAACGTGTACCCACCGGGAACCTGGTGGAGATCGGGTGTCTGTCCAAAACAAACTGGTCGTACCACAAATAAACAAAACAAAACAAAGTTTCGTTCTGTACTTTAAAACCGAAGAACGTCGAAAATTTTGTCATCTTCTATCCCGTCATGACCCGGGTGTAAGGGTGGACTGACCTTGACTCTATCCGTACCGGAAATGAGTTCCGGCCACAGTTATGGACCAACTAAACAAAGGATGGCTTGGGTCCCATACCCCGTCCCCCCGCCACGAGACTTACCAGGGAACCTGGTGTAAGAGGACTCAGGAGAGTCTAGGTAGATTTACGAGAGGACCGTAGTACGAATTACTGACCGAAATCTCAACAACAACAACAACAAAAGGACCAGAAATTTTAGTCTCAAACCGGGACAGAGAAAGGATACACTTTGGGAAGGGACCAACGGGGTTCCATTCGAGGTTCAGTGGATCCCGGACTGTAAACTCCACGAGTCGTCAAACCACGGTGAGTTTCGAACTCTCGATCGGTCGTTCAAATATCTTCAAACCTACCTACCAACTAACCTACCTACCTACCAACCTTCGTTCCTTCTTCACGATCAGGATGCACCACAACCCGACTACCCTCTCCGTACCACATAGGGCTTTTCCGGGTACTCGAAGACCTTAGGGGATAGGACGACACGTTGGTCAGTGACAGGAGGCCCCTAGTCCCTTTTCCCCAACCGTATACACGCGTTCTTCTCGACAGACCTTCTACAGTCGCTGGTCCACCGAGTTTCTGTTTGAGAAGGACCGGGTCCGAGGACGGATCTGTGTCGTGGTACGTAGAGGAACCAGGGAGCGAGGACGAAGAGCCATTCCTACCGTCAGAGCCACCCAGGACCCCAGACCCGACTACCACCTTCGGTCTCCTCCTCCTTTCTGTCCCCTTCTCTTCTCATTTACACCCCGTCCCACCCCTGTCCGTCACACACACACATATATATATATACATATATATATGTATATATATGTATAGACACACACACGAACACAAACCCGAGGGTTCCACCACAATCACCATTTCTTGTACGAACGGTTCCGTCCTCTGTATTCTCAGCACCCAAGCTAGGGACCCAACCTTCTACGGGACCTCCTCCCGTGCTGTTGAGTGAGGTCATAAGAACGGACCTCCTAGGGGTATCTGTCTCCTCGGACCGTCCGACATCAGGTATCCCAGAGTTCCTCAGTCTGTGTTGACTTCGCTGAATCGTGCGTACGTGCACGTATAGGTCCCCGAGAAGGGTTGGATCCCTAACTTAGACCCAGAGGACGTAACGTCCGTCTAAGAAATGGTAGACTCGGTGGTCCCTTCGAGCACACACACACACACACACACACACACACACACACACACACACACATATGTGTGTGGAGAGGGAGAGGGAGGGACAGAGAAGTCCCCTTTAAGAAATAAGGAAACTTTCAAGAGTCACAGGGAGTGATTATAAAAGACAAGTGAAACCACCCAAGGTCTTATGAACCGAAAGAGACTGAGTTGGACCTTCAAATTCGTAGGACTCTGGGAGATACGGACCCTACCTCGGACGCAGACCTAGGGAACGTGTATGTTAACCGATTTTCCACCACCTGTGTGGGATCTATTGGACTGACACATGGTGTTAAAATGCATACTGTTCCTCCGGTTCGTGGTGTTCCCCTGGTAGGAGATAATATTCTTGGACTTTCGGTTCCTCAGATGGGGGTCAGTCCTTTCCCATGCCAAGGACCCTTTGTTGTCTTTGTTGACATGGGAGGAGTAGTTAGGACAGTTCCAGTTACTGTCGCCGGAAGACCCCGACTCCCACTGTAGCCCCGAACTGTTTACCTACCTCAGATATCGGGAGTTATAGAGACCATTCCGGGACTCCTACCCAGGGAAACAGAGTCGTTCCTCCTTCCACCCCTTTGTAGGCTGAGGACCCTTACTAGTGTTTGACACGACGGACGTCTCCGGTCTGCTCCTACGGTCTCTCTGGTCCCACCGTGTTCCTGGGGCACCACGGGTACCGTTTGACCTCACACCTGGAAGTGGGGAGGAACTCGTCTGACGGACGGTGAGTCGAGGACATGTAAGATCTTAGACCGAAGACCCAACGGACTAAAAAGGTCTTTTGTACCTCTAGACTAAAAAGTTCCCTTTGGAGGGTTACACAATTACACTCCCTAATTAAGATTGATCGGGATACGCCGATGGACTGTGTGCCTATCCCACACTTGTTTTGTGTCCACACCCCGGGGGTGGGATCCGCCGTACGAGTGAGACAAGGTATCGGACACCTAAACCACCCACCAAGGTACGTCGGAATACAAACCTCACTCTCTACGGTGTTATACTCCTACCGGGTCGGGGCCCCTGTCGTCTCTGACCGACGGGTTGTCCGGAGAGGTGATTTCCTCTCAGTTGCGACTCTTCCGTTTGTGGTCCCGCACACTGACTTCGTTCGTATTTGGCATTCTGTGTCAAGGATTCCTCCTAGTCGAAAGTGTTCGGGAAAGTCTCCCATAAAGCCGACTCGTCTCTTTCCGCCCGGGTCTCTCTCTCCACCTGCCTCACCGGCCCCTAAGGACTACCCAATGAACCCCGTCCCACAGATTTCACCCAGGCAGAGAGTCCGAAGGTCACACCAGGGACGAGAAAAACAAAAAGAAAAAAATTTTTGTCAAAATGACTCTATTCAGATTATGTTGAGTGGATGATTTTCACAAGTCAAGTCATAAACAATCACACAAATATCTGTACACCTTGGTAATCGTGTCAGTTATGATCTTGTAAATGTAGTCGTGTCTTTCTTGACGTCGCGGAGGTGGACAGTGAGGACACTGCCGATTAGACACACATCTATACCGACCCCGAAGGGACCACCGAGTCTGTCATTTCGCATACGGACATTACGCCCTCTGGGCCCAAGTTAGGGACCCAGCCCTTCTAAGGGACCTCTTCCTTTACCGTTGGGTGAGGTCATAAGAACGGACCTCTTAGGGTACCTGCCTCCTCGGACCACCCGATGTCAGGTGTCCCAACGTTTCTCAGCCTGTGCTGACTCGCTGAAACGAAGTGTTGCCGACCCGGTGTCATCGGACCTTACACTAGCTTGTAATAAAACCTAACAGATACTTCTACAAACATCTACTCTAATTATAAATAAAATAAATAATAAATTTTAAATAAACAAATTAACCTCCTATTAATGAAATATTATGACACTACCAAAAACGGTATGTAGTCATACTTAGTCAGTGTCCATATGTCCACAGGGGAGGTAGGACTTGGGGGGAAAGTGGACGGAGGGGTGGGATAGGTGGGTCCAGCATATTTCTCGTAATGACACCCACGGGACGAAGTGTGTAGTTTGTGTGTGACCAATAGATAAAATGTGTACCGTCACATATACAAAGTCGCGATGAGAGAGTTTAGTGGGTGGGAGAGGAGGGTGACTCAGGGACGAGAAAACGTCTCTCCCGAGGAGTTGGGGTGTATCTCGAGGCAGTCCTTTAGATGCTCCTGGTCCTTCAGTGACAGTGGACGAGCGACTTAAAGCGGACGGTACTAATGGTCTAGGTAAACGTCACCAGGGACCTCCCCAGACACTGGTGGATATGGTAGGAGAGGGGACTCTACCAGCGGTGGGTCTCGGTGGAGTCAAAGGTCGGGTTCACCTGAGTACTACCGTTCTTGGACTGGACGGTCGAGACCCTGGGGTACTTTGTCGCCCATGAGAGCCTCTTTTGCCACAACGACCTTCACTTCGCACTCAGAGGGGCTGCGAGGACACCCTCCCTGCTCCCAGGACAGTAGAGAAGTGGGGGAGTTTCCCCGTACCGCTCGAGTCTCTTCCTTCGCACTACCCAGACACCCATGAGCGTCTACCCTTACCAGGTCCGTCTCGAAGCCGTGGGTGAGACAGGAAGGGTAGTAGTCGCGACCACAAAGTCCCGTGCCTAAGTACAATCACAGACGAAGGGTCCACCGTGAGCACCATTTCGTCCTCTGTATTCTCTCCGTCCAAACTAGGGACCCAGTCCTTCTAGAGGACGCCCTCCCGTACTGTTAGGTGAGGTCTTAAGAATGAACCTCTTAGGGGGACCTGTCTCCTCGGACTGTCCGATGTCAGGTACCCCAGTGTTTCTCAACATGTGTTGATTTCGATGACTCGTACGCGCGTGCGGTTTGTCTTATTTTATTAAATTAGATAGGAGTTCGGTACTGTACTAAACCCCTAGTGGACCGATTCCCAAAAAACAAGGGAACCCCCCTATCCTACTTCTTAAAAAGGTGTAGTAATAACCTCGGAGTAAGTAAGTAAGTTATTTATAAATAACACTTGGATGAGTCGCGATTCGGGATAATACCGACGGTCCGTATCTCGTCACTCGTTTCAAGAACGGGTGCACCGTGATCGTAACGTCACCCCCTATCCTCTCGTTTATCTACTAGTCCCCTTATGTCCTGTATTAAAATCCACCACGATTCACATCGATTCTTTTTTATCCCTGAAGGAACCACTAGGTCACCAATTCTGAGACGGAACGTTACGTCCCCCGTGTCCAAGTTAAAGATCAGTCCCTCGATTCTGGGGTGTACGACCTCTCGTTGATTTGAGTACACGGTTTGATCTTTCAGGTACGAGGTGTTGATCTCAGACACGACGTTGCCTTCCAGGGTGTTCTACGTTGTTACTGGGACAGGACGTCGATTCAGGGTTGAGTCGGTTTATTTATTTATAAATTTTTCTCTCTTTCATTTTCCTTTAGTCCCGATCCTGTCTCTCTCACTCCCCACCTCCGAATTGAGTTCGACTCTGAGTCACTTCCCTCCCTGACTCCGTCCGTGTGTCATAGAGACACTCTTCTCGTTAGGCCCCTCTCCCTTCTTGTTCAGGTTCCTTGGACCGTACAGACGTAGTCTCGTTCCCCGGGAACTGGAACCGTGACACAGGTTCCCCGGGTTACCATCCTTTCCTTCCGGCTCTCCCCAACCCTACGATCTAGAGTCCCCGACGTCCCTCCCCAAACCCAAAAAGAGGTTCACACCTTAGGTCGCTTGCCGAAGTTCGTCTCCTCACCGTTCGAGACTACCTGGGAGGACCCTTACGTCGACCGACGACCGTCTCTGGTCTCGAAGCCCCTGACCCGAATCCCCCTCGTCTCTCTACTCAGCCCTCCGACACTGTCAGGGGACCACGAACCTGGTCGGGTGGAAACAACTGTTCCCGTCGTTCCTCACCGAGGTCTGAGAGTGGGGTGAGATACATCCGACGATGAAATAGTCTTAATTTCCCGACGTTGAAGAGTCGTGAATTGTGGGAGCCTTTTAAGGGATGGGGAAGACGTGACAGGAGACGAGGAGGTCTGCGTGGTTTCAACCTCTAGGTCCAGTCGGGGCTTCTTCGGTGGCAGTGTCTCCCTCTCAGACACTGGTACTCCACGGTCCAGTGGTCGTTGGGCGGCGTGACCTCACACAGGACCAAGTTCCTGCCCTGAGTTGACCTCCTCGTCCCCTGTTGTGAGTGAGACGGGCTTCACTGGTCCTGTTACTCGCCCGTCATGTGCACGGTCCGGAGGTTACTACACCCGGGTTCTGTCAGTCTACGCCACCTAGAGGTCCACGTGACACTCGGAGGGCCCTCGACGTTTTCCCCGTCCGACCCTCAGTCGTCCCCACGGTGGGTCCGGAAGTCCTCCCCTGGGTGGGTCCGGGAGTCCTCCCCTGGGTATCTCCGGAGACGAGTGGGGTGGGGGGTGGAGCCGGGGAAGAAGGTCTACGAGGTCTTGGAAGGTCCCAAGTCGAGAGGGGGAGCGGTTAATTTCTTCCTCAATGTCATCTCGACCGAACACATAGTCGACGGTTAGGAGGAGGTCACTTAATGTGGACCATAAAGTTACTCGTACTTGACGGACCTTTCTTGCCGTCCTGGAAGGTCTAGGGAGTTCAGGAGTAATTCGTACGACCCTTCATGAGGACGAACCGTCTTTTATCAGAGCCCGGACCTAGACAACCGGTCCTTCGACTGAACCTGCAGGTCACACTCATCAGCGTCTCCTTTATCTTCTCAGGCTCTTCCCTGTCGTTCGTCTTTGGTCCCCGAAGGCTGTCTAATCGAGGACCCTCCGCCCACAACACGATATCAAGTGTCAGTACGGGAATCGTTGTTTCGTCCCGGACCGAGCACCCTCCACGAGTCATCTACAAACAACTGACTTACTTACCGTTCGACGGTCCCAGGTACTCCCTGTGTCTCTGAACCGTGGCGATACGTCGCTGACTCAGGGACCTCCCCAGGCTTCAAAAGCTCTTGGCCCCGTTTTATGGAACAATGGAGAGACAGTAGACCGGGACAAATCGTGGTCACTCAGAACAATGACTCGTCTCGGGTCCTGTTTCTCTCAGGGATATAGACTAGGAACCTGGGATCCGACAGTGCAATCACAATCACAATTAGCGAGTCAGCACGGGCTGAGAAACACTGGGGTACTTGTTGACGTCGGGTGGTCCGAGGTGACGTCGGGTGGTCCGAGGTGACATGTACTCTAAAAGGTCCGGTTCCCATGACCTCACCCAACGGTAAAGGAAGTTTATGCGACCTATGGGTTTAGGACCTTAGATCTGTCGCTTATGCCAAATGTAATCACCGTCGTTACACAAATGGTGAACGGTACCCCGAGATTACCGGAGGAGAGTGAGGCAGGAGTGTTACCAAGGTGTTCCAATCGATGAGTGTCCTGGGGTAAACTGTCTACTCATTTGACTCCAGACGTCGGAGGTTCACCGTCCTAGGTCGTCAGACCGAGGTCTCGATACGAAAAAGAATAAACTTTCTTACGGGAACGATATACTGGTTCGGAACTGTCGGGGGTCTGGGTACGTCTCTAGGTGTTTGTCGTCGGGGAGGAACGAGTCGTGGTATGCATGCATGAGACGGGTCTCGACAAGAGAATTGGTGACGTTGTAGGATAGAGTTTGGTGTTAGTCCGGTTTACCGGTCCCGTTCGCCCCTCGTGTTCGGAAGGGAGTCGATTGGCTGTTTGACATAGTTACGTCCCGTACCCCTCTCGTCTCTCCTTCGGCCTTCCTTGTCTATGACTATAATCTCCATCGATAGAAAAGAAGTAGGTAGAGAGACCAAAAGAGGGTCTAGGGGGGTTCCCCCAGTGGTGCCACTAAGTTTTGGGGTGTGGTTAAGCTCTTCCTCTGTCACACTGGGACAGGACGTGGAAGTTAAGGTCATTGGGGTCTCAATGAGCTATATTGACCTTGTCAGGTCCGAGGGTCCTGGTCTGTAGTGTCTTCGACTGCTAAGCTTTTCAGCGGACCCTGCGTGTCGGTCAGTTTACGCTTCGGACATTGGTCACCACAAGCACCAGAGGGAGGCAGTTGGATTTGCAGGAGACACTCACGGGGTCCGGGCGCCCTTGACCCCCCACCGGGTCGGCCCTATTGCCCCAAGATTCTCACTCCTCGGGCTTCGGACCTGGTGTCAGGAGTGTCTCTTGACTCCCTACTCTCAGTCCGGAGCCTCGGTTCCCCTCTCCCTCAGAACCCCTGTCCTCCTCCCTTTCCCTAGGGTCTCCAGTCGGACTCCGGGAACGAAAGGTCTACGGGGGTTCCTGCAGTCGTAGGTCTAGTCGGGAGTATGTCTCTAAGCTAGACCCTTCGCCTAGGAGGAGGTCACACTCAAGAGTTCATCGGCAGGGCGCCTGCAGGTGCAGAAGACCTTCTTTCTACCTTCGGAAGAAGACTTCCGTCCCTTCTGTGAATGGAAACTGGGGTAGAGAGGTCTTCTAAGCCCTTGGATGGTGACGAACCAGTTGTTGAGGTATCCTGTCTGGAGTAGACTCCGGGCGCTCGAGGCTCACTACACACTCACCGACCTCGACCTCCGTCTACCATCTCTACCCGTCTCCTGGTCACTGGACTTAGGACTGAAACGAACAGGACGTCTACGAGGGTCTTCCGACGTACACAGGTAGTCGGGCTTTCTGCCGCACCACCTCCCCTTCTGCCGTCAGGACTGGACGCTCTCGCTGCGGTTGGGAGGGTGGAGGGTGATGTTGACCAAACTACCCTTATTGGTTCTGGAGGTGGTAATGCCGGTCTACGACTCCAACCTCGGCCACTTCGACGTCGTGCGTCCGTCGATGACCACGGCCCCCTGGTTGGCAGACCCGGTCTCGGTCAGTGGGGGCTGGTGGGAGTGACAGATGACATTCCGGGGGAGGAAGAGACCGGGACCGGTGAGGACCCCGAAGGAGGAGCCGACACGACGACACACAAGTCTAGTGTAGGGACTAGGACGGGACGCGTGGGAGGGAGAGGACGTCCCCCGCCTGCCCCCACACCCCTTGGGACGCGAATCTCCGGGGACGAGGTGTGTGTCGAGAAGGTGGAAGGAAGAGGACGAGTCAGAGAGGTCTGAGTTCCTCCTGAGGGAGAGACGGATGGAGGGAGGAAGGTCTGTGGGACTCGAGGAGAACCGAGGGAGAGAGACGGAGAGGGAGAAACAGATTGTGAACTTTCCGACGAACAAAGATGGCAAACTAAAAAAAAAAAGTCGTCACAAAAAAAGGAAATTCTGTTACATTCATGTACCATTTTTTTTTTTTCTTTTTCTTTCTTTTCTTTGTCGTACCTTCCCATTTGTCACTTTCCTGTCAGTGAAGAAAGAACGAGGGACTCTTGGGACGGAGGAGAGGAGGGAGTTCCGAAAGTGACAACCGACCCATACAGAGGAACGTCTTTATAAGACAAGTACGTGCTATCCGGAGATCTCTGGACCCAGGTATGTGGGAAGAAACAATGAATCTGAAACCTTCTCGAGTGTGTAACGGAACTTAAAAGGAAAGAAGTGCATTACCCCCGAAGGGATCACCGAGTCTACCATTTCTTAGACGGATGTCACGACCTCTGGTCCCAAACTAGGGACCCAGACCTTCTGGGGGACCTCTTCCCTTACCGTTGGGTGAGGACGGACCTCTTAAGGTACCTGTCTCCTCGGACCATCCGATGTCAGACACCCCAACGTTTTTCAACCTGTGCTGACTCGCCGATTGTAAAAGTGAAAGGTACATTATTCCCGTGAACCTCTAACAAGATCTAAACACGTATTTGTCCACTGACTTCTCAGACCTTTGTATCTCCCCTTATAAATGAATAACACAAAGAGAGTCTAATCACTAACCTCGGTCCTGAAATTTGCATCTCCTGGTAGTGGTACATTTCGACCACGATTTCCCTCGGTTGGAGTGACACAGTAAGCCTTTTCATTGAATTGTGGTGCAAGGGATCCGGAGGGGAGACGTCTGTGGGACTCTAGACGGAGGAAAGGAGTCCCACGTTGCAACGATTTGATACACGGGTCACGGGAGGAGTTCCGACCCGTGTCAGAGGACGAGGCCCGTGTGGGTGTCCCTGTTACCATCCGATCCAAGGACGGACCTGAACGACCCAACTTCCTGTTCACTAAAATTCATTTCGGTTCACCGGGAACCCCGAAGGGTCCACCGCGATCACCATTTCTTGGATGGACGATTACGTCCCAGTCCTTATAGGGGACCTCCTCCCGTACCGTTGGGTGAGGTCATAAGAACGGACCTCTTGGGGTACCTGTCTCCTCGGACCTCCCGATGTCAGGTACCCCAGCGTTTCTCAGCCTGTGTTGACTTCGCTGAATCGTGTGTGAGTGTGAGTTCTCCGGAAGACTACTCTGTCATGGTAAATACTCCCAACCCACGAGAAGCACACGGACTCAGACAGTGTTTCGTCCGCGAGGAGAACTTTTGGCTAACGTGAAGGGAGGATTACTCTACAGGTCTCCCGTCCCGACCGAAGAGGGAGAATAAGACTCAGTGTACGGACCCCGTACCTCCTCAAAACGTCCGATCTTCCTGTCACCGGAGCGTCTCTCTTCGGCTCCTATGGAGGGTCCGTTTCGCACCTCGTCCGGACGAGGGGCTGACTCCGATACAGTAGTTGACTGCATGGAGGGAAGAGGTAGTCTGTCACGACGGTGGTAGTCGGCCGCACGCCGGAACCCTCACCCCAAGACGGACCGGTAGAAGGAAGACCGGTAGACCCCTCAGTTCGAAGTCGCCTTCACTCACGGAGGATGGTGGACTGAGGAAACGAAACGGAGGGCGTAGGGTCACTCACCCAGGAACCAGTGCGTCGGAACGTCGGGGGTCGCACGACCCAGGAGTCCCGCGAGAGGGGTCCGGGAAGTAGGAGGGACTAGTGCAGAAATAAAGAGTCAACCTTCTCCTAAGTCTCTGTCGTCCCGGAAGTCCTCTCAAGGTCACCTGTCTCGAAGAAACACTCCTTAGATTTCCATCCTCCCGTCTTTCTCCCTTGCGTCCCGTCCAGAACTTCAGTTCTTTCTTCGTTTCATCTTTTAGGTGATACACAGTTAACTTTTTATTTTTTCTTGAAAGGACCGCCAGGTCACCAATTCTGAAACGGAAGGTTACGTCCCGTACAACCCAAGGTAGGAACCAGTCCATCGATCCTAAGGTGCACGGTGTCTTGGTTGTTTGGCTTTGTCTTCTGTTTTCGTTATAACATTGTTTAAGTTATTTCCGAAATTTTTTTTACCAGGTGTAAATTTTTTTTTAGAAATTTTTCTTTGTGTTACCTGTACCCACTATCTCATGACACCCCCACCCACCCCCTCGATCCTACCCCTCTCCTCACTATTCTCGACTTTAAAACAGAAAGAAAGTCCGATCTTCCTGGGGGGTTCGGCTTGCGGGGGTGAGGGACCCCACGATGTTGGGCCACTACCTTCTATGTCAGTCGATACGATGGAACTCGAAAGGAGAACCGCTCTGACTGTGCGTCTCTGAATCCATGGTCCCCCACTGTGGGCGCGGGACCCTCCCTGTACCCCCATCCCGAGGACAGGACGGAAGGAGAAACGAAGTAGAAGAGTAAGGTCGAGATATTGCTGGGGGACCTCTTACCCGATCCCTTGACCTAGATACGGAAGTTCGTTCCCGGTCAGAGGGAGTGGTTCCAACTCCGAAGTGCTTTATCTGTGTGTATGCAAGTGAGCCACCTGTGGACTCGAGGACGATACTTGGGACCCGTAGTGTGTGTCCCCCGACTCTCCGACCCCCACGAGAATCCCCGACCCCCTTAACCTTTTTCCTCGTTTAACGTACGTTTTCAGAAGTGGACACCAATAGATAGACGGAAGGGAGAGTCTCTGCGTCCCTCGAGTCTCTACGCCCTTTAAGGGGGTTCGTCCCTGCTGTCCCAGTGGATACGACACCACGTCTTGTCAGTTCACCATTCTCCCGTCCCGACACCCTCCGCCCCCCTCCCCCTTGGACCGGAGCAGGGACACAGGGTCTGCCCTTCCTGGGCCACCCGAGGCACCACCGTCTCCGACCCGTCCCCCTCCCGACGGGTCCGGGGCCGTACCAGTCTCGGACCCGTCCGCGGAGGGTCAATCTCTCCAGTTGACGTAGGTCAAAGGTCTGTTCTCCCGAAGCAGGACCCGGGAACCCTGGGACCCCACCCCCATACCCCTCGGTCCTCCCTTCCCTGTCACCCTCACCTGTCACCCTTCGACGAGTGGTGTGACACCGAAGGAGTCCGGCTGATACTCTTGCACTGAGGCCTCCAGGATCTGCTACTCCCGTAAGTAATGAGCCTCGACCAGGTAAAACCCTTACCCTTCGCCCGGGACCGGGTCCTTCCTCACCTTATGCACTGGGAGTTCGTGACTACCAGGCTTTGGAAGAGTCGGGACGACGAGACGACCCCGCAATATGTGCACGTGCGTACGTTCCAATGACGTCGGGTCGACCACGTCTCTTGAAACATGCACCGGGTCTGTGTCAGAGGGAAGAATCGTGACCATTGGACGGTTTCCCAAGCAAGGACCAGGAAAGGAGGGTCGCCGAGTAGATGTATGGATGGGACTTGACATGTTTAGAAGGGGGACCGGGAGGGGTCGGTAGACAGTGGTGGACACACACACACCAGACAATCAGCGAGTCAGTACAGGTCGAGAAACACTGGGGTACCTGTCATCGGACGGTCCGAGGAGACAGGTACCCTAAGAGGCCCGTTGTCATGACCTCACCCAACGGTACGGGAAGAGGTCCCCTAGAAGGGTTTGGTCCCTAACTTGGACCCAGACGACGTGACGTCCGGTTTGGAAATGGCAGACTCGGTGGTAGACGGGGGAGGGTTTGGGGTAGGGGATCTACCGACACAGGGGCGACCCTAGTCGACCAGTAATAAAAATAAAGAGAGAGTAGGGTAAGGAAACTGTTCGCTGGGGACGAGACTATTGAAGTGAGTGATTATATTACGGATTAAAAACGGAGGCCCTGTTTCGGGTCCTTTACTCCTTGTATTTGCTCCATCTCTCTCCGTGACGGGACCCGGTCAAGGAGGAGATCCTCCGTAAGGTGTCTCTCCTAATACGACGACGCCGGGGACAGGAACCTCCAGAGCCCCAGACTCTGCATGTGGCCACACCTATGTGTACATTGTCTGTGTCTCGACGTGTTATTTGGACTGAGTCTATACCGTAGTTCGTCGGTCACTCACTAAAGGTCAGACGTCTCACGCTCACCTCTGTCCCTCCACCCCGTCCGTAGGACCCCGAACCCTTCTTCCCTTTCCAGTACTAGTTTAGTGGTCTGACCTCTCGGGTAGAGGACCAACGGCTCTCAGGTGACCGTAGTGTTCTGTCTCAGACCCAGAGCTGAGAAGGTGAACTGGTCGGTTCACTCGAACCCGTCTCAAGTGGCCGAAGAGACTCGGAGTCAAAGAAGTAGACAATTTTTCTTCTACGTCCACCAAGCTCTATCCTTTACTCGATATCAGAATACAGTATAATATTCTTCCCATTGTGTCGTCGGTTTTCAGGGATTCTTAGTTTAAAGATAGACTAAACGTAGAGAACTTCTGACACTTTTCCCCTTCGGTTGAGTAACGAGTGTCGTGAAGAGTTTTTCACCGGGACGACTCAAGAAAGCGTTGGGTGTCGACGTACCGAAAAGCTTCTGGACCTCCCTGGAGAGTAGGAAAGATGGAAGCAAATGGGGGTGAGCAAAAGATCATGCAAAGGACCGACTGAACGGGAGACGAAGAGGCAGACAAGAGAGAGATGGCCAAGGTGAAGAGGGTTCCCCGGGTTCGGGTAAGAGGAAACCCCGTCCTTCCGCACCAAGTAGTTAGTCGTTCTACGGGTCGTTTAAGGACCGGACACTACCCACAAGACTTCTGTGGTGGAAGGAAAGGACGGGGGTTGTAAGGGGTGACGGGTTGTGGTCTAGGAGAGGCGTTCCAACAGGAACCCTATGGGCTCCTCACCCCGTGACTAAAGGGTAGTTTGAAGAATAGGGATCAAACTGAAGAAGGGGAAAAAAGAAAGAAAAAACCCGTGTGGTACACCGAACCCCGTAGAGTCAAGACCCCGGGAGTGTCACTTTCACGACTCAGAATTGGTGACCTAAAGGTCCCTTGAAGGCCAGTTGGAGAACGCTCGTGGTATACGAAAAAAATCTCTTCCGAAACTCCTGACAACTTTACTCTCCTCTTCCCGAACCCTTGGTCTTAGTGACTTGGGTAAGTTGGTAAATGGTGTCTTGGTCAATGACCCTATGGTTTTTTTTCTATCTCGTACCAGGATTGAATCCCCAGAGACCAGATCGACGGGTCTCCCAAAATCTGCGGGTTCCCCGACCTCCGTCGGACTCCTCCGGACCGTGCCCCAAGGGACCGTTGGTCGACCACTGAAGGTAGGACAGGGGTACGGACCGACGACTATAGTTGGATGAAGTACTGGTTAACGGGTCCTCTACATCGACAGTAGTCCGGGGTGACTCTACACGAGTCGTCCCTGACCCGTCGGGACCCCGGCCTTGTGTGCGTCGGGGCGTAGGTCGGGGTCTGGAGTGACAGGAGGGCCTCGGGTCTGTTATCTGGTAAGTAGGCTGAGTCACTCAGGGACGACACATACGTTGTTCGTCACCTGTCTCGTCTGTCGATCGAAGCGGGAGTGACCGGTTGTAAGATCGTCAATCAGCGATTCGGTACAGACTGAGAAACCCCTGGGGTACTTGATATCGAGCGGTCCGAGGAGACAGGTACCCTAAGAGGTCCGTTCTTATGACCTCACCCAACGGTAAAGGAAGAGGTCCTCCAGAAGGACTGGGTCCCTACCTTGGACGTAGAGGCCGTAACCGTCCTTCTAAGAAATGGTGACTCGGTGGTCCCTTCGGCATGTAAAATCGTCTCCTCAACCGTTTAGACTACAGCGTCTCAAAGTCCACGAGTCTTATTTGTTGTGTCTTACTGTCGTCTTCCCGACCTCGTCTCCGTCTCGGGTATCCTACGTCCCTGGCTCTCGAAGAGACACTACGAACCGTCTGTGGACTTGACTCTCGGTCGCCTCTTCTCGAACTTTTGGGCGACAGAGGGAACCGTGGGTCGAAACAAGTAGAGGGTTTGTGAGTAGTGTTGTCCAATTTTACCGTGAAAGTAGCTCCAAAAAGGGGTCGGGACAGGTAAAGACTCACAAAGGTTTTCTGTTTTGGGATTTGTCGTCCTTCACTCAAGAAGACATAGGGTCCCCTCCACGACCTACTGTATACGTCCTGGACCTTCCCTCCACTACCTCTTGGACTCTAAGTTTCCCTCTTTGCTGGTAAAGAAACCTCCCTCGACACCTAGCGACTCTTAGAGTACGACGGGCGTGAACTTCGGACTACCCGTCGTGAAGGTCCCTCGGTGAGCCTCTTCGAATAAGTCCCACTGCACCTTAAGCCCCTCCTGTATCACCGGACCACTGACTGTGTGTGCGGGTTCTTTCGACTTCAGGTCTCTCCGGCATAACAGTCAGAGTGCGTCCTCTCTCCGTCTACCTATCTGTCTGTGGACAAATCAGTCTCTGTCTCTCTGTCCTGGCGTCTCTGTCGGACCCCGGTAAATTTAGAGTGAAGCCCTCCTACCCCGAAGGGTCCACCGAGTCACCCACTTTCTCGGGTACCCATTGCGTCCTCTACGTCACTCTACGCTCACGCTGGGGGCCCAGTCCTTCAAGGGGCAAGGTCACAAGAGCGGACCTCTTAGGGTATCTGTCTCCTCGGACCGCCCGATGTCAGGTACCCCAACACTTCTCAGCCTGTGTTGACTTTACTGATTCGTCCGTGCATCCCTCCTACTGTGGTTGTCCCTCCACTTGCTGGCTCAAGGGTCTCCGACTCTGCTTTCCATTCGTCGGTCTACCTCCGTGCGCGGTGGGTCGTAGGGATGTTCACGGGGGTCCTCCCCAGGGGAGACGGTAGTCACGTCGAGTCTCTCCCCGTCCCGTCTGGTGGCCGGTCATGAAGTCACGGCAGGTAGAGTTGACGCGGACAGGGACCAGAGAGGAGGAGGATACGGACGACTGTGCCCCTCCCAGTCATTGGTGACAGCCCCCTAGGGGACCACCAGGTCACCGATGCTGAGGCACGAGGGTTACGTCCCCTGGGTCCAAGTTTGCGACCAGTCCCTTGATCTAGGGTGTACGACGTTGATTTTAGGTCGTGTCGGTTTATTTACATCTTTTTTATTTATATTTATACTTTTTTGGGTCGGTGTCAGTAGTCCGGTCTCCCCTCTCCTCTTCCTCCTGCCCCCGCAGGTTCCGGACAATGGTCCATGCGCCTCTCGCCTTCGAGGTCGATCCGTACTACCAGAGTACCGGGGTGCAACGGGGTGGATGACGTACGGTTCACCTCCGTGATACCACTGGTCTTCCTGACAAAATCAGAGACTCTCACTCGGACCGGGACGGGTGCTCGGGCAGGTTCTCATCTCTTCTGAATCGGGGGTCCCGTCCAAACTTGTCTGACAACCCCCACCCCGCCTTATTTTGACACACGACCAACATGGGGTGGGTGGGACGAGAAATTTCCGTGTGGAGGGAGGTGGGTTGCTTTCGGGTGTGGAGTTTGGAGAGGGGAAGGACACAAACGTAGTGGGACCTGGGAGTGGAGGAAGTCTCTACCAGGTAATCGACGAGTAGGTCCGACACTCACGAAGTCCGATTACCGGGACGGTGGGGCGGGAAGGGAGGGAAGGCCGAGTGACGGGTAGGACCGGCGGGAGGGAGCCCCCTGAGGACTCGGGGTCTGTAGACCGTCGTGGTCCTCCACTCAGGGAGAAAGACACCGAAGAGAGGGGTATTCTTACTAAGGGGTCTAGGGACGTTCTTACTAACAGGTCTTGGGGTCTACGGGGGCGAGTCCCCCTTGGGGACTTCAGTCGATTTCAGTAAGGGGATGTGGCTCCCCTGAACCGAATGGGGACCTGAGAGGAGTCCGCTGGGAGAAGAGGACGGGTACCGGTGTCAAAAGTGGAAGGGGTATGGGACTGAAGAGGAAGGGAGTTGACCCTCAACGGTGGACTGGGTGTGACGGACGATCCCCCCGTGTCCCGGGAGAGAAAGGTCCCTTAACCCTTTCCCCGTACTTGTGTCCTCAGATCTAAGGAGAGAACTCTCTTTGTAGGAGAGACCGAATTGAGACCAAGACTTGAGAGAGGTGGGAAACAAAAGGGTCTCCGAGTCCTTAGTCCTCCAGAACGGAGAGGACCCTGGACGAGTGGGCACAAGGTAGAGGGCGGACAATGGTCGCTAACGAGCGAGGTAAAATTCCCCCGTGCACCACCTCTCTTTCATCTCCCGACTGTCGCTCACCAGGGACGAGCTTAGGTCCGATCTGACGATTTCTCGACGGTGGAGGGAGATACCCCGCAGGTAGAGAGGTGGTCAGAGTGATCTGCCGAAGATCACGGGACTCGCCACGACTCTGGTCTGGTCAGACACTGAGGTCCTCGGGGGTAAGGGACCAGGGCCCTCTAGACTCTAGTCCCTCACTCACCCGCGTGTTCCCCAGGGTACCTGGACGGGGGCGTCGAGAGGAAACGGGAGATACACCGACGGAAGCACGACCCGAAAGGTGAGTTGTGGGACCGGTAGCGGCCGCGGCACAGGGTGCGGGCCGACGCGGAGTGGGGGTCGGACCAGATACGGGAGGTGGACCCGACGAGACTAGAGGACGACCGCTGGAGAGACGGGGACTTCCGCCACCTCCGGGACCGACCCCCGCGGACCGGGGACGGCCGGGGTGAGACAGGACGGAAACGGGACCAGGTGAAGCGAGGCGAGATACGCCCACCCCCGAAGGACCGTCGGGACTCACAGCCGGCGATGGAGCCTCGACGGAAGGGAGACCCGATGGTTCGACGGGCCTCCGGCGAGATGAGGACCCCACACACACACCGATATACCCGGTAACAGGAGACAGTGGACCCCGACCAGAAACCCGACCTCCGGGGCCCCCCGACCGACCTGTTAAGGTGGTCGAGGGACCCGTAGTCGTGAGGTCAGTTACCGAGAGGCTAGACGGACCTCCGGACCCTGGGCCGTAGCCGTCCGGGACGAGCGAAGTCGCAGAGCGAAGACGAGAAGAAAGACGGTGACCAGTAGTGCCGGAAGACGATGCACCCGACGGAGGCCCGTGACCGGGCGAGCCCGGACTCGGTATCTGCCTTCGATTTCCGCCGGACCCACCGGCCGCCCCGGGACGAGTGCGACGACGAGACGAATCCTGGGATGTTGCGGAGGTTGCACCGACCGAAGGACGTGGGGTTATAGCCTCCGGTCACCGCCGTCGACCCCGAGTAGTGTCCACGAACCTCGCACCACGAGTTGGGAAACCACTGGCCGATGAACCCTCCCGCGGGACCGGCCCCCTGTCAGACACACCGTTTTTGTTTTTGTCCCCGTAGGGTCTTTGTCATCGACGACGACCCCCTTTTCCCCGTCCCTCGTTCTCTCGGACCGACGAAGAGGTCCGAGGACCGTTCCCGGTGAAAGTTCCTTGCCGCCCCGCCGGAGTGGACCCTCGTAGGGACCTCGGTAAACACCCCTCTTGACTCGGATCTTCTTCTCTCATAACGTCAGTCTCTCTTCCTACCTCCGGACCTCGACCTACCGTTCTCCTTCCATTCGACGGGACCCGTGTGTCCTGAAGGGTGGAGGGGACAGAGAGCAGAGGAGCTTAGGACTGACGGGGCTGACGGTCGCACAGTACACCTCCTCCTCCTGCAAACGAAGATTCGGTCTCCGTGACGGTGAGACTACCACGCGAACCCCTCTACAATGAGGTTTTAGTAAAGGATCCTTACATGTAAATTTAAAGAGTTCTTCTTCGTCCTCCGTTCTGGTACTGTGACACTACGGGAGATCCCAAGTGTTCCCCCGTCGTAATCTTGACACTTGTCCTTCGACCATCCGTTGTCTACGAACCCGTTCCTCTTCCCTTTTATGATCGTCGTGTCCTTTATCAGCGTTTGTTTATATGCACTGTCAGTGGTACAGTTCTCAAAACGTTCGCAACAGAGTAAAGTAGGAGGGTGTCAGGAAACTAAATCGGTACGTCGACGACATGTCTACTCGTCCGTCGAGTGACGTGTTCCCTCAGTCCGTCTCCCCGTTTGCGGCTGACTCAAGATCTGACGCGAAACGAGTGGTTCGGTGTTCGGACCTCACCCCGACGAGGGTGGGTCCTCTTCCTCACTGAATGAGATTAAACTTGTTTCTGTGATAGGTGAAACAGCCCGTCACGTGCGAGGGACCACGTCCCGACACGGGGCGTCCCTCACGGAAAAGGATTAAGCGTGATTCCGCGACGTCCTCAAACGAGACCAGGACCTTGGTCCATACTAGTAGTAGAAGTAAAGAACCCTAATTCTTTAAACGGGTTCCGGAATGTCGTTACCTCGCCACCTGTATTTTTCACTACAAGACTCCTCCTGGGGTTTTCCAGTCCCACGTAGACCCTTTGAATCCCCATAGCCCCATACGGAGAAAAACGCCAGGGAAAACACTTCCACTCGCCATTGTGGGACTTGGGTTCTCTCTCACCCGTCTGCTGTCACCGTGTCTCTCTGTGTGCGCACCCGCAGACGAGACTCTGCTCCACATCCCTCGTCTCAATAAGGAGATTACTACTGTTTCTACACTTGTGTATCTTCGTTTTTTTTGACCATCGATGCACGGACGGAACGTGAACACCAAATGTGTTCAATAGAAAAGTACGAATTTACAGATGTTCCCCCTTGAAGGGATTACCAGGTCTCCAATTCTGCGACACGAAAGTGATGTTCCCCTTACGCAACCTAAGGGACCAGTCCCTTGATCCTAGAACATACGACGTAACACACCGGTTCTTTTTGTTTACAGATGTTCCCGTTCTTAAGTACAAAGTAAACGACTATACTGGGTCGTTAATCTTTTCTCGGTTCGTGTATCATCCGAACGTCATTTGTAATCGACTCACTCACTTACGAACATTGTCGGGAGGTTTCTGTCAAAATAATGGGGAAGAATATTTCTACCTCCCGAAAGGACCACCGCGTCACCATTTCTCAGACGTACGGTTACGTCCTCTACGTCCATTAGGGACCCAGCCCTTTTGGGGTACCTCATCCGTTACCGTCGGGTGAGGTCATAAGAACGGACCTGTTAGGGTACCTGTCTCGTCGGACCACCCGATGTCAGGTACTCCAACGTTTCTCAAGTTGTACTGAATCGCTGATTTGTTGTCGTTATCGTTTGTTTATACCTTTGTCCGGTCTCTTCACTTCAGTGACCAGTCTCCGAGGTGACTTCGGTCTCTGTTCAAACGAGAGACACGTCACCCCTGTGGTCTCTTAGAAGTACGACGACGGGGTTTTACACTGTTGATGCGAGGGAGGGTGACGTGATCTCCTGTACGACGACGGGGTTTTACACTGTTGATGCGAGGGAGGGTGACGTGGTCTCCTGCACGACGACGACCCGGTGGAGAAGGCCACCGGAGAAGGTGAATCCCCTCTAAAGTCGAGGAGGGACGTCGGGGCGTCTCGGGCGGGGGTCGTAGGAGACCAATAGGAGCGGGGAACACGGCACTTGGACGATGGTCACCGGGGCCTTCCGGGTGGACACATGGGGGCAAGGGACACGAACGTGACAAAGGAGACCCCCGAGAACCGGAGCCATAATAAACACAGAAATAATAACGGGGGGAGGAGTCAGGGAGAGTTCCTGTGGGGGAGGGTGGTTTACATTCGGGGTGTTGTCGTTTTTAAAACAAACCAAGAGACGGGTTAAAGATTGTCGAATAAACTCTTTTTTTAAAGGCATAGTATTTTACGTGGGTAAAATTCGCATGGTAGGACACTAAAAATCGTGTAAATGGTTCCCCACGTTGATAGTGATAGTTCGTTAGATCCTGTAAAAAACTATTTTTACCTTATTGAGAGTACGAGTGAATGTCAATTGGGTGAAGGTGAGAGTCAGGGGTCCGTTGGTCAGTAGATGAAAGACAGAGATGTCTAAACGGATGAGACCCGTAAAGTATTTTTAACTTTGGATGTACCAGAAGATACAGACCGAACAGAGTGGGTCGTGTTGCAAAAATCCCCGTAGGTGCGATATCGTGCGGGCCCATAAAGGGAGGAAAAACAACGGTTTATCATAAGGTGACAGACCGATACGGTGTACCAAATAGGTAAGTGGTCGACTACCTGTGGTCCATTACAGAGGTGAAAAACCAATAATACTGATTATAAGAATGCTTGTAAATACTCGTTCAGAGACACACCTACATACGAAAGTAAAGAGAATTCAGTTATCAATCACAGTCAGTGAGTCGACACAGGCTGATAACCGCTGGGGTACGTGACGCCGGGTGGTCCGAGGAGACAGGTACCCCTAAGAGGTCCGTTCTTATGACCTCACCCGACGGTAAGGGAAGAGGTCCCCTAGAAGGGGTGAGTCCCTAGTTTGGACGTAGAGGACGAGCCGTCCGTCTAAGAAGCGGTGACTCGGTGGTCCCTTCGGGGACCATACGTAATACACCGGGGATTTTCCATGAACAAAGGTAGTAGCGGCGGCTGTAATTATAATGACAGTCGGGTCTCTGTTCGGGTGACGTCCTTCACCCCACTCCCGTTGACTGTAGACAAGTCACGAGTGGTGTGAATTGAATCAGAAACTGTCCAATAATTGATTGTGAAATGTGTTATTCGGATACTCTGACCATAAGACTACTAGGACAAGATATACCTACTCTTTCGTCCGTGTCTCCCGAATTCAGTGACCGGGGTTTAGTACTTCGATCGTTCACTGTCCCGATCGTAACTTGGGGTCGGACCTAGGTCTCGGGTCCGAGACGTACTGACACAGTGTGAAGGACGGGAATGTTCCGTTTGACCTCCTCACGGTGAGATCTCCTCGTCTATTTTAAGTTCACCTCCCAGTCCCTCTTCTGTTTCGGACGTGTAGGGGACACTCCGGGGCCTCCTCGTTCCGCACGTCCGTCAGCACCTTAAACAAGGAGTAAAACGTATGACCGGGCCGCCGCGACGATTGCCTCGATTTCCGTAGAAAACACGACAACGAGAGGTCGCTCACTGCAGTACCCGTGACGGTCCAAAAATAGTGAAGACGGTCTATTATCGAGTGGCCTGAACTAGACCTCCTCGGCCGTTCCACAACTCGCCGTCTCGGGAGCCCCAGAGTTTCGTCGTCCACTCGTTCCCCAGGAATCCCCGAGACACCTCCCGTGGAACCGCGAGTCCCTCTCCCTTGTCCTCTGTCCTCCGCTGGTCCTTCTCTCCCTGTCCCTTCCCCGTCCTCGGACCCACACTGGTCCTTCTCTCCGTCCGAAAAGGGACGACCTTTCGCACTCCCTAACCCCCACCCCCACAAGGGCCGGCTGTCGACCCTTCGTCTACCACGCTCTGGGGGGTGGACCCGACGGTAGAGGCAGAGAGAGAGAGAGAGAGAGTGATCACCGGTACTGGTCGGGTCTGGCGAGGAAGAAGGAGCCGTTGGTGACCGAGAAGAAGAGGCACATGGAGAAGTGGAAGGAGCACCCCGAGGGGGAGTTGGACTACCGGGACCACTAGAAGCACCCGTTCGACGCCGCGGCGGGCCACCGGCACCTGCACGAGAACGATTTAGAGTGGGAGAGCCTGGACCAGGACAACGAGAAGGACGGCAAGGCGTACCACCTCCGCCGGTCACGGTACGTGACCAGGGACGGGAAGCAGAAGACGGGGAAGAGGTCCAAGGAGAAGAAGTGGTGGTAGATAGAGTGCAGGGAGAAGGACCGTCGACACTCGTGTCTCGCGAAGGACTCGCACCGGATGGGTGAAACCATGTTCCGAGCCGGCTCCGGTCCCGTCCGACCGGACCAGTCACCCCGGACGACCGAGGACCGGCGACGAGTGACGTCGCACCAGATGCAGTAGCTTAAGAGTCCCCTGAGGAGGGGGTCGGTCCCATAGTTGCCCTGGACGATGGACCTCAAGGCCCTCCTAGTCGACCGGGAAGAGGACGGACAGGCCGATCTCTACCGTCACCAGGAGAAACCCCACGGGGACAAATAGTCGTCGATGACGATGTCGGCGGACCAGACGTATGAGCCCTCCCCTCGTTCGGTAGCGGCAGCCTTCTCTCACCGTCCCGACCGCCGGCGGTGCAACGAGTTGAAGGAGCAGACGAAACCCGGGATGTTGCACAGGGTGTAGCACCCGATGTAGGTCCCACTTTCGGGGTGCACCTCTTCAATGCACGACGAGGAGTCGTGGGACTTAAGGACGAAACTGGGGGAGCAGATGATAAAGAGTAGTAGACCTAAGGTTCGACTGAAGGTCCCTAACGACCCCGCCGACTGACCCAGGACCCCGGGAACCGCCGTCCTCTTACCGCAGTGGAGCTTCTTCTCGCTCCCTCTCCCCGGTGGCGTTCTCGACAAGTTATATCTCCGGTCGATCGCCTGAGGTCCACCCGCGAGACCTCGACCACCGTCCACCTGACCCGACGTTCCCCCTAGTAGGGACCCCGTCAAGGTTCGAGTTCAGTCCGTCCTGGGACCTCTCCGTCTGGTCCCTGACCGTGGTAGGCCCCGTCTCGTCCGTGGGGCGGAAGGAGTCCTACACGGGTTCGGGTCGAGGACTAGAGTGGTGTGTAACGGGAGGGAAGGGTTGGGGACTGCACGCGTCCTTCACCAGTTCCACTCCTTCTCGATACCTCTTTTGTCCTCGAAAGGTGCCGTCGTCCGGTCGAGGACTTGAAACGACTTCCATCTTCTCCTCGACTCTCGTCACAAGTCCCCGGGTCCCTCGATGGGTCACTGAACCCTGTCTTCTGTCCTTCTTATATAGGGAGTCTTGATGACTACTTCGACCACCCCCATCCCTGTGTCCTGAGGTCCACCCTCCCTCGTGGGACGACGGTGTACACCTAAAAGGTCTTTCAAAGGTGACAAGTTATTAAAGTCTAGAAGTCCCTGTAAATACTTTTTACCGTTTCCTTGTAATGGAATTATTTAAACCGCCGTTCGTTTTCTCTTAAAAAAAAAAGAATTGGACAAAAAAAAAAAAAAATTACCAGGTACACTAACCATATACACTCACATAGAATCCACCTTAACTACCCACCTTCCTATTTTGTGGATCTGAGACTTTCTTTCTCCTACCTGTTCCTCTACGAATCTACGACTCTCTCCTGACCTCGACCTTCTTATTCTTGTTATTGATTGGATAGAATTCTCGAACCGGACTGTGACAGAAGAAGTTAGAAGAGACAGCGATACTCCGTCCATGATACTGAGAAGGGTAAAATGTCCACTCTCTGACCCGGGTCTATCCACTTCAGTGAATGGGTTCTGGGGTATCGGGTGTTCGCCAACTTCGTCCTGACCTTCGACTTTAATCGACTGAGGCTTTGGGTCCAGGGACTCGGTGAGACGGTGATCGACACACAGTAACCATTCGTTCGGATCAGTCTGAAGGTCTCAGTCGGTTCCGTCTGACTGACCCTGTTTACATTTGTCTAGTACTTCTCTTTGTCTTGACCTACGTTTCGTCTACCTGATAGACATCCGTATGTAGGAGAAGGGTCATATCCTTCGAGGAACCTTTTTTATTCTCTTAATCGTGCAACTGAAGTCCAATGACTTTTCTGTTTACACACAATTCTCGATGAAAATAGTTTGACACTAGTCCATCATTTCAAAACAAAAGGTGGTTCCCCTCCCACTATGGACTCTTTCTCGACTAGTCCCGGAGGGGGTGACGGGGCGTTTCGTTGGTCTCTTTACGACCGTGACAACTGTGGGTCAGTCTAACTCGAGTTTTAATAAGTAACACGGACATAACGTACATCTACCCACCCGAGTCTTGAAATCCCTAAAGTCATGAGGACAGGAACAACAAATCAACGATTTAGCGCAGGGTGAGAAAACTCTGGGGTCCCTGACATCGGACGGTCCGAGGAGACAGGTACCCTAAAGGGTCGTCCTTATGACCTCACCCACCGGTAAAGAAAGAGATCGCCTAGAAGGCCTGGGTCCCTAGCTTGGGTGCGGAGGACGTAACCGTCCACCCAAGAAATGATGACTCGGTGGACTCTTCGGGAAATGATTACAGAAATCGTAGACGAAAGAAGGCCCCAGTGACCCCTTACTCCTGACCGACACCCACCCCTAACTCAGCACCCACTTTCCTCTCTCTGTAGTAGAGACACGTCTCTACTTCCGTACTCGACAGGAAGACAGGGTACCAAGTAGACAGACAGGGTTCCGTGAGTCCGGAAGTACCTTTGTACCCATATGTACGAAGCCTTTCCCGTGTTTCCACGGCACCTTAGGACGTTGAGGTCCCCACCATCGTTACTGGGTTCAGTCTCCTGTTTCTCCTCAACCTTTGGGTCGTAAGGTCTCTCTTGGCACCTCTTGTCCTTAGACTGAGGAGGGAGTCTCAAATGTGACTCCTTCTTCTCCGTCGAATCGACCGACTCGTAGTGGGTCGTGGTGGGGGTGAGGTCAGACATATTTGGTTTCTGACTCCCCGCCCCTCCTACTTCTCAGTAGTCTCCGACCCACCCCCACTTCCATCTCACTTTCACAAAGGTGCAGAGAACCTTCAACTCCCTCTCCCCACGAGTCCGTCATCTCCCACCCAAACCCCGACGACAGGACACGGGAAGTTTCGTCCCCTCTCTCCGCCCACCTCTCTACCGCACCCGCGTACACGCAAGCACTGCCGCGTAGTGCCTGAGAGCGGCGAGCCGTCTCGGCCGTCCACACTCCGAGGCCACCCACTCCTGTACCGTCCGTGTACGCGCCCCTCCCCCGTCAAGAGGCCCACGACGTTCTCCAGTTTCTGTCTCGAGTCTCTTGAGTTAAGGTCAACGTTTTCTCTCGTTGACCCCTGGACTGAGTGTCGTTCGTGGGTTTCGATCAGTCATAGTCGACGAGGACGATTCAGCGAAGTCAGCACAGGCTGAGACACGCTGGGGTATCTACCGTCGGGTGGTCCGAGGGGTCAGGGACCCTAAGAGGTCCGTTCTTGTGACCTCACCGAACGGTAAAGGAAGAGGTTACGTACAAAGAGTTTGAAGACATGGTGACAAGGGAGTTCCCTGGAAAAGACCCATAAAAGGAGGATGAGTCATGGAAGGGAAGGGACGGGTACTTAAGAATACTAATAAAAAATCTTAAAATGACAAATAAACCGACGGAACCCAGAGTCTACACCGTGCACCTTAGAAACCGCCCAACGCACCGGAGTCGTCAAGACCACACACCTGAATCAACGGAACGTCGTACATCCTAGAATCGAAGGACTAGGCCCAGCTTGGGTGAATGGGATGGAAGCTCCCCCTAAAATATGGTGACCTGGTGGTCCCTTCAAGGGGGGGGGGGGGTGGTACCGTAAAATTATGTTGTCTGTATGAGACATAGACAGATACACACACCGGGAAGCCTTCTGGTATTTGGTGATATTCTGAAAAACCAAGGGGGTCTTGATGTAAAAAGTGCAGAAACCCTTGTTAACAACGGGGACACCTCTTGCGTACTCGTGTCCAGAGTAGTGAGTGTGTCACTCTTTCGGACAGAGTACGTAGTCGGGTCGTTTCAATCCAAGTAATAGAACGACCTCGTTTCCTCTGGTGTGTGTGAGGTCTCCTTCGTACCCCGTGGAGTGTTTACTCTCTGACCCAAGGATCTCCAAACCCTACTCCCACTGGAAATCCACTACAAAACTACTGTGGCATAAACTATCCGAGTTTCGCGTCGTCCGGACCTACCTTTCTCCAGTTAAAGTCCCGACGCGGTTCTTCGTCTGGGTCCCAGAATAAAGAGACCTTTTGTGTTTTATTTCTATTTCCACCTTAAAACACAGACTTTTGAGTGCACTGCGAGGCCTCCGACTTTTCGGTCCGACGAAGAGACACAGTGTCCGAGGACGGGTCACGGAGATCCGTCGTCACCTTACAAGGTAAGAGTGACTCCCCTAAAGTTTGTCGGTACACAGACTCTCAGACACTAAAATTAAAATAATATATATATATATATATATATATATAAAACGACCTAGAATCAAGGGACTGGTCCCTAACTTGGACCCGGGGCCTGGTGACCTGACGGTCACTTAAGGATCAGACACTAAAATTCTTAATCTAAAGAATCGTCATTTTAAAACAATTATTTGTTTTGTTCAAAAATTTCCGAATGTTTTACCTCAGTGACTACCGGTATTCCCATCCTTTGAAAGGAAGGATCTTCCTTTCCAGTGGGAGGGGGATGGGGGTCTTTTTGGACCCCGTCACGTTGGGTCTCCCTACTTTCCTTCTCATCCGAACTGAGTAGAGTCAGTATCCAAGGGTTCGCAGTCGAGCATCCCCTTACCCTCCTCCGACCCTCGAAATTTAACGGTTCACACTGGTCTTTAGATCCCTTCGGTGATTTCTTCAGTACTCCTTTGACCGGTTCTACACCGGACTGACTTCCGTCGCTCACCACTTTGGTGACGTCGAGTCTGACGGGTACTTGGACACAGTCAGTCCCCTCCCGTCTCCCGGTCTGTCCCTCGTCCCTCCTTCGGTCCGGAAAACGACTCGACTTATGTAGTGGACACTGGTCTCGGACACCTGTCAAATCGTTCATCGGAGGGTGACACGCAGACGCGGACCACCCCGGTCCCTTCGACACTACGTTTCGTCCTCTCCATTCAGACGAAGTGGACTTGGGACCGTACCCCGTTTTTGATCTGGGCTAACACAAACCCCCTCGTCCCTCCACCCTCCACTTCTTGTCTAATCCCTCCC
The DNA here is from genome assembly GCA_006410555.1 of Capra ibex. Taxonomy (NCBI): domain Eukaryota; kingdom Metazoa; phylum Chordata; class Mammalia; order Artiodactyla; family Bovidae; genus Capra; species Capra ibex. The sequence goes on from SJYO01050415.1 coordinate 40,340,373, forward strand.
TCTTATCCTCATTCTTCGGACCCTCAGACGTCTTGATCAACGTTCTTAGTAGGTTTTCCTCCTTCGTCTCGTCGTTATTTTTCATCGTTCACTGTACCTTCTTCTCAATCCGGTAACTAAGACCCTCTCCTCTTAGTCTCCACCTTCTGTCTCAGAACCCACCCCCTTGTTTATCTCACTTTATTACACTCTCACGAGTTAAAAAGGGAAGGATAGAGACTGTACTATGGAGTCCAACTTTTTTTTTTTTCCGGATTTTTTATGTCCATCAACACCGGGGATTTTGGTGTTTCTCTTCACCCTTTGGAAGACTGAAGGGAAATTCCGGTCAAGACTTTTCGGTATACCTCCCTCTAGTTCCATAGTTCTACCACCAGGTACAAGACCCTTTTCCTACCACCCCAGTGTATGGTCTTTTTCTTACCCGATCCTCCTTACTTTAGACTATTTATGACAACCTTCACCCTTCCCGGTACCTCAACTGAGGGTACCTCCGCACCTTGATCCCCTGTCCTGTACAATGTTTTGTCCTTTGTCCCATAATCTTTATAAAAACCTTCTCTCACTAAAGTGACGTAAGTCTGATCATTCTCGTGATTTAATTAATAGGGGACAACGTCTAGCGGGTCGGGGTCCCCCACTAAGTGTTAATTTTGATCAGTACTGTTAGAACAAGGGAAAATACCCACTGACCAGAGTCCTACCTGTGTACTGGACAAAACTCGGTTTTTTACCATTCTTCAGACGACTTCCAGAGACCCTTTCTGAAAGGAGGAATAATTTCCTCTATCTACACACTCCTTGTCGGGAGAGGGAAGGACTGAACCTTCGAAAATACACTTCTACACTATGAACCTCGTTGTCGTCGGGAAGCCCCCGGTATTCTCGTGTATGAACTTCTTGTTTACATTATTCAATTTCCACTGCCTCTTCTTCCTAGTTTGTTCGGACCCAGGAACGACTCGAACAACTCGACCCTAGTGGTGGAGGTTTGTGGGATACCAACTGAACGATATCCGTTCTATAAAAGATTGAACGTCGGTTTACATAGAATTGAGATTACCTATTCGGACATGGGGTTTCGTAGGACATAGGATAACCTTGGATAGGTTACTGCAGAAGAGAATAAAATTTAATAAAATACTAGGACCCCAAAGATTTGAGACAAACGAAACATCCTCGATACTTTAGAATCACAAATAAGATGGATAATGCTCACCTGAGTCCCCTCTAAAGAATACCAAGGTCAGTCATCGAGACCGTAGTTCTATAACCCTAGGGGGAACAAATTTTTCCCCGAAAACTCTCGACTGACCCCGACGTACCTGAGTCGTGATATTCTGTTTCTCGTTTTGAAACTGTTTCTACCTGTGAAAGATTCCAACTTATAGTAGACTGACTGTCAGAGTTGACGTTCGAGAGGAGGAAAATGACTACTTTAAAGGGTTCGAATAATACCCTAAATTTTTTATGTATATAACCTCATATCGACTATATGATTGTTACAACACAACGAAAGATGACATGTTGTGTCACTTAGTCAATGTGTATGAGTACATAGTTGAGAAAAATTTCTAAGAAAGGGATACATCCAGTAATGTTTCATAATTCATCTCAGGGGACACGATATGCCATCCAAGAATAATCAATAGATAAAAACACATAGACAACAATAACAAACCAACGATTCAGTACAGACTCAGAAAACGCTGGGGTACCTGACAACGGGAGGTCCGAAGTGACAGGTACCCTAAAGGGTCCGTTCTTACGGACTTACACAACGATAAAGGAAGAGGTCCCCTAGAAGGGTTGGTCCCTATCTTGGGTACAGAGGACGAACTGTCTTCCTAAGAAATGGTGACTCGGTGGACCTTTCGGGTAAAATATCATCACACATATATAGGTAGGGTTAAAAGGTCAAACAGGGGTAGAGAATTAATGTCATTGGTATTCAAACAGAACATGTAGACATCGAGGTGAACGAAACATCTATTCACGTAAAATCTAAGGTGTATATTCACTACAGTACGTTATAAAGAGGAAGAGATAGACTGAGGAAAGTGAGTCATACTGTTAGAGATCCAGATAGGTACAACGACGTTTTCCGTAATAAAGTAAGAAAAAGTGCCGACTCATTATAAGATAATATATAGACGGTATAGTAGCAATAGGTAAGGAGACAGTTTCCTGTAAATCCAACGAAGGTATAGAACCGATAACATTTATCACGATACTACTCATAACCCCAAGTACATGGGAAAGTTTGGTACAAAAAGAGACCTATATATAGGTCCTCACCTTAACGACCTAATTTTACCATCGAGATAAAAATCAAAGAATTCCTTGGAGGTATGACAAGAGGTTATACCTTAGAACCAACGTCACTCTTGTTCTGTCACAACTTACTCGTCCCACCTCTAGTACTACCTACGACGGGATATCTTCCCATGAACCAGAACGCATACAAGAACCTTTGTCCTCTCGATGTGTCAGAAACACAGGTATTTCAGTGGTAGTGTGTATGAGACGGGTATACTTCTACTCCTAAACACAAGGACCTACGTATTAAATGAACATTAACTATACGTCAGTACCCGAACGCCAAGTGACTAAGCGAACAGGGGAGGGGGAAAGATTATTAACAAAAGATCACCAAGAGAAACGAATCTCGTGTTCGGAGAGAAGGATTGTGGGATCTTCGGAGGTGACTTTATTGAGGAACAAACGAATAGGAAACCTTTTGTTCGTCTAATAAACGACATTTAATTCTCCAGTCGGTCTTTTTTTTCTACATTCGTCTTTTCGAGTGACGTCTCACTCGGCTTGTTTGTCCGGTCGTTCGAGGGCGACGACGTGCGTCTACCGTTCGGTTGGTTGGGCCACTCCTTGGCGGGTCGAGGCACTCTGTTCTTCGTGTCCTCCCGAAACCTCTGTTCTGAAGACTCCAATACTCGTCGCCACAGGAGGGTCGACAATGAGCTCTTCTACTCTCGTAGGACAGGTTTGTTTCTGACGTACGTTTATAAGTCCCGTTGAAATTAAGTATTATCGGGGTTTAACCTGCACCGGGTCCACAGGTAGGTTTCTCTTACCTAAAATTTTGACACTACATCGGCACGTTACCCTGTGATGAACCGTCATTTTTCATTGTTTGACCAGTGTACCCATTGTCCTATTGGAGACTGACACTGTAACACTAAATATTATTTATGTATAAACCAGAAGTAGGGGTAAAGACCGTGTCTTAAGAATTTTAGGAATCTTAAAGGATTCACTACTCTCGTTATTTCGACAGAAAACAATACGATTATTCCACTGAAAGCTTCCTACTCCCGACTGACACGTACCTTGGTTGATACACTAACCTCCTAACTTTGAAAGTCAAGTTAGGGACGACTGGAGGTCCCTGATCTCCCTCCGACCCCCAACTTGGTCAGTGGATACCGGTTTCTAAATTAGTTAGTACGGATACCTTCGGAGGTATTTTTGGGTTTCCCTACCTGAAACCTCTCGAAGACCCAACCACTTGTGTACCTCTGAACCCGTTTCACCACACGACCCTCACCCACACGTTCACTGGGTGATGGAGACCCATCTACCCCAGTCTTAACTTAACTTAACATCCTGTGAGTCGTCCGTAACCCTCTCACCGAACCACTACGTCTCCTTTACTGTGGGGTCGAACCTTAACCATGGTCTTGGGGAAGTTCACTGTTTTTTTGTATAGTCACCAACAGTCCCTGACCCCTACCCTGACCCTCCCCTAACCGACTCTCCTGTGGTCTCCCTGTAAAATACCACAACCTAAACCTACCCTCAATGTGTCTAGATAGTTTTGAACCACTTGAGAAACTAATTTCACTGACGACCCTGAAGGGGCCACGAGGTCACCAATCCTTAGGTGGAACGTTACGTCCCTTGAATCCAAGCTAGGGACCGACCCTAGACTCTAGAGTGTATGACTCCTCATTGATTCGGACGTGTGTCATGACTCGGCCACACGAGGCCTCGGTCCCGTGGTGTTGATCTCAGGTACCCGACGTTGTTTTCTAGGGTGTACTACGTTGTTTCTACGGTACACGGTGTTGATTCTCGGCTACGTCTGTTTATTTATTTACTTAGAAAAATTTTTCCCGTTTAATTCGAAGTCAGTTTTGGTCAACTGATTTTTACACTGTGGAGTGGAGTCCACGGAAACTAACCAACATGTATGGTAACACACCGAGTCGACCATTTCTTAGACGGACGTTACGTCCTCTAGACCCAAGTTAGGGACCCAACCCTTCCACGGGACCTCTTTCCTTTCCGATGGGTGAATTCATAAGACTGGACCTCTTAAGGTGCCTGATGTCAGGTACCCCAGGGTTTCTCAGCCTGTGTTGACTCGTTGAAAGTGAAAGTGAAAGTGGTAACAGCTCTTTTAGGAGGGTTCAAAGTTATTAGGTTCGTTCAGAGACGAAAACGACCTGGTGAGACGTCTTTAACCCTGTCGACACCTTGGCGGCTTCAATGTGTTTTCCCGTCTTTGGTATCGAGTTTTGTCACTATTTATCGTTGGTCGAGAGCCATGACCTGTAAGCATCCCTCACAACAAGTCAACGAGTCATCACAGGTTAAGAAACATTGGGGTACCTGACGTCGTGCGGTCTGAAGGGACGGGAAGTGATAGAGGACCTCAAACGAGTCTGAGTACAGGTAACTCAACTACTACGGCAGGTTGGTAGAGTAAGAGAGAGGGGGAAGAGGAGGACGGGAGTTAGAAAGGGTTGTAGTCCCAGAAAGGATCACTCAGCCGAGAAGTGTAGTCCACCGGTTTCATAACCGGTGACATCCCTCATTCATCATCCCTGATACCAACTCACCTCTCAGGTGCCGAGTAGACTTGAGTTAAGGACAGATCAATAGTACGTCCCGTCACCCGAGGTACGACGGTATGGAAGATCAAAAAGTTCAACCTTTATGTCGATAAATTTAACGACAAAACTCCCGAAGGGACCACCAGGTCGCCAATTCTAGGTGGAACGTTACGTCCTCTATACCCCAGTTAGGGACCGACCCCTTAATTCTAGGGTGTACTGAACCTCGTTGATTCAGACGGGTGGTGTCGATCTCTCGGACACTAGGGTTCACGACGTTGGTTCTGGGTTGTATCGGTTTAATTTTTTTTTTTTAAACGACAAAGGCTTTAAAATATAAGAAAATTCTGCTATTGGTTAAGTTTTACACTTTCCTGACACACACCACCTTTGTTTTGTCTAGACTCCGACCACCGGACCGAGGACCCGAAGGTCAGCCACCGGAGACGACGTCTCTTACAACCCCTACCTGTCCATCCCTCCTTTCGTCCTCCTTCGTTACGAGTCTCTCTTAAAACGGATCTAGACTCCCGTCTCGTAGTGTTTCTGCTGGTGACTGAAAGATTTTGGTAAGAATGGTCGGGGAACAAGAGTAAATCTTCAAGGACAAGTGTGGTGGTCGGGAGGAGGGTCCCTTCCGGGGACCTCCTGTGTCAGTCCGTCTCCTCTATGCTAGGATTATGGGGCGGTAGGAGACTAGGGAGGTAGAACTGGGGCCGAGGAGAAGGACGGGAGTGAGAGGGTCTTTGTAACAAGACCTTCCGAGAAGGCGAAACGGGAACGAGATATGGGAGAAGGGTCCACAAGATCAAGTAGTGGCGCAGTTAGTAACGACTGAGGGTTTAGAAGTCGGGGTCTGAGGACACATGGGTTGACACGGGTCCCTCGTAGGGACGAAGGGTTCAGGTTTTGACTTGAGGAGTGGCGGGGGGGGGGTCTAGACCGGGGTGGTGGGTCGGATAGGGTGGAGACATTTACCACTTGAGATGAAAAGACGGGTACGGTCTGTGGGTCCGTAGTAAAAAATTTCTTTGTTAAATTAAAAAAAGAAAATTTTTTATTAGTATGATATTTTTCCTTAAAAAAAGTCCCTCTCTACATGTATGTCAAGACACTTAAAATGTGTGTGTCCAAGGAGATTGATGGTGGTGCTAGTTCTATTTCTCGTCAGTCTCAGTGTAGAAGGGGAGTCGGGATTGACTACTGTCGACGTCTGGATTAGGGACAGTAGTCACAGTGAAAAAGACCTGACAGTGTGTTTACTATGGGACATCCAATATCAAAAATTGGAAACTCTGACCGAAAAGGTGAGTCGTATTCCGGAAACTATGAGTAGAGTAAACTATGATAGTACCAAACAAAAGAAAAAAACGACTCATGAGACAAGGTGACATACTGATGTGGTGTTGGACGAATAAGTATGTGGGGTACTTCCTGTAACTCAACAAAGTCGAATCCCGTCAATTCTGACGTCACCAAACCACTCAGGTCTTGGACTGTCTCTTCCTGTCCTCCGACCGTTGAGTCCTACTTGAACCACAAGCTCAGGTCTCCGGTAGACGACCGTTTGATCCTTCTCGATACCCCGTCTACTCCAGACCACCTCTTAAGGGAGAACGACTCCCCTCCGGTTGGAAGACAAGATAAGTCCAGAAGTTGACTAACCTTCTCCGGGTGGGTGTAATTGTTTTCCTGTCAACGAAATGAGTCTCAGATGGTTAAATTTGGATTTATAGTGAGGTTTTGTAGGAGGGTCTTTGTAGATCTTGTTACAAACTAGTTTATATATATCCTCGTGACACCAGGTCTTTTCACCTTGTATTTTAATTTGTAGTATTAGTCATGATAAAATTAAAAAACCTACTTTTAACTCCATCTCTTATAATATAATATATGTCATTAAACAAAAAAATAGATGGATATAAACAAAAAAAGAATAAACTAAACATCTTCGCGAAACTTATGATCATGTATTTGGGAAAAATGCATACGTCTTTCTATCAGAACAATTACTATAAAAAAAGGTGTCGAAATATCAAAATACACGAGTATAAACAGTAAAGAAACTACTGAAGACACAAATATAGTGTGATCCTTTTTCTGTAGAGTAAATGTTTCGAATTTTTGACATCCCAAAGGGCCCACCAGGTCACCAATTCTTAGGCAGACGGTCACGTCCTTTGTACCCAAACTAGTGAAGAGGGTCTTATAAGGTGTACGGAGACCCGTTGATTCAGGGCTCACGGTGCTGACGACTCGGACACACGGATGTCGGATACGAGATTTGTTCTCGTCGGTGTAGTCACTCTTCAGGTTTCGTGACGTTCTTCCTCATCGGGGCGAGTGGTGTTGATCTCTCTCGAACGTCCGTTGTTCCTTTTGGGTCACGTCGGTCCTTTATTTATTTGAATTTTGATATATTATAGATATGTTGAAGAGATATTATAAACGTTCTCTTTTTTTTGGGTGTTTTAAGAGGTGTGGTGCAATAAAGTTGGAAATAGGTTTTTACATTTTTTACACATCAAGACTCATAGGCTATGACTGGAGGTTGGAGTATTCGTTCACCTCTCTCTCCCAGTCCTATCTTCTTCCAGTCTCGCGGGGGGGATGGACCTCGTTTCTCTTCGATGCCCATACCGTGTCCTACTCTTGTGGTCCCGGGCTACCTCTTACCCTGGGAGAAAGAGGACAGTGGTCTGATTCTGGAGCGGGTGAGGTGGGGTGCCGACAGGTAGGAGAAGTTGTCTCTTGTGTGTTTTAATAGCTTTGAACATGTCCTTGCGCCTTGTACCAAGTCCGCCGTTCGTCGATCGACTGGTCCTCCCGATCTCGAATAGGGGGACGAAGAACCGTCCGTCCTACCACTTATCGAGTCGAAGGAGGAGGAGTGAGGGGAGAGGATACGAGAGAAAGAGTCTTTGTAGTAACAAATATTATTGTCAGACCACGGCGGGTCATAGGTGTGTCTCGGTCTTGAGTTGTTCTCCACCTTCCAATGTCCACCGACCTCGACCTTCAGTAGGTTTGTCGTATCCAACCGTCCTGTTGAACTCCGACCGGTGTCCATGACACAAGAAGACCACTAGTACCAAGGCCCGGTACTGAATATGTTACAATGTGAGAAGAAACGCGGGACGGGTGGGGGTTGGACCACTCCGTCTCGTACCAGTTTTGGTCTTACACGAGCCGTGGTAGGAGAAAGAGACGGAACTTCTACTTTCTCGTCCACACCGAACCCTCGAGTGTCTACTTCTTTTTGACAGGTATCATTGCCTCGGTCGTGGGGGAGGGGTGGAGGGTCGGTCCGAGGTGAGAAGATTGAGTTCTTTGCGGTTCTACCGTCGCGGTGGTCGGTGCACCGTTTCCGGTAGGCGGTGTAAAGACATAAAAACTTTTTATGTAAACTAAAAATTTTGTGACCTTCAATGAAAGCGAGAGATTGACGTTGAGAAGGTTTATCCGTCAGTTGGTTAGGTTGTAATGAATGATTTATGGGGTAGGAAAGGGTATCAATAGTCTTTACTTGAACCTAGTGAAATCAAATGGGTACGATATTCGTTTTTAAAATTTCTAAGTTTTTTAGGTCGTAACCTCTTCCACATACTTTTATCCATGAGAGTATGTGAAAACCACCTTTACATGTAATGATTTGTAAAAGTCTTTCCATTATACTTTTATAGATGGTTTTTAAACTTTCACGTAGAGAAACTGGGTCCTTAATATAGTTAATGTAAAGATTTTTTAGCTAGATTGGTTTTATGAGTGTGTCCAGATCCGTCTGTCTCTCTAACAATAAGTCGTTTCGTGACAAACAATACTGTTTCCTTGTCTTTTCACTTTTACCCGGGATTTACTGACGCATGTAATCTCTGTCACTCCCACTCTCACTTCAGTGAGTCAGCACAGGCTGAGAAACGCTGGGGTACCTGACATCGGATGGTCCGAGGAGGGTGGTACCCTAAGAGGTCGGTTCTCATGACCTCACCCAACGGTAAAGGAAGGGGTCCCCTAGAAGGGCTGGGTCCCTAGTTTGGGTCCAGAGGGTGTAACGTCCGTCTGCGAAATTAGAGACTCGGTGGTCCCTTCGGGTTCCTGCCAGGATCTTTGGTATGGTGCGTCGATAACCCTTCTTATGTCATACCGAAGGGACCACTGAGTCACCATTTCTGAAACAGACGGTTACGTCCTCTGTACCCAAACCAGGGGTCAGGCCCTTCTAAGGTGTACGGAGTCTCGTTGATTCGCGCACGTTAATAACTCGTGTACACGGTATTGGTGACTTCGGTCTCACGGGATCTTACGTACGAGGTATTGTTCCCTTCCGGAGCGAGTGGCGTTGATCTCTTTTCGGGAGTCACCTAGGTTTCGTCTCAATCGTACGTCCTTTCCTCTACTCTGTTCCACCCCGCTTCTTTGTCTTCGGTCACAGGGTGGGGGGAGACGTCCGACACTCGAGTTCCGTTCCTTCTGGGTCGTGTCCGTCTTTCTTTTTGTTTATTTGTTTATAAAAATCTTTTCTTATGTCATCGAGATACACATGATTGTACCTTTCTAGTGGTTCTGTCTAAAATACCATTTTTTACTTTGTAAAGTCCTATAACATATATCATACTAAGGTAAATGGGTAAGAATATAATATATAAATATATACATGGATATACCCATATTTGTTTTCTCTACAAATGATCCTTCCTGCTATACAGTCCCTCTTCACTTCAACGGAAAGTGTAAACTGAAGACATAACAACCTACGAAAATGTTATTCTTATATGAGTACATAACCCACCCGGTTTTCTCAAGTGTACCTTTTTACTTTTTACCTTTTTGGGTTTACTTGAAAAACCGGTTGGGTTGTACTAATACGTTAAAAAAATTTTATGTCTTTATTATTACCTTCTTGTGAGGAGTGAAACTAGACTGGTTCGATCTAGTCTCTTGTCCCGTGTCTCTAAGTTCGACGGACTTGTGAGCGTGCCCGGTGACACTCCAGTCGACTCTGGCCCCTACTTAGTGCGGTGGGTGAGTCCTGAGGTTCCCAGGTGGGGATCGCGACCCCTCCCCACTCCACCGATGTGACGGTAGTTTGGATTTCGTCCCTTCCGTCCTCGAAGAAATTCTTTTTACCCCCACCGTTCGTCCCTCACGGTAGTTTATTACTGGTGGTCCCACTTACGTGTCCCTTACACACAACCCTCGTAGCAATGGAGAATACGTCCCCCGGCCAGGTACGTACGGGAACCTGTGGTGGTAAAGAGGGTCTCTATGTCTTTTACGTTGGATGTACCCTTCCTTTTAGGTTTTGTCTGCCTTAGATATCTATACATATCGACTAAGTGAGACGATATGTCATCTTTCATTGTGTTGTAACATTTCGTTGATATGAGGTTATTTTTTTTAAAAAAAAATTTCTAATGTTCCCGTTTCAAGATCCTTTTTATGTTGAGTTATTTTGACTGAAATTTTCTTTTTTTTTTACGTGGGTATCCCATAGTCCTCTTAGTGTGGGTCTGTCTTGTGACAGACGAACAGAGGTCCCTTGGTCAGTGTCCTTTAGTAGCCTTTACTCAAGTTTTCCGTCAGTCTAAAGACCGTACGCGAGAGCTAGAGAAGGGTCTGACCAGAGGTCCAAAGGAGTTTCTCGTCCGCACTCTAAAGGGGGTTTAATTTCCCGAGGGTACTTACTGAACTCTACGTACCGTTGTCGGACACTCCATGTCACAGTATGAAACATCCCTCCTCCCAGGATAGTAGTGTCGATCTTTCACCTTAAAATTTTGTCAATGAATCCCTTTTTTTTTGCGTCTCGGTTTCGACCGGAACCCACCGTTCTGAGACCGAGTGTAAAAAGTCACTCCCCCTTCTCCACTTCAATATTGACTATGTGAACTCTAACGAGTTTTGACATGAGGGACTTGTGTCCACAATGTACGTGTACCCCACCTCTCCCCACAATAAGGAGGACGTATCACACCGGTTTTTCCTACCTCTGGTAACGGAATCGGGTACTCCAACAGACGGCTTCTTCGTGTCGTCGTCTCGACCACCTCCCGAACTGTCAAACCATTTCGAGAAGGGGTTCCTACTAGATGGAACATTTTATTAAGACTCCCCAACCGTAGTAAGACGAAAGAACTGTCTGCTGTCTTGTCTCCTAGTCCAGACACCTTACCTGTGTCCCGTAATTTCAGTTTGTTGTCTGTGCTTCATGTTGGCGTTGCACTACCACAATCTAGAAGCTACGTCTGAGACGTCTGAGACCATGTTGGTGCACTACCACAATCTAGAAGCTACATCTGAGACCTTTGACCGAAACGCTTGCATTCGAGTTCTGAGTGGAGACCGGTTAGGTTCTTCGACCGTTCACCTTCTCCGTCCGTCCCTCCTCGACACTCACACGACACAAGACTAGGGTCATCCTTCTTCGTTCCCTCGAAGGACGAGTGGCTACTCTATTGGGATCTCCCTACAGTTCTGTCGACGACCGTCTTGACTTGGATGGGGACTTCAAATCCCTTCGTTCCCGACCACGGTCTACGATCGACCCTCTTTATTTTTGACTTCTCGAACGACCCTGACCGTTCGTTTTTTCCCTCTCTTCGATGTGACCTCACTCGACGACGAGGTGGTTGTCACCCTGTTTGCATACTCCGAGGGAACATGGTTTTTTCCCCGTGAGACGACTCTTCCGTCGGATTTCCGTAAAATATTTACTACGGTAGGTTCCCCCGTCGGATCTCCTCGGTACGTCTGGATGTCTCCCCTACGGGTCCCCGACTCCCACCTAGTTTTCACCGGTTCCCCTCCTCCATAAGGTGTAGGTTCCCTTTCCACGGCTGGCCCCTCCAGGTTGCTAGTCGTTTTCCAGGGGTACCCTCTTACTCAACCGTGATCTACAGACAGGGTAAGTCTCCCGTGACCGAGGTCCGGCATTTACGTGGTCCGGTCGGACGGTAGGTGACGGGTAAGGCGGAGGAGAGACAGGTGTCCCACCCCGGGAGTCACCTAGGTTTTACTTTAATTGTACGTCCTCTCCTCTACTCTGTTTCACCTCGTTTCTTTCTCTTTGGCTTGTCACAGGGTGGGAGAAGAGGTCCGACACTCGGGCTCCGTGACGTCTCGAAGCCCCTCTTCGAGATGAATCTTATCTTAATCCTTAAAACTACAATATGACCGGACCTCGATACACCAATAAATTGACCTGACCTGAAAAACAACAGACTCATAGACTTCTTCGGGACCGTGGGTTCCCAGGTACGTTCGACGTCCGTCTTCTCTACGTCCCCCTTTATTTCCATTCCAAATGAACTTGGACGGGTCGGGTCAGGTGACTTATTGTACCAATATAAGCAAAATCCCCGAAGGGTCCACCGCACCACCATTTCTTAGGTGAACGTTACGTCCTCAGGGTCCTCTGTGCCCAATTCAAGAACCCACCCCTTCTAGGGGACCTCTTCCCTTACCATTGGGGAGTTCATAAGAACGGACCTCTTAGGGTACCTGTCTCCTCGGACCGTTTTATATCAGGTACCCCAACGTTTCTCAACCTGTGTTGAGTTCGTTGACACGTACGCACGTAAGTAAAGTCTACCGGAGTCCCACGTCATTATAGAAGACACCATACGCCGTAGGTGTGTGGGTCCCGTCGAGAACCGACTCCGGTCGACCTGACCTGACGGGCACGTCCCTCCCCGACGACGGGCCCTCGCCTGGGACCTGGTAGACGGCTGTGGTCCCGGGCACTTTCGCTGCCGGACCTTCCGTTAACCGGGTCCCGAGTCGTAGTGAGAAGGTCTACACTTGTGAATTATTCCAATTTATATTTCAATGTCCTGATAGAACTGTGCTGGACTGAAACTTGGACACCGGGTAAAGGTCGAGACGTAGACATTTCTTCAGGTAGTTTTTTTTTTTTTTTTTTAAGATTTTGACAAAACACTCAGCAACAACGACAAGTCAGTGAGTAACACAGACTGATAAAAACTGGGGTACCTGACGTCGTGCGGTCGTAAGGGACAGGAAGTGACAGAGGGCCCAAACGAGTTTGAGTACAGGTGACTCCACCCCTACGGTAGGTTGGTAGAGCAGGAGACAGCAGGGGAAGAGGGTGGGAGGTAGAAAGAGTCTTAGTCCAGAAAAGGTTACTCAACCAAGAAACGTCGTCCACCGGTTTCATGTCTTCGAAGTCGAAGTCAGGAAGGTTACTTATAAGTCTCAACTAAAGGAAATCCTAACTGACCAAACTTAAACGACAGGTTCTCTGAGAGTTCTCATAAGAGGTTGTGGTGTCAAGCTTTCGTAGTCAAAAAGTCGTGAGTTGGAAGAAACACCAGCCTAAGATAAAGAAAGAACAATCCTTACGGTGGGGTGATAATTTAGAGTAAACCCGTAAAGTAGTGAACAAAAAAGTATATGACCCTTGGAGTTTTATACCGTTACTAGACCTGACAGGTCTGGAAACTCTCCGGGGTGACACCCGGAGGCCAGTGGGAAACCAACGGATCGTAAACTTTGGGAAGGACACAACTTCTTTGACGGGTGTACACTTGAAACTTAGAACCACTCTTCGTCTCGGGACGAGGGCGACCTCTTCGACTATCAACATCCAGGACTACACTCGGATGTAGTCTCGGATGTAGTCGGATAAAAGACTCGTCGGGAGAATCCAAACCGGGTAGTTCACGTGGACGGGGTCAAGACTTACACTCCGACGTCACACCATGTCTCCTCCCTTCAGTACCACTCTTCCTTACACCGAGACCCCGGGTTCCAAGTCACATCACACACACACACCGTCACCCCCGCCCCACACACACACACTCCCTTCCCGATGACCTAGGAGTGACCCAACCTAGACTCCGTACTAAAATGCCACCAGGACCGATGTACATTTTCACTTCGTTTCACTTCGGTAAGTCAGCACAGGCTGAGAAACACTGGGGTACCTGACATCGGATGGTCCGAGGAGACAGGTACCCTAAAAGGTCCGTTATCAGGACCTCACCTAACGGTAAAGGAAGAGGTCCCCTAGAAGGCTTGGGTCCTTAGTTTGGGTCCAGATGGCGTAACATCTGTCTGTGAAAGACATTCGGACCAAGAGGCCGGAACGACGGTTCAGAGATTCGATAGGTTGTAGAATAATCTAGTAGGGATTTAATCGGTCTCAACTGGAGACAACGAAGTTAATTCTCGGTAGTGAATCTGTGACACACCGTATTACTAATACCCGACTTTTTCGGACGCAAGAGAACTCTCCACGAGTCGGATAAGAATTAGTCTTTTTACCTCGACGTAATTTCGTCGTTCCTCTGTGACGACCTTTAGGTAAGTTGACCGTTTTTTGTTTTGTTGTGTCTTTGACCTATTTCGACTCAGAGCGACCCCTATACCAAGTCTCTAGGTTACAAACGTTCCGACAATCGAGACGGGAAAAACAAAAAATACAGATGAAACCCAAATAGGGGAGAGGGTGGACCTTGTCGTGTTGACTTCTTTTCCGACACCGACCCACCACACCTGGTGTGTTGACCGGTGAACGTACCTGACAGAGTCGAGTTAATTCGGATTCCCGAGTGACACTGTTCGTCACATCGAGTATTATGTACGGGTTGTTTACAATCGATACTTACAAAAGAGAACGAAAATAAAAAAACTCATTTGAATTTGTGTGCGTAAGTCTTTTTTCTAAAAAAAAAATTATCATGTTTTCTATGTACCTCTAACCATTGAAAGGGAAGATGGGGTTACGGGGAAGGGTCTCTGTGTGGTGACACTTGTCAAGGTACCTGTAGGGAAGGACGTTAGATGAGGCGTGGGTAGTCGAAAGTCCCTAGGAAACCTTTACACCTGGGTCAAGGGAGTGTGGAAACGGGTAGTCTGGAGTCTACAGTGAGATGTAGGGCTGGAGTCTGTGTCCCGGGGTGTGTGAGACCCGGGACGGATGACGGGACTGGAATAAGGGTGTTGAGAGGGAGTCGGGAGAACGTCGTCGAGACCGGAGGGACTGGAGGAAACTGTATGACACCGAGTAGAGCCCCTACCGGTACGAGACGGACCTGGTTGGGGGCTGTCAGAGTGGGAGTACGAGAAGAAAGAATGTCACATGCCACAATCAACGAGTCAGCACAGGTTGAGAAAGGTTGCGACACCTGATCATCGGGCGGTCCGAGGAGACATGTACCTTAAAGGGTCCGTTCTTATGACCTCACCCAACGGTACGTGGAGAGGTCCCTTAGAAGGACTGGGTCCCTAACTTGGATCCAGACGACGTAACGTCCGTCTCAAAAATAGTAGATTCGGTGGTCCCTTCGGGAAAAAAGAACGTCCCGAAACGAGTTTATAGTGGAGGAGACCTTCGGGAAGAACCTGACGGGATCGAGAGACGGGGAAATAAGACGAAAAGGTTGGAGGTAGAAGGAAGGATCGTGGTCGGACCGGGGGTTGAACTCCAATACATAGACAAATAACCTTTTCTGAGACTACAACCCTCCCTAACCCCCGTCCTCCTCTTCCCCTACTGTCTCCTACTCTACCGACCTACCGTAGTGGCTGAGTTACCTGCACTCAGACTCACTTGAGGCCCTCAACCATTACCTGTCCCTCCGGACCGCACGACGTTAAGTACCCCAGCGTTTCTTAGCCTGTGCTGACTCGCCGACTTGACTTGATTTGACTAGTTAGATTAGGAACAGAATAGTGTTACCCTGTAGACGAGGCCCTCCGTTCCAACCAAGTGGCGACTAAGGGGTCACTGTCGGTCACGACAATGGATCCCCGAGAGTCTCTCTTGAGTAACCCACTTATACTCCCACATCCAGACAAGAGAGAATGTTGAGTGATCAGAGTGCTGAACGAAAAAGAGTAGATTGTTATTCGGAGTCTCAGACTAGATGGGACCGCATACATCTAGACGGAGTAATAAACATTGTCTACGAGTCATAAAGTTGACTAGCCTACGGGGTACCAAAAATAAATTGGTCTGGGAAACGACTACCTGTCTCCAACAGGGGATCAGAAAATAAGAGTCTCTTGGTTGTTTGTTTTTTGTGACACTACTTATGTGAAGAAACACACGTACTCTTTCATATAGGTGTGTTATTTGAGTACTTATAGTTGAACAACCCAGTCTACTATAGTTTAAAAATTCAGACTCTCTACAGTAGTTCAACGTGGGGCACCTCTACACAGGGTTCATCGTTCCCCTCTCTCTCCGTCTCGTCTACTCCAGTCTCACACTGTCCCCGTCCTTCGGTTTGGTCAACTTGAACCTCCGGTAACATTCCTGGTCCCGAAACTACTCATTCTATCCCTCTGGTACCTTAAAACTCGTCTCCTCTCCGTCTGAATGAGTACAAAATTTACTAGTAAGACCGACAACACACCTCCTGTCTGACTTCCCCTGTCGTCTACGTTTCCCCGGTCTGTCCTCTTTTGTTTCCTTGTATCCACTCTCCGCCGCTACGGTCGGACTGGTCCACCGTGTCCTCTGCACCACTCTTCCCTAACCCAATCCCTATATAAGACGTCTATCTCACCTCTCCTAAACGACTACCTCTTCAGTCTAGGACCCTCTATAAAAGTTTCTCAGTTTCCCTAGACAGTCCTAAAACTAGACAGGTTGGTCTTCCTACCCCACCGTTCCAGGGACAGGGACCTCAGGTAAGAACTCCACGACCTGTACTCCCACACCTGTCCGTCGTCGACCTCACTCCCATCCCCTCCGTAGACCACTTGGAGTTGAAGAATTCTCTATTCCAAAGGACTAGAAGCTGACACACCAAAGTTTCCCCAAAGTGTCTTTACGTCACTCCATTCGACAGTCCCGGGGTCGAACTTACTCCAATCACCGATTGAGATCGGATCGAGGGCCCAGTCCGGGTGCAAGAAGGAAAGACAAATGAAGACAACAACCATGCACGACCCGACGTGTCGAGGTAGAGATAGTAAAATTTTTCGTGTCGTCTGCCCTGAAGGGATCGTCCAGTCTCCAATTCCGAGACGCGAGGGTCACGTTTCCCGTACTCGACTAGGGATCAGTCCCTTGATCTAGGTTTTTGATTTTATTTTTCATGTCGTCTTTACTTGTGTTGTAACATTTCGTTGATCTGAGGTTATTTTTAATTAAACTTTGTTTTTTATTTTCTTAACGTAGTAGTTTTTTTTTTAGGTAAAGGTTCAGTGAGGTAAAAAAAACGTTGGGATGCAGACTAGTAGTGGGGTGGACAACAGCGACCTTCGACTTCTCCTGTCACCACCGAGACACAACAGTTCTCCAGCCCTTCTGTGACTTGGTCTTCCTTCGATAGTCTAAGACTGACCGGTGTCTCAAAATGACCCCTGTATAGATTAGGAGTCTCTCCTTCTAGTCTAGTTGTTTACTCTGTGACAGTAGGTTCCAGTTTGCTGAGGTCTACTTGGTTGTGTGGGTCTGAGTGGGGCACACGAGTACCTCGGGTCTCCGACATACCGGGTCGTGTAGAACGTCCGGGTCGGTGTGACCGGAAGAAAGTTAAGGGGACTATGACGCCCGAACAAGGACCGCGTCTCGCAACCTAAAACGGTAGGGAAGATGGACTTTGCTACGACCCTTTCTAGCTTCCGTCCTCCTCCTCCTCGTTGTCTCCGACTCTTCCGACCTACCATAGTAGTAGAGTTACCAGTGCTCAGACTCGTTTGAGGCCCTCTATCGCTTCTTGTCCCTTCGGACCGTACCACGACAGGTGCCCCGACGTCTCAGTCTATGTTGACTGACTCACTGACTTGTTGATGGACCCTACGGGAAGTATACCGACTGAGGAAGAGTCGTCAAGTTTATGGGGAGAAGTCGCGTCCGGACATGACTGTCGGAACGGATTTCTTCCGGGACACGGTCTGAGAGAAATCTAAACGAAGGAAGGAAGTGAACTTTAGTGGACGAAACACACAAATAGACAAATGGGACACAGAACGAGTGAGCACAGGGGTCGTAGGTCTTGGTGCGGAATGTGTCCCGACCCTTCGCCCCACGACGACTGTCCACACCGTACCACCCCTCGTCACACTGAGCGAGGCTCCATTTGAATCAACTCAACCTGACCTCTACGACGTGACGGGTGAGGGTACTACGGTGACCCACCCCAGTGACTTCGAGACACTAAATCGATTGTTGAATCAGATTTACGGGTATTCCGACCCCAGAATCCCTGTGGTTCCTACAGGGTTATGACCACTGAACCTCTTCTCTTACCTCTAAAATTTTCTTCCATTTTTCGTGTCCAAGACTGAGTGAGACGATCATAGTAGTCGATTATTCGAGAATGTCCGTATAGGTTGAGGTTAGGAAAATGAGGGTCGGTGTTCATTAGTTCACGGACCTAAAGGGACCACCGAGTCGCCTCTACGTCCAAGTTAGGGACCCAGCCCTTCTAGAGGACCTCCCCCTTTACCGGTGGGTGAGGTCATAGGGACGGACCCTTTAGAGTACCTGTCTCCTCGGACCCCCGGAGGTCAGGCACCCCGGCGTTTTACGAACTTGGACTGAATCGGTGATTTGTTGTTGCTAGTTCACGGATGGTGTTAGTTCCCTGACACGATCGAAAAAAAAAGGATTCCTGTCCGAAGTTTTGTCAGTAAAGGTCTTCTTGGTTGGAATGGATCTGAGAGAAGTACTTCGTGACGGTAAAAGGTTCGGTTTTCCCCCAAAGGATTCTCTAACGACTCCGAAGCCTTTACCGAGTCCCAGAACCGTGGACGATCTTCTCTCCCAAGACGACCAGACGTACCGACCCCCTATTCCCACCTCTTTTCTCCAGGGAGAGAATCGTAAAATTCGATTACTTTCGTCGGAATATGAATAGGTCGTTAGAAGTCGAAAGGTCATTCAAAGACAACGAGTTAGTGTACGTCTGTCATTTTGTCGTGTTTTATGGAACCATCTCTTACTTTCTATTAGTACAACGGAAGCAGAGGACACATAGTTCGTAGTTTTCGCGAAGGATCCACGGGTAAGATCCTATGTGTGGTACACCCAATGTTTCCCGTCCGACGTATTTACGTCTCTCTGGTGCACTCGTGGTTCCACCCCTCACTACTCGATTCACTCTTCTCTAGGAAAGACCTCCTCTTTGCCGACTCCCAGTACAAAGGACCCAGTACCCTTCTCTTGGTCTCGGAGACAACCCTCGCAGCCCGTCGGTCACCTGTCTGTTCGTGCAAAGGACTCCTCTCTGTTCGTAGAACGTATAGACGGAACTCTACGATCGTCCCTCGTTACACCCAGGATGTATCCGACTACTCTCTTGTCACTCTTCTCTCCCACCAGGTTCGTCCTGGCTCTAGTACCACCCTCCCCTTACTGAGGTCTCCCCTCTTCTTCCTTCTCCTCTTCTCGGTCTTTGTCCGACGGACCGTCGTTGTACCTGACTCAGGTACAATGCACAATGTACCTATCAGACTCACGTTCCTTCTTTTATAGACAATTCTTCCCTAGATTACCCGGTCTCCTTCAGTCTATTACGAGTTCTACGAATGGTCTAAGGTGGTCTCGACGGACCTTTCTCTTGTCCTTTAACTAGTCCAGTCACCGGAACTCTCTTTTCTACCCCGGGCCCCCCTGTCCACTCCTTTCTCGTCTCCCTCGTCCTTCACCTACGTACACGTTTTAACAAACCTTATTACCCGGTGTCTTTCCTCTCTCTTCTCTAATGAACCTTACGTCTTCCTCCTCTTTCGAGCTTTCTTGTTATTACTAGACCCAAGACCTTCTTTATACAAACCACCCCGTCTTAAACCGCCCCCTAGGTCCAGCTCAACGGAACCGTTCTCGAGTTGATAACTGGAAGGAGAAAAACTGGTGCACTGAGGAGATCCATAATTTTTTTTTTTGACAACAAAAAACCCCCTCCACCTTTCCACCGGGTCAATCTGTTCCAAGGTGAACGAAGACTCTGGACTGTATAAAAGTTTCGGTAGGTAGGCGAAGGTCCTTTTCCGTTCCGAGGACTGAAACGAACCCGAGTCCCTTCTCCGACAACCCTAGTGTTGACATCCACCTTTCCCCTACCTTCCTCAAACCCATCTATTTGAATCCTTCTCCCTCGTCTCATACTTGAACTGAGATCTTCCTCCCCTCCCTTCTTCCAGTACCTTTACTTTCCCCCGGTCCCATTCAGTTCCCTCCCTCCCACGACCACTCCCGGTCCCGTGTCCATTCGTGTCCTCCTTGTCTTTTCCACTCGAGTTGTTCAACCCAGTAGAGGGAAAAGTGTCCAGGGAGATGAAGACTCTAAAAAGGTTAAATCTTCACTCTATGTACCCACCCGGTGGTCATTATACAATGGTCATTGTCCAATTCCTGAGTTCAAATTAAAATTTACATGTGAACAATTACTACTTACTTTCCTCTAATTTACAATGAGAAAAAAAAAATTGAAAATAAAATATAACCTCATATCGGTTAATTGTTACAACACTATCAAAGTTCACTTGTCGTTTCCCTGAGTCGGTATGTATATGCACATAGGTAAGAGGGGAATTGAGGGGAGGTTAGGTCCAAAGACGGATTGTAACTCGTCTCAAGGGACACGATACGTCATCCTGAAACAACCGATAGGTAGAGTCTATATCGTCACACAACAACAGCAAATCAACAATTCATCACAGACTGAGAAAAGGATAGGGTACCCTGACGTCTGGTGGTCCGAGGAACCAGGTACCTTAAGAGGTCCGTTCTTACGACCTCACCCAACGGTAAAGGAAGAGGGCCCCTAGAAGGTCCGAGTCTCTGGGTTGGACGTAACCGTCCGTCTAAGAAATGGTGACTCGGTGGATGCTTCACGTATTATCACACATGTTCCTCTAATTTCCAATAAGAACTAACTGTATGTAGAGTGCATATACGAAAGAAGTTCCCCCTCTTCCCACTTGACCGACCGTCGGATACCCTTGACACCACCAAGACTACTTTAGTGACCGATATACATTTGGTCTTCGTTTGTTCGGCTACGACCCTCCTGAATCTTACTAAGGGTCTCAGTGTACTGACTAGGTGCCGTACCGGACCTGACCTTAGGACCAGGGTCAGTCCGGGGAGACAATAGGATGGGCCTTGGATGTCCAACAGAAACTTACCGAGACGTATCTTGACTCTTCGCCCCGTAGACTCCGAGTGGAGCCCGAACTCGACGAAAGGGGAGTTCGAGTTGGTTTGAGGGTAAAAGTCTCGACTTCGACTCTTAGAACACAAGTTCGGGACACTGAACCCCTCTCTTTTCTTTTTCTTTTCGTCAGTTTCTAATCCTCTCCTTTTTCGGTGTTCGTCCAGTTCATCTTAAACCTTTATGAGTCTCTATCAGAACCCCAATGGGTCAGAAGCACTCCTTGGTGTCAAGTGTGTCGGTAAGTGACTGACTGTCTTCAACTAACTCGGGGACGATACACTACCCGTGTCAAGATCCATGAATTGTGTCTCCTGGCGTGTCGGGAGTGTGTTACAGGAAAGAAATTTTTTTTAAACAAACAAACAAACAAATAAACAAAAACCGACGAGACCCAGAAACAGTGACACTCCCCCGAAAGAGATCACCTCGTGGGCCTCCGTCCGCTTAGAAGGGTCTGGTTCCTAGCTTGAGCACAGGGAACGTAACCGTCCGTCTAAGAATTGGTGACCTGGTGGTCCCTGCAGGGGGAAAGATAACCCCTGAACCTCTGGAGTTTTGAAAAGGACACCCTCGAAGACTCTGTAGTTTTAAGAATTCTGACAGAGAGAGTTAAACGTCCCGTCTTTACCTCTTCTCCTTCTAAGATTTCTTCATTAAAAGAACCCATTGAGACAACACATCTAAGATTTCTTCATTAAAAAAACACTTCGTTTTTTCGTGTTAAAACAACACTTCTTCCTGTTCAAGAAAGAGGGACTGTGTGTCCTTCTTCTTCTCACAAGGGAGACGTCCCATCCGTTATTAGGGAATCACTTTGTGTCTCCCCTCTATATTTCTCAGACTAAGTGGAACCAAACCCCGATCCTCTGAGTCGCTCTTAAGACTGTCGTAGAAAACAGAGAAGTCCTTCCTACCGGGGTTCAGGGGTTTTGGGCCCTGAAGAGGAACAGATGAAAGATAGGAAGGAGAAGCCAGAGGGACGGTTGTAGGACCGCGACACCCGCAAACACCCCGCGCCCGCGGTCGGGGTGGGGCGTGGGTAGGTGTAGGAGGACGAGTCGGACTGCGACCGGCTGGAGGACGACGACGACGACGACGACGGGAAGTCCTGCCGACTCCGACGCGTACTAAAGTGGACCGGGGACCCCTTGTGCGAGACACGGGAGTGTCCAAAGCCGAAGATGACGCCGTAGAGGACGTCGTGCGCCGACGACCACCCGTAGTCGCACCTCGCGATGGCGTCACACCGAAACTGGCACGTCGTGTTCGAATTGGCGGCCGGGCACATGCCTCACTAGCGACGGCACCGGTAGACCGAGAACAGGAAGCCTGTGACATCGCAACACTAGTAACAGGTCGTGAATGGTTGGTTGAGCAGCGCCCTCCGGTTGTCGGCGGGACAGACGATACTGTCGAAGTGAGTTCTCGTCGACGCGCACGACGAAGGCCACGCCGACCTTGACACGGCGGAGGAGAAAAAGCAGGGGTGCCTCCAGTGGTAGAAGACAATGACCACAAACCGCGCTTAGCAAGAGAGGGTGGGCGTTCCCCGCTGGGCCTTCGCGACCCCTCGGCACCGCGACCAACAACGCTGCGACAAGTTAAAGGACCAGACAAAGCCCGGGATGTCGCACAGAGTGCACCACCCCAAGAAGGCATTCTGGTCGCTTTCCACCGCCCAGACGCGGCACTACGAGTCGCGAGAGTTACGGACGTAGCTGGGAGACTAAAAGATAAAGAGGAGAGTCGACACGCGTCTCGGAAACTATTTGCCGATGACTCCGACGTCTCGCCCCGCAGAGGGACCATCCCGTGACCTCCTCCTCTCGACCTGTCGGCCGACGCCTGTGTCCTTTACCCTCGAATCCACGCCGGTATACTCTGATCTAAACGGTCGGACCCAATGCTACAAAACCCCTCTTCTCCCGAGTTTTTCCCCTTGTTACTTTGTCTTGGTCCCGTTCAAGAGGACACGGCTCGAGTTCCCCGTTTCTCGTCACCTAGAGAATTTAGGTTGAGTAGGTGACCCACTCCCAAAAGTAAAACAAGGGACACCAAATACTGTAAAGGAGTAAGCACCGATCATGACGGACACCATTCGATATTCGGGAAAATAGGACCTTATAGTCTCGGCACCTTAAGGAACGGTCACAGACATTCTACCGTCTCAAGTCATTATCCGTATGGAGGGATATAACACGAAGGTTCTATGACACCAAAGGTGGTAAACTTCTAAACACCGTCGAAATATACCGGTTGTTTCATAAAGATTCTCGTTATGAAACGTTTCTCGTTGTCTCATAAAGATTTAAATTCTTCACCCCACAAAAAAACCCCCCTACATTACAATAACATGTCAAATGTCAGATTTCATACCACATTCGAAAACACACGCACACACACGCACATACGAGTCGACACAGGTTGAGAAGCACTGGGACACTTGACATCGGACGGGCCAAGGAGACAGGAATCCTAAAAAGTCCGTTCTCTATGACCTCACCCAACGGCAAAAGGACGAGGTCCTCTAGAAGGTCTGGATCCTTAACTTGGGTGTAGAGAACGTAGAGGACGTGACCGTCTACCTAAGAAATGGTGGCTCGGTGGTCCGTGACTTTTGGTTTTATAAGTACTGACTGAACTGACGTTGTAAGTGAAATAACGTCGCTAGACCGTTGTTTGGACGGTGTAACGGTTCCATACGACATAGATGATGTCTTAAGAAATCGAAATAGAAACCGGGACTTAGTTTTCACCCACTAAAGGTGTACAACCCAGATTTGTAGGTCGTGTCCGTCTCCAGATGTCTCGTCCTATTCTACGACGGACACTCGGGACTGATTTCGTTAACTACCGAGTACAGATATTACCCGTTCTTTTTTTCAGGAACTCTCTTTTCAGTCACCACCACACTTCTTTGAACTCAGTCCTATGAAGAATCATCAATACAGAATAAAAGTTAGGGGTTTACCACATAAATATACGAAAAAAAGGAACCAGTCAGAACGGTCTCCAGATAATTAAACAGAAAAGGTTTTTGGGTCGAAAAGAGACCGTAAATAGAGACATAAGATAAAGTAATTACAGAATTAAAATAGAAATAACAAAGGAAGGAACATGAAATAACTCAGAAAAGTCAACAAGGAAAAGAATGAAAAATTCCAACCTATGAGCAAATAAAATCGGAAACAGGAAACGATTACATTCATATATTCCGATAACGAACGTACACACGACTTAGCGAAGTCAATACAGACTGAGAAACACTGGGACACCTGAACCTGACATCGGACGATTCTTATGACCTCACCTAACGGTACGGGAGGGGGTCCCCTAGAAGGGCTGGGTCACTAGTTTGGGTGCAGAGAGTACAGAGGACGAAACCGTCCGTCCAAGAAATGGTGATCACGGTGGACTCTTCGGGGTATATTCCAATAATTAAAGGGAGTTACTTCCTCGGAGTCCTCTACGTCCAAGTCAGGGACTCAGTCTTTCTAAGGGACCTCTCTCCTTACCGTTGGGTGAGGTCATAAGAACGGACCTCTTAGGGTACCTGTCTCCTCGGACCACCTGATGTCAGGTGCCCCAGTGTTTCTCAGTCTGTGCTTACTTCGTTGAATCGTCCGTGTATTCTCGTGAAAATCCCTCTACGGCGTTAAAACTAAACGTCTTAAAAGTAATAAAACCCAATATTTATCCGAGATTAAGGGTGGATTAAAAGAAAAGAAACTGAGGATCCAAATCTTTACTAAGAATTAAAAGCATACTTAAAATTAACTGGGATAATAATGAGTAACGGTTCATTTAGTGTGACGGTAGTCTCTTATGATAAAATTATCATGGTCAAGGAACTTTAAACAACTCTTAACAAAAAACCAGATCTTATATCAGATAGAGTACAAGGTAAACACTTTTCTTATTTCCAAGACTTTAACAACTGTTCAAGAGAGATATGTGAAATGTAGTTTGAACAATTAAACCTTACAAGTCTAGAAATATTGGAAATAAATGAAAACAGACTAGATAGTCAACGTACCTTTCCACCGAATGTCTAAGGAAGATACTGTCACTTAAACAGATAAAGAGGGACATCAAGTCAGAAGACTCTTACAACTTACAGAAAGTTGTAATTAAACGGAATTTTAGATAAAACAGACTATACTTATGTCGACGTGGTTATACGCAAAAAAAGAAGCATCATAAACGGATCATGTAAAAGTGGGTAGGAAAAGAAAAGTTTGAGAGTTATAGGACTACAAAATTTACACAGGAAATATTCGTTGTGTATGTCATCGACCTAAAAGACATTAGGTCAGGATACTAAGTTTTCATAAACAGAAAATTGATATAGGAAAGTAAGTAAGTATAAATACAGTATTAATTAGAGGTTATATAAACCTAAATGAAGACGGTAGAATAAAAATTTGTGAAAGTAACTTCATATGTATGTATGACTTTGTATGCACGTATAGTGCGTACCGGACTATTATTCACATGACCGGTCTACTTAACAGTGGTACTTGTATAAGTTTGTTTGTTTTTTTTTGTGGATGGCAGAATAAAACACGAGAGACAAAAGGAGTATAAAATTATAAAGAAAAAAAAAGAAGGGAACGGAAGGAGACCCTAATTCAACCCAAAAAAGGAAAACAAAATAAAGGAAAGTAAAGAGTATAGTAAGAGTATAACTAAAGAGTGTAATGACTAAACTTTAATATACGAGACAGAAATAATAACATGACTAATAAAGTCTATAAAAGTATACAATCCTCACGGAATCCCATCCCTCTCTGACGGGTGAGATCATAAGAACGGACCTCTTACGGTGTCTCCTCGGACCGTCCGATGTCAGGTACCCCAGCGTTTCTCAACCTGTGTTGACTCACTGAAAGTGAAAGTGATATAACTAGATTTGATATCTATCCTAAAGACTAAACTCTTCAACATAATTGACCTCCTTCCCTTCCGAGTTATGATTAAGATAAACGGTCACAGTAGGACTTTTTTTTTTGACATGTAAACTAAAAAAAAAAAAAAAAAAACCAGTTGTTTCTAATTTCTTTCGAGTAGTCCCATTTTCAGGACTCGTGTGAATCACAGGAAATAAACCCCCCACCCCAAAGTGTCTCGGGGTCAATCTCGGGGTCAAAACGTCAGTCTCATGAGTTGTTGTAGATCAAGTATATTAGATCAAGTTACATTGCTGACGGCGTGGACGACTATTTATTAAGGACCTCGTAACACAATTCCCCTTCCAAACTTCTATGGTAATCGTTATGGTATAGAGTCGGGAAAGGCCAAAAGTCCAATTACCACGCCTCCCACACGAAGGTGTCCTTTCCTTTAGTCCAGTGAACCAAATACATTTGAGGACACTCTCGAGACAGAGACTTGACCCGAGTTCTATGGTGGGGGTGCTGCTCGTGAGGTGCTGGAACTTTGTGTACGGCAAAACTGTTATTATGGAACGATTGACGACAGTAAACACAGTGCAATTTGTTTATGACAAAACGTTTCTTTTAATATAATTTGTACATAAAAGTTCGGTAGGTGCGGTAGGATGGAAGTATGATAGGACACTAAGAGTGGACGAGTGGACCGTCTCCGAGACGAGGGTGGGGATGAACCCACCTCTGGACGACCGAATGCCTTCAGGTGGCTTCTCGGGTCCAGATCGTAAATGTTGAAGTGACGGTCCTCCTTTGAGGCGATGTCCCCGGCCCGCGTCTCACTATTCTCCCTCCGTCCCTTCTCGTTTTACTAAACACCTGAACTTCTGAAAGGTGGTCGTATCGTTACCATGAAACTTGTAGGAACACGCACAGAAAAAACACGCGAACACCCTTGTAAGGAGGTCCCTCCCTTTATGACCCTCGTAATCGTAGACGTAAAAGTCGAAGTTGTCTTTGACGGTTTGAGAAAGGTTTCACTATCGTATTTCGGTCGAGAAAGTTTCTTTTCCGACCGTCTTCGGGGACGATGGCACTGGTGGAAGGGTCGTCGAGAAGAAGACTGCGACCGGGACATCAGCTACGTGTCAGCCCTCACCCTCCCTTGTCTGGTCCATACACGATGAACGGTTCTCCTTTTACTCGAGTTTACTCCGGACTCTGGGAGTTTCACTGGGTCACCTCACCGTATACGAGGTCTATATGTATACCGTCCATGTACATTTACCTGATACACACATACAGGTATATAACATGTAGAATGTGTACCCGTCCTGAAAGGTCCACCGAGTCACCAAATTTTTTTTTTTTTTTAGGAGGTCGGTTCGTCCTCTGAGTCCAAGTTAGGGACGCAGTCCTTCTAGGGAACCTCTTCCTTTACCGTTGGGTGAGGTCATAGAAACGGATCCTTTAGGGTACCTGTCTCCTCCGACCTCCCGACGACGACGATCCAGTGAAGTCAGCACAGGCTGAGACACGCTGGGGCATCTGCCGTCGGATCGTCCGAGGAGGTAGGAACCCTAAGAGGTCCGTTCTTACGACCTCACCCAACGGTAAAGGAAGAGGTTACATAAACACTTTCTTAACCTGTATTCCTGATTTGTCGTTGTCGTACCCGTTCCACCCCGTCTCTTGAAGAAATCCGGGAATCCCATTTCTTCACCAGACAGAGGGGTAAGGAGTAGAAAGAATTGGTTTAGGTCTGAAAGTCCTTGTAATGTCCTCTCGTATATGTCCTAGATCTTTTTACCATGACTTCTTAAATAAATGTCCCGTTGTTACCTCTTTGTCTGTATCTCTTATCTGAATACCTGTACCCCTCTCCCCTCTTCTCCCACTCTGCATACCTCTCTCATTGTACCTTTGAATGTAATGGTATACATTTTATCGGTTACCCTTAAACGAGATACCGAGTCCTTTGAGTTTGTCCCCGAGACGTAGTTGGATCTACCCACCCTTCCCCTCCCTCTACGCTCCCTCCAAGTTTTCCCTCCCCTATATACATATGGATACCGACTAAGT